>WEKX01000886.1:0-20519 GCA_013390025.1 Pitta sordida
TTTAAAAAATGTTGTCCTTCAGTCACCTTTGGTGTCATATACAAGTTAAATTAACACCTTAGGATTTGTTTATGAGACAGTGTTTAAATTTTGAATGAAAAGAACTGAGACATTGTTTCTGCTAGTCTACAGCTTGCTGTACATAATACAAAATATATAGTTCCTTTAAAAACATTAAACAAACTGCACCTGCAAAACACATGCTGCCTATTTCTTACAAAGTCAGCAGTGATCTGGCTGATGTAGAGCTAAAAGCAAGCTGTGAAATCACACTCAAGGTTTATCTTCAGAGCCTTGCAAAAATAAGAAATTTCGTGTTTGAGACATCTGCATCCATAGCCAGTGTCATCAAGGAGGACTTTGATCTGTCCTGTGTAACTAAGGTGATGTAAATGCACTCTAGTACACTGCTTTTGGGGAGCCTGGCTTGTCAGCATAGGCACAGAGCTCTTAAGAAGCAATTTTTGTCATGCTTTGGTGAGTTACCTCACTTTATTTTGTTCTCAAAATTGTGCGAGACCTGAGTGGGAGCCCCCAGGACATTGCCTTGTCAAGCATGTGCACCTTCACTCTACAACATTGGAACAAAGCATTGATGTAAGAGAGGTAAGGCATGGTCTCCTCAAAAGCCTTGTAAATGCACACCATTCCTTTGTTGTCTTTTTAAATTATTTCCATTTTAGCAAACTGTCCATCTTAATTCCTTTTTTCTTTTCCTGATACCAAATTCAACCACCAGTGGCAACAGATTATCAGTCAGTTAAGGGAATCGGCTTTCAGCTCTGCTGAAGTGACTAACCTCCTTCTCACCCATTTCTGCTGAGCTTTTGTGGCCACCAGAGGTGTGAGCTGCCATGAGACAGAGAGGCTGACATGATCCTAGGTTTTACCAAGGGTCTGCTGGAAAGTATCAAGCAAGTTTTCACACGCAGTACATCATGCTGATCTATGTAAGAAATAGATGGTCATTCACTCCTCCACCTTCATCATCTTTTCCAGTTTCTTTGTTCCTGGGTCTTACCCTTTGATGGGCTCAGATTCTCAGCCTGCTTGCATAAGTGTCTTTGATTCTTTCCATTTTTAACATTATTGCAAGGAATACGTAGCCATATTCCTAGAGGTGTTGATGCACAGGTCACTATCACATGACCAAAAATGCAGATCTTAGCATGCTTATTGTGTCGCTCCATATATAAACATACTAAAGTTTTGAGAACTGCTATAACAAAATGAGTTTTGTTCATCTCTTGCTTTTACCTTAATGCAAATGATGTCCTGTTGAGTATGAAAAGCCAGATGAAATTCAGATGTGCCTGAGTACCTGGGACTCAGCAGAAGATGCATCAAGACCAGTACCAGTAATTAACAACAGCACAACCAAGCTTGCTACTTTTTCATAATTTTTCTCATATTCCTTAGTGCACTGTAGGTGCACACGTTTATCTATCAAAATGTAAGCAGCAGAGTGTTCTCACCTGGTTGTGACTTAGTTGTGAAGAAGTCAGAACAAATTACAGCTCTGATATCATCATCTCCCTGAATCATAGGAGTTGAGGAGAACTTTCTGACGCAGGTGTGTTGGGGAGAGGGACAGATGTGAGTAAATATTGAGGCAATAGTATGCTGGAGGCTCTGACTTAGTTGTGATCAGACAAATACACGTTCTTTTTCCATGCAGATGAGGTTGAAATGTGGTCAATGAATATCATACTAAGGTCCGAAAAAGCAATGAGATGTTTTAAGGGCAAGCAGTTCTTCTTTCCTGTGTCCGGATACACTGGCTGTGAGCACAAATGCTTCACTTCTGACCGCTAGTCAGATGCTTTCTGGTCTTCATTAATTCCCAGGAACTGGTGGAATACTCCTAGGTCTCCTCACATTTTACTGTCATTTCTGCATGTCTCTTTCACTTCTCCAGACAGGGAGTGTCTCAGAACTGGAAGTATTTCACTGTTTTTTCACCAACGCTTCAGTGTTGTTCCTGGAACCTGTTTCATATGGCTCGGTGTTTCTGGAATTAATATGTGCAATGCAGTAATTATATAAAGGATTTAGGTGTGTAATCAATAAGAAGAAGTGCAGAAGACATTCAGATGCACACATCTTAAAGGAGCCTCAATATTATCCAGTAGATGTTTGCCCAGCATCTTACTGGGGTCTTAAAGCAACACAAACCATGCTGTCTTGACTACAGATGCTGACTCCAAAAAGAACAAAGTCACCACCATATAATCCTATTTTTCAGAACATAGGGCAATCTTATGTCTATAGTCTGACTCCCAGAATTAGGAAATGTGTAGATGCCAAAATTTCTAAAACTGACAGTGGTTTTATAAAATTAAAACCTATCCAATGAACTTGTGCAAACTCAAAATTACATAGAGACATTTGCTTCCTCAGTTATAGTAGACTGTTTGGGGCATGTTTAAAAGACTATTTTTTTTCGCTCTCATCACAGACCAAAGAGGTAATAAGTACATCCTGCAAGAGCTGAAACCTTTCTACCATGCATTAACATACTTGAGGGACTTTTGAAAAAAATAGTGCATGCCAACAAGCACCAACAAAAATAAGGCATTTCCCAGGCATCAGACCAAAGAGAAGAATTATATACCAGATTCCCTTTAAAAGCCTATCTGGAAATTAAACAAAGATTTTATATGAATAAATATTTACTGGACCCAAAGGGAAAATGAAATTTGTTAGGTTCTCTAATTCGAAGCAAATCAGGAGATTGAAGGAAGGAAGCAAGGGAGTGAGGGAGGAAATAATGCCAAAATATCTTTCAAGACCCAGCTGAGTCCCTATCAAACAGAACAGAATTAGTTAAAAGGAAGGCCCTCCAGAGGGACCTTGACAGGCTGGAGAGATGGGCAGGCTCCAACAGTATGAGGTTTAACAAGACTAAGTGCCGGGTTCTTCACTTCGGCCATAACAACCCCATGCACCGCTATCGGCTGGGGGAGGAGTGGCTTGAGACTAGTGAAGTGGAGAGAGACTTAGGTGTACTGATCGATAGGAAACTCAATATGAGCCAGCAGTGTGCCCAGGTGGCTAAGAAGGCCAATGGCATCCTGGCCTGCATCAGGAACAGTGTGGTCAGTCGGTCCAGGGAGGTTNATAAAAACACAATTACATTACCCCAAGGTTATCTGTTTATCAACATTTTACTGTAAACTTTGCATGTGTTCTTCTCCTTATACCTCAGCAGATCCTTCCCAATGTTTTAAGCAATTTTTCTGAGTTAATAAGTGAAATTCCTGTAATTTTTCTATGTCCTAGTATTTCCTCGTATTTCTAGCATAGCAGAAATGTTGCTAGTTCAAGAGTCTGCAGTTAGAACAGAGAGAGACAAAGAAGCTACTTTCCTCCTTTGGAAATGTACTTATTCCTTTCTCATTTTTGGAACTTTTTTGTTTTTTAAATCTGTGATATATATTGTATGCTTTTATTATATATATATATGTAATGATATTGTTAAGCATAATCATATATATTAATAATATGAATTATTAAGCACTGTGACATGTATGTATCTGCATGGTTGTTAATTTCTATATGCTATCATGCCATTTGCATGTTGGCTTTATCCACATTGAAAAAACAGCCAAGTGTTATAAGGAGATTGATGGTTCCAGCCCTATTTGCCTAGTGGTTTGTGCTGACGATGACGTGAACACACCCTGCCAGAGAATCAAATGTTTTGTTTTTCTTTTCCTTGGGGTGACCATTGTGTCCAGCTGGTTCTGTACAGAATGAGTCATTAATTAAGCCCGGATTCTTTGCAGGTGGCCTGTTGCAGGGCTGTCTTTTATTCTTGCTTGTTCTGCTCTTGCAAACAATATTTTGGGGGATTTCAGGCAATGTTATTTTTGCATTTCACATTTTCTTCACTTTTCTTCCTGCAGCAAGTATTCCTCTAAGAGACAAAAAGGGAAAGGCTCAGTTAAGAAAAAACCCAGCCACCTCCAAAGTGCTAAAACTGCAATAAACCCATCATCTCTAACAACAGCGGCATGAAAAGATAAAAACCAGCCTGCCAAGAATGTAGTAACCACTCATTCACTTTTAAATGCTCTCCACACTTCAATGCACAGACCTAATTACTTTTCTGCATTCCCAAATCCACTTTGCTGTGCTGCAATCAGAAACCTGGTGTTAAAATATTTTAGACACTAAGGATCAAGACTAATTATGGGCCTAAGCTGCACCTTTTCGTTTCCTTATGCACCAGCCTGTCCCACTCCCCCATGTGCTGCACCCCCTTCCCTTCTTTTGGGATACTTTAAAGCACACTCCACTGGAAGAAAGGCTGTCAAGTCTCAGCTGGAGGTGAAGTAAAGAGAGAATAAAACAAAAAGCTACTCAGTCCAACTCAGTAAGCTTCAATGAAGCTGGTATATTTAATGTGAGCCCAGGGTTTGCCTACAGAATTGTGATAGAATGCAATATTCTCAGCAAAAAAAAAGATGTGTTTAAAGTCGAGCAAGGCCCCATAAGGCTGTTGTTGGTGTTTAAGCAGTACACTGAGGTATTTAGCTCTAAAGGTTTCTAAACATTCCAGCTGAGAATAAAACCACTGCTTTACAGTAGCTTCTTAAAGGTTTGGGGGGCTGGGAAAGTTCCCTCCCCCTTGCATTGAAAAGTCAATAAACAGTAGGAAAGATCATGTCATAACAAAGATGAAGCCACCTATTATGGGGTATAGTGATGGTTAATGGTGTTATCAGGAGGACTAATCCCATATATTAAATGCCGTAATTGTTATAATAATATTATGGTTATTATAACACCCAGGCATTGAGCATTTTTAATTTTGTGAAGAGTGAGGTTGCTGCTAACCATCCATCCTTCCTATGCTGATGCTTGCTAAAATGGAATATTAAATAAAGATATCAACGTTGCATTTGGCAGCCAGAACTCCAAGCACATTTTCTGTTACATGTATCTTATTTTTCATGGCATCTACCAAGCTTCTTTAGGCCATTTTGTCTGGAGCTACAGTCCTAAAAAGCTTTCATGCATGCTAAACCATTATCTGCAGAAGTTGCCACAAGTGTTTTTACTCTGAGGGTTACTTTTAGTTCCACTTACTCTATATGAGTAATAAAAACAATGTCAACTTCATCAACAACAATCATAATAATAATATCATTCATTTTGTAAATTGCAACACAGGTGGTGAGTGACTTTCGAGGACCTTAAAGAGAAAAAAAAAAAAAAACCCAAGAAAATACTTAGTTCTCTGTTGTCTCACTCTCACCTTTACACACCTCATGATAGGTTCAGGTATTGCAAATCACATAGTTGTGGGGACATAAATATTTTAAACCCCTGTCTGGTTTAGGCTAATCAAAATTAAAGAGCCATCCTCACCTACTGATACAAGGGAAAGGGTTAAAACAACAAGATGAGCTGAGGGGCAATAGTTTACATAAAGGTTTAGGAAAAATAATAAATGAATTAGCAGACACCATGTACGTTGGCTTACAACTACCAATTAACTCTTCTTGTTAGATAGGTAATTTATTCCACTCAGGTGCATCAAATATGAGAGAGAAAGGTGACCAAACCAATAATTATCCTCATGCAATTTAAAGGCTTGAAAGCCACAATTCTTAAGAAATAAAAACAGAATTCTTTTCCTATTATATGTTTCATTTCAAGATTGCAATAAGAACCAGGCCCTAGCTCTGACCCTTTACACTTTAAGGTGAGAAAGTAGGTTAAAGGAAGTAATGACAATAATCACAGGGCTTTTCTACATAAAACAGTTTCTGAGTGGAGGTCAAAGGTCAAACACTCAGGGCACTACCTACGTCACACGAAGATCTGTTCCGCAATAGAAACGAAGGGCAAGGTTGGCAGAAAAGAACAAGAAGACTAATCAATTCTAAAATTATTAGATAAGAAGAGATAAAATGGAAAAAAACCCCAGATTTTGAAAAGTCTGGATGAAAATAAAAAGAAGTGCAGCCATTCTTGCCTTAATACCACATCTGATGATTCTGTCCACTTCACAGAGATGTTCTACCAGGAATGAATATTTCCATTTAATCTTCATTCCCACATACCAGTTACATTCTCTTCTATACCAGTTTGGGCACTTTTACAGAGAACTGAAGATGTCTATGCTCTAAAGATTATATTCTTATTTTTTCGTTTGTTGTTAAACCTTTGGATAATTTTACACCACAGCAAGCAATATCCCCATTCTGCATTTGTGTGAGTTATAAGATCCGACTACACCTTAAAACCCATCAAGTGTAATTTTCCTGCCCACCATAACTTTGACTGTTTGAGAGTTTAAAAATAGATTCCCACAACTGCATGCAAGAGCACTCTGAACTTGGCATATGCTTGGGTCATTTTGTCAAGGATTTAATGATAAAGATATTCCTCATTTTTCACTTCAGAAGGTTAAGGCATGCATCCAGTTTCCCAATTTTTAGATTTACATGTTACATTTTAGCACGTGTTAAAACTGGGCAGATGTAAAGATTTTGCTGGAATCAGAACAAACTGCTCAGCAGTGAGCAGGATACAGTGCCAGCAAAGCAGAGGGAACTGCTGCATGCATGCACTCCATGCACACGCAAAGAGATTACTTGCCTGACTAATTTTTTTACTCTTAGTCTTCCTTGAATTACAGCTGTCCAGGTATCTACTCTGAAAAATCCTTCCTTATATTAGAAAGAAAATAATTTTATCTGCTCTACAAGTATACTGAAGTTTTTCTATGAGATAGAGAGTTGATGTGTAAAGAAATCAAAACCAACATGCTCAAATACAGAGAACTGGCCATGAGGGTGAAACTATGCATTCTTGCTGAAAATGTTACCACAAACATCACATTTGAGATACAATGATAAACAAACAACATGTAGTGTTAATTGACCCGACTTCTTAACAGATAGAATAGTGCAAGATTAAACAAGTGAAAAATAATCTTTATGCTTCTGGCATCGGAATGGGGACCTATTTTATGGGAAACTTTAAAAGATATTAATAACTAATTCTTCTTATTGTCCAAAAGGAAACAAAATGATAGGTGTACACTGTATGATTTCCTCTTTTTCCTTCTTTTCTTCAATGACAAAAGACTTCCATTCTCTCATTCTTTGCTGTTACTATGGAGTAGTCAAAACCTCCTTGGATGTCTGAACATTTTATATCATATAATCTAATAATTCACTATAGCATCAGGTCACAGAAGGCTGATTAATCTATCTGACACATTCAGCTATCTATTAGATACATGCTAGCCATTATGCCCATACTGTACAGAACACATTCTGTAAAAACTGAAGGAAAATATGAATTGACTTTATTTTTTCTAGTGGATCAGAGAGGTCACAGGGGTAGAAGGCAGAAACATGGGTGCATTGTTCATCTAATGTTTATTATGTTGAGCGTTGAACTGCCTCCTCAAGATTTTAAGATAGACCAAGAGGATCTGAGACACGAAAATATGTTAATTTATATTGTAGTCTTGGAAAACTGTTGTCTGAATTTTCTTCATATACAGGTCTACACATCCTCTAATGTATGTCATCATGGATATATCCCTGATTTTTAAATTGCCTTTAATGTGTTTAAATCAAATATTTGCATTCATTGTCAGATATCAGAATTCACTTCCTTGTGATGTAGCTTCAACTAGCAATTATTGCCTGCTGACTCCTTAGGAAAAAAAGAGGTCTTAATAATCACTGTGCTAGAAAGTATAATAATGGCTATATTGGCCTATTGTTTAAGATCTTGGCCAACTAGCAGAAGGTCACTGAACCTCATACTCTTGATGTGATCTGACTGAACATGAAGTTAAAATAATAGTCGCAGAAGGACTGCGATGTTTTGGGTTGCAATGTTTGCAATTAGCCACAATGCGACCTTCATGTTTCATCCCTTAAAAGCATTATTGATTATTATTCCTGTCATGGCTGTGGTTTATTAGTTTTGTCAGATTTATTTTATATTAAGTTATTTGTCACATGAGGATTACGCAGCAAGTCATGGAGTATGTGACACACATTTTTTATTACAGCAGATGTTCCTAAAATAGATGTAAGCATCTCTGCAAAAGCAGCCCCTCTGTGTCAAATTTCAGCTTGTGCTAATGTGAGAACCCAACAGGATGAGCGAAAGAGTATAAAGAACCTTTATCCGTTACTGCTGCAATGACAGTTTCAGAATTTTGAAAATACACTTCAATAAGTTGCAAAGAGAACAGGGATGGCAGAGGCCAAATCTTGGATTTGCCACTGTCTCTGCCTTGCTATTCTCCAGAGCACAACTAGTGTCACTTATTGGTGTAATGCAGTCTCTTCCTGACTGTAACACAGCAATGTTTTGTTAAAATTCAAAAACATATTGTATAAAATACTGTTGTCTAGTATACAAAAACTTCAAAATGTAGCCATATTTTTTCGCTGAACTGGCTCTTTTGGGACATGTTGAAAGTATGCAACACTGTGAACTCATCTTCTCCTGCCATATTTCACAGAATCACAGAATCACAGAAAATTATGAGTTGGAAGGGACCCACAAGGATCATCTAGTCCAACTCACCGTCTAATACCCGTACAGCGACCAAGAGCACATCCCAGAGTATAATAACAACCTAGATGCCTCACAGTCTAGCAGGCCACTCTGAGCCGGAGGGGGCCCAGGGTCATCCAGCCCTCACCCCCCAGCTAGACCAGCTAGACCATGTCACTAAGCTCCTCGTCCAGTCTTCTCTTAAACACTTCCAGGGACGGCGACTCCACCACCTCCCTGGGCAGCCCATTCCAATATGCAATTACTCTCTCCGATTTCATGTTATTCTCCTGCATCTTCCAAGGTAATGCAAATATTTCAAAATTATCTTTTATTTTCCCTCTGTATTGAAGATGCCATAAAAGCATCTGTAATGAACATATAACATTTTTTTCATCTAAACTTAAAAGAGAAATTTAATTGAGTTTGTTCCTAAGAAAGAACTTTGAGAAACTTCAGTAGCAACTGTTCCCAAAATTAGTAATTCACTTTAAACCATTTTAATATTTGAATATGATAGAGATCAGTTTTTCTTACACTAACCCTCATCCCTCCAGCTTAACCCATGATTTTTACATGTCACACTATCATGTACTTTGTTGAAGCCTAGCTGTGAACAGCCTCATTTTTAATCCAAGTGAGTCAGCTATCTTTTCCAAAAGGTCAGTCTGTCATGATCTTACTTGTTTACTTAAATTGCACACTTAAACCTCATTCATTATATATGACATTCACAGATTCACAGAATACTAGGAGTTGGAAGGGACCCACAAGGATCATCTAGTCCAACTCACCATCTAACACCCGTACAGAGACCGAGAGCACATCCCAGAGTGGTAAACATAAACCTAGTTGCCTCACAGGCTAACAGGCCACTCTGAGCCAGAAGGGACCCACAGGATCATCCAGACCTACACGCTCCAGCTAGACCATGTCACTAAGCTCCTCATCCAGTCTTCTCTTAAATACCTCCAGGGACGGCGACTCCACCACCTCCCTGGGCAGTCCATTATAATGAATCTGGTGACTGGGCTCTAAAATCTGATGTTTATGTCAAAATAAAAATAGGTTATTATAAGGTTACTTGATAAAACAGGATTTTATGATTGAGCAGGGATAACCTAGTTTGTTAGTAGGACTAGAAGAACTGGTAGGACTAGTAGAACTGATAGGACTAGTAGACTACTTGGCTTTGCTGTGACCAGTTCTGATTGGAGAGCAGGAAAAAATAATTTGAACTTCAAGGGAAATTTTAGAGATTAAGTCAAATTTGTGATCCTGACATATAATTTATTTCTCCTCCATATCCTGTAAATGTGAGAAGAAACACAAACTTTTATAATTTTACGTTCATTTCTGCTCTCCTGATTTTGAAGTTCTCTTACTTTAGGGTGTACCATGTTTCTGGCAACTTTTCAACATCTTCTAGGAAATGCTGCCTTTTCCCCCGGTGATGCGACAGTACTGTTCAATAAGCTATATTGTGATTTTTAGGATTTTTGGTATACTTTAAGCCACAGAACAGTTGGGAAATTCAGGCGAGCCCTATAAATTCTAGGCATTGCCTGGAAATACTGAGCATCTCAAATCAAACCACCCATTGTCACTAACTCAAGGTGAGGTAGAGAAAAGTCAGGGTACTATGTACAGGAGACAAACAGTAGGTTTAAACTCCCACCCACCATGCACATTTGAGTCAGAGCTAATGCTGGGGAAATTTTGAGAATGTCAAAGATCCAGTCAGGTATAGTCAATGCATAGCAGGCTGCAAAGGGAAAGCTAGAGATTGTAAAATACACAAAACAGAGCAGGATGCTATACTGGATAAGATGTTTTACCAGGACTTGGGAAAAGGGTCAAGAGAGTTTTGTTTTCAGTATAGAATTTGTGAGATTTAACAATTTTTAAACAGACAAATTAAAGCTGGAGAAACAACGACAGACCATGTGTATGCACTCTAGACTCCCTGAAAGTCAACATTTTTCAAAAAGAGAGTTATTCCCATCAGAGACCTTCCAAGTTGCTCTTACAGCATTACTAATCTCAGCCACGGAGGAAGGTATCTTTAAGGTAGAAAATCTTGTAATGAGGCAATAGGCCATGTGTTATGTGACAAACCAGCTTAGGTTGGAAGGCAGCAATGATACAACCCTCTTTGGCAACACGAGGAGGCAGAGAGATTACATTCCACCTGCTGTCGCTTAAGTTTTTGCATCACTTTACTGGTGTTTGCCAGGATACACACACGCCTATGCCAATTAAGATGATTATGTGTTTTCTAGACTGAATTGTAACATTTTATAATGAGTTTTTTAAGGATTTAGTTCAAATTCTTCAGTTATATTCTTCATTATTAACTACTAAATCATTAATGTTCAAGTGCACTTCCTGAATCTTACTCTGGCTCATGATATTTATTTTTACCTTTGCAGCAACATGTTCAAGGCAGATGCTCCAGGTACATGGACATGTCACTCTGCCTTTTTGTTTCCCTTCATCTAATTCCAACCACCTGCTTCACTGAACTTAGTCTGTAGGGATGTGAATAAATATCCTTTAAGAAGGCTTGTTCTTCTTAAGCTCTTTTCTAGTGGCTTTTGGCCTTCTCACGTTGATGACAACCTTTTCAGGCTGCACAGATTTGGTATTGCCATGCACAAACCCTCCTCTTTGCAAATGTCTTTCCACTGAAAGCTCTGTGAGAGAAAACTTTCAAACTACATTTAGACAAATAATGAAATCCCCCTTTTTTATACCTATTACTTGAACACTTTTGTATATTTGGATTCAATAGCAGTTGCAGTTACTCAATGGCTTTGAAAAAGCAGGTAAATTCTGGGCCATTGAATTCTTTGAATTATAAAAGTTCTAAAATGGTGCTCGTAGAGAGTTTGTGAAGCCAACT
This sequence comes from Pitta sordida, assembly GCA_013390025.1. NCBI lineage: Eukaryota > Metazoa > Chordata > Aves > Passeriformes > Pittidae > Pitta > Pitta sordida. The sequence goes on from WEKX01000886.1 coordinate 11,447, forward strand.
GTAATATAATTGTTGTAATGAAACCTTAAATATAATGGGCTATTGTGTGAAATACAACAAAGACAGCATATGAAAAGCAGACCTTCTGTTAAGCATTGCCCTATGAAAGTTACTACATCTGGATGATGGTGGGTATCGACTTTGAGAGCAGAGGACATCTTTCTGCAAAGTGCCATCACTAGTAACTCTGTGCCACTTAAATTGTTTACAGAAACACTAGTTGTCAATTAGTTCCAGTGATTTGCTCTAAAGAAAAGTAAAACTCTTCTCAAGCCCAGGCCACCCTTCTAACTCCCACTGGAATACCATGTAGCTAGAACTTTCCAAAGATAGTTAAGGAACAGCAATATTTCCTGAAACAGATCTGCTCACTTAGAGAGAAAAAAAATCCAGCACCACATCACTCACTGTTTTTTAATTTCAAAACAGAGGGAGTCCTCTGTTTTGCTACCTAAGCTAACAGCGATGTCAGGCTGCTGCACCAAGCAGTCTCACAGAAATACAAGAATCCCATGTTATCACTGGGATGCTCAAAGAGGTCCAAAGGGAGTCAACTTAGAAAAATGCCCTCCTTGATATACTGTTTGTCAACAGTGTGGATCTTGTGAGTGAAGTGGAGATTGTTGGCTGTCTTGGCCACAGAAACCACAGAGCAATCAAGTTTAAAATCTCTGTTGACAGTGTCAGCAAAACAACTCTAGACAAGAGGAAAGCAGACCTCAGGCTGCTCAGGAAATTAGTAAACAAGGTCCCCTGGGAAAATGTTTTTGCAGGGAATAGAGTCCATCAGTGACCGTCACTCTTCAAATATCACCTCCTTAAGGTCACAGACGCAGGAGTTCCCCCATGTTGGAAGTCAAGAAGACAAGGTATAAAACCAACCTGGTTGGGCAGGGATCTTGTCTCAGAAGTAAGACAAAAAAAGAAAGTGCATGTCCAGTGGAAACAAGGCCAAGCGCTACTGTAGGGAGAAAATTTGTGTGGCCAAAACTCAACTGGAGTTGAAGCTGGCCAGTAATGTGAGGGACAATGAAAAGAGTTTTTTCAGATATATTAGTAGCAATAGGCAGCATAGAAATATCATTGGCCCAGTACAGGATGAACATGGTCACTTTACAAACCAAAACAGAGACAAGGCAGAGGTGTTTANGTTCTTCTTCCAGTCTCCGGAATGAAAGTCAATAAAAACCGGGTCCTTATCCTGAGCTTTAGTTTTTTACACTTATAATTGTTCCAGTAGCATATTTTAACTGACAATTACAGCCGTTGATGTGAATGTGAGGGGCTTAAAACCTGCATTAATCCACGGAGTCTGGAAGGCAGACAGGGGCTGCCAAAGGTGGCACTGCCAAAGGTGGCGCTGCCAAAGGTGGCACTGCCAAAGCATCCCAAGGAGGAGGCTGGGGAGACCATACCCATAAGTACTAACCACACATGTCCCTTTCCCCCCTGTTCTCTCACTTCCAGAATCAAGTTTAAAATCTCTGTTGACAGTGTCAGCAAAACAACTCTAGACAAGAGGAAAGCAGACCTCAGGCTGCTCAGGAAATTAGTAAACAAGGTCCCCTGGGAAAATGTTTTTGCAGGGAATAGAGTCCATCAGTGACCGTCACTCTTCAAATATCACCTCCTTAAGGTCACAGACGCAGGAGTTCCCCCATGTTGGAAGTCAAGAAGACAAGGTATAAAACCAACCTGGTTGGGCAGGGATCTTGTCTCAGAAGTAAGACAAAAAAAGAAAGTGCATGTCCAGTGGAAACAAGGCCAAGCGCTACTGTAGGGAGAAAATTTGTGTGGCCAAAACTCAACTGGAGTTGAAGCTGGCCAGTAATGTGAGGGACAATGAAAAGAGTTTTTTCAGATATATTAGTAGCAATAGGCAGCATAGAAATATCATTGGCCCAGTACAGGATGAACATGGTCACTTTACAAACCAAAACAGAGACAAGGCAGAGGTGTTTAACANGTATTAAGGAGTTGCACTTAAGGAGCGGGTAGAGCTGGGGTGGGGCCTTTTGGTCTTTTGGCACTCAGTAGGGCAGGTGGAACTCTTTGCTGGCTCAAAGATGTTTTTTCCTTGTTCGTGAGGGCAAAAATAAATCCTTCTATAGCTTGCAAGCACCCTCGAGGCCTGTAAACTGATTTTCCATAAATCAGTGCCCTCAGCTGGAAGATCATGACTGTGAGAATGATCAACTCCAAACTGACTCTGAAATTTTGCAGGATCTTCTGCTCCGTTTAGATCCCTACATATCTCTGAGATCTGATGGGATTCATCCTAGAATCCTCAAAGATTTGGCTGATGTCATCACAAAACCTCTCAATGAGAGGTCCCAAATTAATGGGAGCCGGCAAATGTTACCTCAATTCTCAAAAAAGGCAAGAAACAGGACTCCAGAAACCACAGGCCTGTCAGTCTCGCTTTCATTCTTGGTAGAGTCATGGAGAAGATTATTCTGGGAAATACTGAGGAACACCCGAAAGACAATGCAGTGATTGTTCACAGCCAGAATGACTTCATGAGAGGAAGGTCCTGCTTATTAGATCTGATTTTCTTTTATGACCAGGAATCCTATCTAGCTAATCAAGGGAAGCCAGCTGATGCAATGTTTTTGGATTTCAGTAAAGCTTTAGATACTGTCTCTCACAGGATCCTTCTGGAAAAAATGTCCAGACCACAGCTGGGTAAACATATCATATGGTGGGTAAGCAATTGGCTCCTGGGTCGAGCACAGAGGGTAATAGTCAATGGGGTAATATCAGACTGGTGACCTGTCATTAGTGGGGTTCACAGGGCTCCATCTCAGGTTCAGTACTCTTCAACTTCAGACATGGCTTGGATGCAAGACTGGACGAGATACTACGTAAGGTTGCAGATGACATAGAACTCATGTGAGCTTTTGACTCCCTTGAAAGCAGGGAGGCNGAAACAAGGCCAAGCGCTACTGTAGGGAGAAAATTTGTGTGGCCAAAACTCAACTGGAGTTGAAGCTGGCCAGTAATGTGAGGGACAATGAAAAGAGTTTTTTCAGATATATTAGTAGCAATAGGCAGCATAGAAATATCATTGGCCCAGTACAGGATGAACATGGTCACTTTACAAACCAAAACAGAGACAAGGCAGAGGTGTTTAACGCTGTCTTTGCCTCTGTCTTCAATATGGATGATGAACCAAGGAGTTCTCTGTGCTGATTTGGAGACTTAGAAATGTAAAGGATTTGGTGAGATAAGTAGAGAATTTGGATTTAGAAAATTAATAAGTTGGGACGTGGGGCAGGGGGCGGACGACTGGGTGGGGCTTGTTAGACCAGAGAGAGATACTGTAACTCAAGGAGGAATAATGCCACAATTTTCTTGGTTCTCAGCATAGAACTATAAGCAGAACTGAGTTTTAGTCAAAACAGATAGTGAAGGAAGATAGCAAGAATTCCATTAGGAAAGAAAGCAAACATCAGAGCAGAAGCAGAGCTGATTTGTCAAAGGCTTAAAGCAAAGTATANAGATTTGGCTGATGTCATCACAAAACCTCTCAATGAGAGGTCCCAAATTAATGGGAGCCGGCAAATGTTACCTCAATTCTCAAAAAAGGCAAGAAACAGGACTCCAGAAACCACAGGCCTGTCAGTCTCGCTTTCATTCTTGGTAGAGTCATGGAGAAGATTATTCTGGGAAATACTGAGGAACACCCGAAAGACAATGCAGTGATTGTTCACAGCCAGAATGACTTCATGAGAGGAAGGTCCTGCTTATTAGATCTGATTTTCTTTTATGACCAGGAATCCTATCTAGCTAATCAAGGGAAGCCAGCTGATGCAATGTTTTTGGATTTCAGTAAAGCTTTAGATACTGTCTCTCACAGGATCCTTCTGGAAAAAATGTCCAGACCACAGCTGGGTAAACATATCATATGGTGGGTAAGCAATTGGCTCCTGGGTCGAGCACAGAGGGTAATAGTCAATGGGGTAATATCAGACTGGTGACCTGTCATTAGTGGGGTTCACAGGGCTCCATCTCAGGTTCAGTACTCTTCAACTTCAGACATGGCTTGGATGCAAGACTGGACGAGATACTACGTAAGGTTGCAGATGACATAGAACTCATGTGAGCTTTTGACTCCCTTGAAAGCAGGGAGGCCCAGAAGAGAGCCCTTGACAAATTAGAGGGCTTGGAAGTTCAACAAGGGGAAGTGCTAAATTTTGTCTCTGGGATGGGACAACTCTGAGTGTACGGACAGACTGAGGAATGAGATGCTGGAAACAATGCTGTAGAAAATGACCTGGGTGTACTGGTCAATGCCATATTGAATATGAGTCAGCAGTGCCTTGGCAGCCAAGAGGGCCAACTGTGTTCTGGGGGCATCAGGCAAGGCATCATCAGCTGGTTAAGGGAGGTGATTGTCCCACTCTGCTCTGCACTGGTGTGGCCTTACCTTGAATATTGTGGCAGTTTTGACCATCATAATATAAGAAAGACACTAAGGTATTATAGAGCATCCAATGGAGAGCAAATAAAATGGTGAAGGGCCTTGAGGGGAAGCCAGATGAGGAGTATCTGAGGTCACTTGTTCTGTTCAGCCTGGAGAAAAGGAAATTGAGGGGAGATCTCATCTCAGTTCATAATTTACTCCTGAGAGGAAGATGAGGGGCAGGCACTGCTCTCTTTGTGGGAACCAGTGACAGGACCTGAGGGAGTGGTCTGAAGTTGTGTCAGCTGAGGTTTAGGTTGGATATTATAAAGTGTTCTGCACCCAGAAGGTGTTTGGGCACTGGAACGACTCCCCTGGGAACTTGTGACAGCACCAAGCCTGACAGAGTTCAANCAGCCTGGAGAAAAGGAAATTGAGGGGAGATCTCATCTCAGTTCATAATTTACTCCTGAGAGGAAGATGAGGGGCAGGCACTGCTCTCTTTGTGGGAACCAGTGACAGGACCTGAGGGAGTGGTCTGAAGTTGTGTCAGCTGAGGTTTAGGTTGGATATTATAAAGTGTTCTGCACCCAGAAGGTGTTTGGGCACTGGAACGACTCCCCTGGGAACTTGTGACAGCACCAAGCCTGACAGAGTTCAAGATACTCTCAGGCACATGATGTGACTCTTGGAGATGGTCTTGTGGAGGGTTGGGAGTTGGACTTGGTGATCCTTGTGTGTCCCTACCAAATCAGCATACTCAACATATTCTGTGATTCTATGATTTTGTTCTCATGTGGTTTCCATGAGCTCCAAAAGCTGCAGTCCTAAAAGAACACTGCCAAAACCTAACCCCTCTTTTGTTTTGACATCAGAGTGTTCAAGAGTCAATGTTTACAGTGAATATTTCTGTGTCACCTGTGCTGATCTTTTGCACTCCAAACAGTTTTCAGACACAGCTGAGCAGGCTGAGGATGCCCCTTGACTCCACTGACATGATTTCAGGAGCAGCAGCAGCAGAAGCACATCTATACCCTCAGAGTAACACTTTTGTCAGCCAGAGTCACTCATGGGGGATGCCCTGAGGCCTTTGGACGATGCTGAAAAACCTGAGTGCTCGCTCAGCCTTGACTGGACTGGATGGCAGAGTTCTGTGCTATGTACTAATATTTCTTTCTTATTTTGATGTTTCTGTTTCTTTTTTGTTGTTTTCCTGATTAATAATTATTCATGTCTCACAGTGGATGTGACAAAGAGCACTGACCTTTAATTGTATACTCTTTTCATCAGATGGTCTGTAAAGGAAAGAATATCACAAGAGGGATACTCTTGTTTTGGACAAGGTGTCCCAGGACAGGAGGGCAACCACATGGATAGAGACTGGCAGCCTTTGAATTTGCAGGCAATTTTTCACTTGTTTTCTAAGGAGGGAAAACATAAAATACCAAAATATGTTGATCCATAATCTCATGTTAGGTTTTTAAAATAAACCCGTTTCCCTATACACAGGGGCCATTTGCAGAACAAGCATCCACCTCATATATTTCATGTGCAAACTTGAGGGCTTCCAGGAAGGTAATTCTCATGCTGGGATGAGCTAATCTAGAACAGGATGCTACACCTGCTTCATTCTGCTAACAAATAAGCCTATGTCTGTTGAAGACTGCCTGACCTGACTTATTATACCTTCCTCATCAGAGGAAAGGCTCATATCACCACTGGGCCAAAGGTGAATTGACTGGAGACAAAGTTGGAATTATTTTTTTGTAGCCCCATTTCACCAGACATTCAAACCACTTTATACTAAGGAGAGAACTTCTTTAACTGTCATATGTATGTATGATTATAAGGACAGAGCATATTCTCCATGAAATTCTGCTCCAGACTAATGTACCAAAACAGGTATGCCAGAGAAAAGTGTTTTATCTCTCCTGTTTTTTGTTCAACAACACTATCATGCAGACGAAGAGATAAGTAAGTCCACTGAGGGGCTGATCCTACTCTTGTCTATTAGCATTTATGAAGTTAAGTGTGCATAATGTTGTACTGTGTTAGAGCATGTAGATATTCAAATTCACATACAATGATGGGTTATCTGTAGAGAGCAAGGAAGGAAAGTAAGGAATTATATGTTTGTATTCAGCTTCTGGTCCAGAAAACATCAAAATATTTCTGGCCAATGTCAATTTTCATTTAAAGAGTTGTTTTGTATTTATGGTTCTCTTAATCCCTAAAGTGAAAGAGTCTAACAATAATTTAAAACCAAACATTTAAAATCCCCAATTATGATTAAAATTCTACAATGAGCAACTGCTCTAGCTTTGTTTATTTCTCACATAAATAATCACACTTCAATTAACATGTTAGTGTCTATGATCTCTTCCTAGATTAAGGTTGCCTTGATACTGCTTGGTTTGGCTACTGTAAATGCGACATGAATTACACTCATTACAGAAAAATGTGTCTTACATGTTTGGTTTGAAGTAATTTATTTTTTTCTAATATACCTCCACAACTGTCACAAGGAATTGTGCTGCAGATTTAGTGATGTTACGTGTCAATTTTAATGTGGTGACAACCATTTTATTAGCTATGCATATTGCTCTGTGAGGACCAACTTCTCAGTATGGAGGCCACCATATCATTAAAAATCACTGATCCTTCACTGATGACATAATTTGACTGGCAAAGAGAGAAACACTGAGGGGTTTGCTTCCACCTATATGGAATCTGCTGTGTGTCAGAGATGAATTTGCCTTCAAATTAGAAACAGCATAGCAGACTGGTGGCTGTGATTTTGCTTGATTTCCTTTAAGGCATTTTACAGGAATGGTTACTGAGCAGCTGATAGGAGTCTGCATTAATATGTCAAACCTGTATACTATGCAACATGTAAGCAATTCAAATATTTTTAACCAGTGAGCTATCAGTGGAATACTTTCAACTGAGCCACATGCTTTTTCTCTCCACCTCCTGCTTTTTGCATACTCATGCATACATCTTTTGGTCTGCAAGTCTGCTTCTGCAATAGGCTAAGAGTATAAATTTTTGTGTTAAAAAGGGAAAAAAAAAGTCTTAATGTTAGCATAAAACCAGTGCTTCAACAGATAAAATAAATCACACAAGCAGTGTAAAAATTTGGAGTAAGATCAGAACCATAATAATACATTCTGAAAACTTTATAAATTGACAATTCAAGTTATGTGTTTTATGCTAATACACGTAGTGGTAACTTGTAACAAACTGTAATTCACACGTAAAAAGTAGAACAGACAAAAGTATTAAATACATAACATATTCATATCTTTATATATATATATACATTATGTACTTACTCTGAGAAAGAGGAAATAGATTCTGAGACATTTTTAGCAAATTTAAATCAATATTGATGCCTTTTCATTTCTAGTATGCAAATTATTTTTTTTCTGCAAGGCATTGCAAGGCACAAGGCAAAGCAACTCAAAAGGGTTTCCCTAGTAATTTCTCCTTATTTCACACCTATTTTGCAGTTTTTTCTAAGCCAGTTGATTTTATTGGAAATGCTGACAGTATTCACCTATTAGAATTTGCCATGCGTGTTCCCACTTTAGGTGCACTTTATTAACCTTACATGTGGAAAATAATTTTTTAAGACAATCAACATTCCTCAATATGTACTTTTGTCTATCTCCCATTTCCCTCCACACTTATTCTATTATTTTTTTTAAAAATCTTTACTGAACAATAAACAGCATAAAATATTCAGTTATTTTCAGTCCAGGGGCATAAAGAATACTTTAGTAAACATGCTAGTTTGACAAGTGCTTTGTGTAAGAGAAACACACCACTGAAGGTTTAATCAGAAACTCTAGACATTTCAGACTTATTCTATTTTATTCTTGGAAGGAAACATCCCTTTTTGCTACGTCTTCCAAAGCTTCATTTTAGCCATGAGAATAGGGAGGCCATTTTTACCCACTCTAGGAAGGAGATGTTGTTAATAAAAATAACTTTCCTCAAGGAAAACTTAAAGAAGTGTTGTCTGTCCTGGTTTGGACACTGTTGGGGGTTACCTTCCAAGAAACTGGACGAGAGACCGTTAAGAGAAAATACCAAGCTTAATGAGGGGAATATATATATGAATATANGAGGAGGGGGCAGGGTGAAAGAAAACATGATTAAAACTTTTCACCTCTAACACTAACCTATGACATTGTCAAAACTTCTTGCTCTTGAAAGCTCATCTCAGAGGAAGCTTTGAGTATTTTAAGTGCTTCCTATGAGATGATCAGGATTGTATACTGTCCCTTTTGAAAGCATAAAGAGCATTGTCCTAGTTTAGGGGTTATTTTGCTGCTCTGGCAGCGAGGGGGTTAACAGCTCAGCTCTCAGCTCAGTCGCTGCCATGGCATTCAAGGTTATAGAGATAGAGACGTCTCTGTGAATAAACATAATTGGGAGAGAAGAAAAAAAAGATGTAGTGGCCCAGAACAGAACTTCTGTGGAGAAGCTGAAAACTATGAAGGCCCATGAGAGAAGGGGTAGAGATGTTCGTCCAGGCATCCCGCTGCTGCTTGTGAATTGGACTGACCATGGTATAAAGCTATGGACTAGAGAGAGAGAAACCAGTGATGCAGAATCCATCTAAGCCAAGACTGAAGATGGAGAGATCAAGCTGGAAAAAAA
>WEKX01000887.1:8885-36799 GCA_013390025.1 Pitta sordida
CGAAGCCCTACTTCCATATTGAATGGCGGCCGCACCACCAACGCCCGCGCCACCGCTGCCCCCGCCCGCGCCGCTGCCCCCGCCACAGTTGCCGCCATCACTGCGCGCACTGCCACCACTGCTGCCCGCGCCACCACTGCCACCAGCGCCGCCACCGCTGCCGCCGCCACCACCACTGCTGTCGTTGCTGCACGCACCGTCACCGTCCACGCTGCCGCCGCTGCTGCCCACGCCATCCGTTGCCACTGCCACAGCAGGTCGTGCATGCGCAGTTGTGAAAACGGGTAGCCTTCATTTCTAAAAAATCATGCCACTAAGATCNTTGGTGTTTGGTTTCTGTTTGTTTGATTTTTGTTTTGGTTTTTCCTTTGGGGTTTTTTTTTGAAGAATAAAGCTGCATGATTTACAAGAGATTTTCAGATTAGGAAGATATTTGAGTAAGAGTGTGACAAATCATTTCTCTTGTGTATGTTAAGCAGGCAGGATTAGCTATCAAATTAGCAAAATCATCTACTCTTGAGGCAGTCAAATGGAATTTGTTTAAAATTTTGCCCAAGAAATACTAAGGAAGAAATGGCAAAGGTAAATGTAATTCAGTGAAATCTGAATTGACAAATTAAATATAAGGTGAAGCAGTTAGTACCTCAACAGATTTCTTTACCCAATTTTAATTTGTTTCACATTAATTCAATACATTGCCTAATGGATAATGTATTTTGCATTATTCTATGTCATTATTGTGTGTTTACATGTGTATATCACATGAAAAATATGAAGATTTAGCAAATTCCTAAATTTTTGATAAATCATATAAACCCATCTGTCTTACATTGCAATGGGCATAAAAGCTCATTTTGCTAAGGAATAATGAGCTTCACAATGTCACAAAAAAAATATAGCAAGAAAATTGTATTCAGATCATTGATACCATTGAACATCCTAAACTGAGTGACACTTACGTCAAATCATAAAACCATTCTAGTAAAATTACAATGGTTTATTTTGATGCAAAGATTTTTAAAGTTAATGGCCATATTTGCAGTTTTTAACCAACTAAACAGGGCTAGGGATAATTTTTAAATTAGGTGCTGCAGAATGTGGAAAACTTCAGTCACAGTATATACTGATACTAAAATTGTAGTTTCATGTAAGCTATTTTGCACTAGATATATCTGTTTTATTAGGAACCTTTTTGGTCCTATGGATTTTTGACAATACATTTGTAAGGCATTTTTGGCAATACGTTATAACTCATAATAAGGCATATAAAAATCATGGACTATTATTCAACATAAGCTTCTAGATGTAAAAATGCATTAACTTTTAGTCAAAACAGAAGTAAAGCTCTAGATTTCACTGCAAAATTAGAATGCCTCCACAGTCCACTGATAAAAAAATCTTAATATCAAGTCCAATGCATCAGTCAGAAATGATCTTAAAATATCAGTCTTACAAACCTTTGGGAAGGAAAGAAGAGAAGATTTGAGGAAAAGTACACATAAAGTATAGTGGAAGAGAAGCATATACAAGAAAAGTTAATTTTAAAATCCGGGCAACTATATGAAGTTGCTCAAAAGTTTGGAGTGTTAGATTACGACCTGAGAAAACAGTAGGCAGACTATATGCATTTATCAAGTATATATAATCAACAGAATGCTGCAATGATTAATTCATTTCTTTATCCATAAGTAGATACAGTCTTTTCCCTCATCACGTGAATACACTGTATGCATTTGTTATGACAGCAATTAAGAAAAAAATTTGATAAAACACAAAAGTTTCAAAAAGTGCCGTAAAAATAACTAAATTATTGTGAGAATTCATAGAGAGACGAAAGAGATTTATATATTTTGGATAGCATGAGAAGTTTAACACATATTTGCTAAGAAACAGGCACAGTTATAGACAATTCTTGCAAGCTACTTATAATCTTAGCAATACATTGTAAAGACCAGTGACTACAAATATGTTTGTATACACTCGGTTCTCCTATATCGCGCACCTACGGTCTTAACTGAGGTCCACGAAGCCCTACTTCCATATTGAATGGCGGCCGCACCACCAACGCCCGCGCCACCGCTGCCCCCGCCCGCGCCGCTGCCCCCGCCACAGTTGCCGCCATCACTGCGCGCACTGCCACCACTGCTGCCCGCGCCACCACTGCCACCAGCGCCGCCACCGCTGCCGCCGCCACCACCACTGCTGTCGTTGCTGCACGCACCGTCACCGTCCACGCTGCCGCCGCTGCTGCCCACGCCATCCGTTGCCACTGCCACAGCAGGTCGTGCATGCGCAGTTGTGAAAACGGGTAGCCTTCATTTCTAAAAAATCATGCCACTAAGATCTGAAGCTGCAATATGAGGGGCGCGAAGTGCAAGAGGGACGACTGTATACAGAAAACAACTTGAAAATAACCTTTCCAGATCTTCACTGGATGTGCAAGATTTATGGTTGACGGCTTAATGGTTAAAGAGGTAATGCATGAATTGACATTCTGAATAAGTCCTAAGAAGACCAATATTTTGATTTAAACTAAAAAGCCGAAACAAATGCAGACACTGGAAAACATCAGTTTAATGTTTTCTAAATTACTTCATCCTCCCCACAGCATTTCTCATGCCTTTCAAACTTCAACGATGCAGGCTTTGCTCTCATTTCTGTCAGGTTACTGGAGATAGCCAAATCACGCTTTGAGCAGCTAAAAATAGAAAAAGCTGCCTTATCTCTGACGTTTCAGAGTTTTCCTGTTATGTGAGTTTTCACTCTGTCTTCAATAAATGTGCCTAAACCCTTTCCAAGTGACTTTTCTCTGGAAAGGATCATCCTTAGAAGCATCTTTCCATCTCAACAGAAGAGTCTCTGTTCAATAGCTACATATTTATTTAAAGCTGGACTTTGGAACTTTGGGTATGGATGAATTTTAAAAAACAACAGAAATGGTGAAACTGTACACATGCCAAGCTTGACTTGGAAAAGATACAGACATCGAGTTCCCAGTTCTCAAATAAAATTCCTCATGTATGCAAAGCACTTCCCTAGTGTCTGCAGTGTGATCAGGTCACTTTATCATGGTTAAGCCCATCTGTCAAAATCAGTTCTGTCAGTTCTCATTTCCTCTACCCTCCTTTCCTCTTCTTTTTCTTCTTTCTCTCCTTTCACTTACTTCTCCCCCCTAATCCCCCACCCCTTCTCTTTTAATATAATCTGAGTGCTACTGTGAGAAGCAATCTCAGGAGTTTATCATCCTGCTTAATATCACATGACTCACAAAGATGAAGTTGAGTGCTTGGCACAACACACAATCATTCATCAACAGACTTACGAAAACAAAGTATAAAGAAGCATGAAACGGAGGAAAAGGAAAATATGAAGAAAAATAGTTTGAAAACAGGAGGGTAAGACAAGGCTAAGAGAATAAATTTGGAAACTCATGGAAAATGTATCATGAAACAACTGTACACTTTCTAGTTTTGGCATTCAAACTTTATAACACTCTATTCACAACAAATAAAAACTTTACCCAGAAGGCCAGAGTAATAGGAAGTCAGACATTTTTCACAACACTAGACTGTCAAGGTGAACTGTTAAAATTCCTCACTCCTGTATGTACTTTTTGTTTCACATACTGTGTGGTTTAGGGTTTAGGACATCTCTTCTCCCCAAAACACCATTCTACTGACTGTTATCCTTCTGAAAAAATAAGTACATTGAATTAAGTACTTCCTTTTACTACTTAAATGTTTTTTAATATAAACATAAGTGAAGGAAAAAATCAATTTAATTCCGTCTTTTTTTTCTTAAATAGTAATTTATACAAAACCATGATCATCGAAGCAGGTAATGTTGCTTCCCCCTCCCTGCCCCGCCTCGAGCAAAAACACTTTTTGCAATTATTATATTTATTCTCCTTTATTCATAATACTACAGTAAGGAAAGAGCTTTTAAGACCACTTTGACAGGTAGTTCAAGCCAGGGAAGAGAAAATCATAAGTATGTAAGAGTAGCATTTTTGCAAGGTAGTCCAGCTCATTAACGGCTTTTTGGCCTCTTCTGAAATAAGAGCCTGTCACTTACACCATTGTTAGAGAAGGTACCGGTATAATTAATAGAATTGCTGCTGGGTTGCTATTTGTAAGGTTTCTCATAGTATGTTTGAACATGTGCCAAAAAAGTCTCTGTTTGAAAGGAACTAGAATTATTTCTGCCAATCATTCAAAGAATTTTCAGAAGGTGAATTCTAAACTGAAACCAAGTGAAAAGGGATTAAGTGATGAAAAACTGAAACGTTGAAGGAATGTCAGCATAGAGGTTGATAAATACTATCATCATTAGGAAGGCCATAATTTCTAAAACCAATTAAAGTAATAGTATTGAACCTTACAAATGACCTTTAATATATGAACTATATGACAAAGGAGGAAAGTGCTAGGTGCACTTAAATTAGTTAAGCTCAATAGACTGAACACGACAATGAAAGGGCATCCTTTAAAAATTTCTGTAAAAGGGGAGAGACTTAAAAAACAATCTAAAACAACTCAAATTACGATGTTGGAGATGACTGAATGTATCACATTTTGCTTAAATAAAAAAAAAAAAAAGGTTAAAGTAAAGCACACTAAATCACAAAAGTTTGAAGATTATTAATATGTAACATTTATGGGCACTGTATTTTGTCTTGCAACATTACGATACAGGCATCAAAATAATAGGTGTATGGGAACTTTTTTTAAGTTCCCAAAATGTTTCCTGTAGGTTACTCATGGTATGAAAACTTTTCACTTGACACAGAGATAAAGGTGTATCTGTGCACCCTTTTAATTCTGTGCTTACTGTAGAATTTGTAGGTGCATTAAAACTGGAGGAGTTCTGGTGTTCGACCAAATTTGGAGGTTTTTTTTAAATACACATGGAATATGAAGTATTTCTTTCTCAAATAATAAAACACTGATAAAGCAAACCCTGAAAAGAAAAGTTCTTTATTCTTATTTAGCTGTGTGTGAGTTTATTTTGATAATGGAGATTAATTTTGCAGAAAGGGTGTAACTGGTACAGATACAATTGTACAAAGTCAATAAAAATCAAGGATCACATTTACTGAGATCACAGAATCACAGAATACTATGAGTTGGAAGGGACCCACAAGGATCATCTAGTCCAACTCACCATCTAATGCCCGTACAAAGACCAAACGCACACCCCAGAGTGGTGAACATGAACCTAGTTCCCTCACAGGCACACAGGCCACTCCGAGCCAGGAGGGACCCACAGGACCATCCAGCCCTACATCCCCCAGCTAGACCATGTCACTGAGCTCCTCATCCAGTCTTCTCTTAAACACCTTCAGGGACAGCGACTCCACCACCTCCCTGGGCAGTCCATTCCAATGAGAGATCACTCTCTCTGTGAAAAACCTCTTCCTAACATTCAGTCTAAACCTCCCCTGGCGTAGCTTAAGACCATGTCCTCTTGTTCTGGTGTCGTCAGCCTGAAAGAAGAGGTCCACACCCACCTGGCGGCAACCTCCCCGCAGGTAGCTGTAAACAGCAATCAGGTCACCTCTGAGCCTCCTCTTCTCCAGGCTGAACAACCCCAGTTCCCGTAGTCGCTCCCCGCAGGGCTTGTTCTCCAGTCCTTTCACCATCCTTGTCACCCTTCTCTGGACCCTCTCAAGCAGCTCAACATCATTCTTAAACTGGGGAGCCCAGAACTGCACACAGTACTCAAGATGTGTCTGACCAGCACCGAGTACAGGGGAAGGACAACCTCCCTAGGCTGACTGACCACACTGTTCCTGATGCAGGCCAGGATGCCATTGGCCTTCGTAGCCACCTGGGCACACTGCTGGCTCATATTGAGCTTCCTGTCAAACATTACACCTAAGTCCCTCTCCACTTCACTACTCTCAAGCCACTCCTCCCCCAGCCGATAGCGGTGCATGGGGTTGTTATGGCCGAAGTGAAGAACCCAGCACTTAGTCTTCTTAAACCTCATATTATTGGAGTCTGTCCATTTCTCTAGCCTGTCAAGGTCCCTCTGAAGGGCCCTCCTACCCTCCGGCAGTTACATTTGCCCCCAGCTTGGTATCATCTGCAAACTTGCTGATGATGGACTCGATTCCCGTGTCCATATTGTCAATAAAGATGTTGAACAGTGCCGGGCCTAACACTGATCCCTGTGGGACTCCACTAGTGTCAGTGTTAGCTCCAAGTTTTATCACACAAAAGGGAAAAACAGAGGACACCACAGGCTTTATTCGCCTTCCATTTTCATTGGCAGCTACTTGGAGACAAGCAGTCCTGTTTCTGAAGGCATCTTCCCAAGAGGCATTGGCAAACAATGCATTGCCTGCTAACTGACTTCACACAATGGGAATTGCTGGTTTTAGCCAATTGATATCTGTACCAATTGAGAAGCCAGACAGAGTATGATAAAACCCTCTCAGCAACACCCTGACAGTCACCAGTAAATTCAACTACACTGGAACAAAACAGCAATTTGGCAACTAGTTCTGTCTCCTCTCGCTCCTGCCATCACAGAACACCTGCTCATTCCTCAGACACTCCAGCTTCCAGTGCTAACTATTTTCTCAGTGGTTTAGGCTATTACCCCAAACCTGGAGACAAGGAGGGTGCACTGCAGTGCAAGCACATACTCTCCTTGCCAGGTCTGCTACAGAATCAGTGCCACCAGCAGAGAAGACAGTTCCTCATGTCTTAAAACATAATTCCCAGACAACAGAGCTACCAAGGCAATACTAAGTTACAACTTCACTAATAACCTCTAAACAGAAAGCCTTTTCTTGTACTTTTCCCCAGAGAGCTAACTCAGAGCTTCAACATGCAAAATTTTACTCAATTGAAACTGCCAATATTTAATAAGTTAAATATTCCATTTAAAGGTTTTCTGGGGTTTTTTGGTTTTGGTTGGTTGGTGTTTCAGGGTTTTTGTGTGTGTATGTGTGAGGTTTGTTTGGTTTAGGGTTTGGGGAGTTTTTTGGTTGGTTGGTTAGTTTGGTTGGGTTTTTTGGTTTGGGGTTTTTAGTTTGGGTTTTGTTTGGTTTTTGGTTTTTTGGAAGTTTTTGTGGTTGGTGGTGGTTTTTAAATTAATTTTTTAAATGCATAATTTGGATAATTTATCAATCCCCTGGGGAAAAAAGAGGCATAAAATTGTCAACAAGGAACGTACACTTTAAACCCAGAGTTTAATTATACACATCAGAAGAGAGAACAGCACAATGATTAACACAACTTGGCTTCTATGCAACATTGTCCCAGATAGACTAACAATATAATAAATACAAAGAAGTTTCACATAGAAACATATCAGACAACATTTTTTTCAAAGGAAGTTTGTGTTGTGTGAAGAGAAAGAAATCAGTGCTTCACAGGGTACTGAGGTCAGGCTTTCCGTTGAGAGAAAGGATGGAAGAATTGGATAGAGAACATGGCACAATATCACAAAACTATGAGCATATATTAAAGGAAAATTTAAAAAAAATCACGAGAAAAAATAATGGGATTATGGACCTTCAAAAAGTAACTATGGTTTATATTCTTATTAAAAGTAACCTATTATCCATATAAGAACAAATAAATAAGAGGCAGAAATGGATGAAAAAATAACATCTCACACAAATAAGTTGTCAAACTTTAAACACATCCATAAAGGAGGGCTGACAAAGTTTAATGTCAGCCTCACAGGAAAACACTATCCATAATGTAATACAAAAATGCAAAGACAAAGGGAAGGAAGGAAAGATGTAAGCACCAGACAGATGTAAGCAGCAGAGGTGTTTGTGGACCATGAAGTTGACCAAAGCATAACATGACAGGCTGGTAGTACTTAGCATTGGATTCTGCAAATACAACCCATGAACAAGGAAGAGAGGGCAGAGAAACTTATTCAGGGTAAGGGAGACGAAAATATTCTGGATTTTTCAAACATCCTTATCAGTAAAGTACAAAAATCAGATGACAATGGTTAGCTGAAAATGCAGAAAAAGATTAAAAAATCAGGAAAAGTACTGAAAAGATTGGACAACATCTGGCACAGGTGAAATAGAAGTATAATGCCAGTGTTTTTGTAGTGTGCACAAGAACCCGATGATGGTAGTATTATAAAGATGAATGAATTAATAAATAATAATTTTGCTGTTAAAATCTGTTCATCCTTCAGAAAACAACAGGGAGCCAGCACATTTCTCTTTCCCTCGCTCCCTGAGAACTGGGGAGCTCTTGCCAAAGCATGTGCTTAACATGGTGATCAAGGTAATAAAACCATGTGTGTGGGAACTGTATAGTAATGGTGGAAATACAGCACACACTATACCCTTGTATAGGGTATGCCTTGGCTACATTTTGCCAAGGCACACACTAAGCCTTGTGTTAGGCAACAACTCAGTATTCTTATTGCTACTGTGACAGCATGGTCTCATTTCTTCAAGTGTTTACTGTCAGCTTCCATTTTGGCATACTGACATTATCGCCTCAGGAATAAGTGAAAAAAACAGATTATTTTGTGGGACACAATCATTCTCTCCAATCTAATCTCAAGAGGTTGCTATAAGCAACAGTTACAGAGTACTTCTTTAAAAAATGAAGCTTTAAAATACTTTTTATTGTATGATAAAAATACTGGGATGCCACAATCTTTCTGCATGTTGAAGTTAGTTAAAAGCAGAGAGGATTGAAGTCTTTCAAAGAGCAGCTTAAAAAGTGCCATACAATCTGATTCAATGTTGAAAATGTCTGTGGATGGGAAAATAGGATTACATCTACAGACTTCTGGTTCCTGACAAAATCCTAACAGCTAATACAAAGGCCTAGCATTCTTCATGGATAATTTAAGGAAAAACATGGTGCAATGTGTACTGGCAGTTAAATAATGCAAGCGAATATTAGGTTTCAAAAGGCAAACAAAAGAAAACTAAAATTCCATTAATAAAAATCTGACAGTTGACTACCATTTGGAATATTGTATTTAGTTGTGGTCATTTCAAGTAAAAAAATTAGAAAACAATTCAGAGAAAAAGGAGGAGCCTAAGACATGCTAAGTTTTGGCATCAAAAAGTACTGAATGGACTCGGAACAGTTGGTTTAGAGAAGAGACGAATGAGGGTGGCACGCAAAATAGAAGGTGACAGGACAAATTATGAACATGAATGCATTTTCCTTCCCTTTTTGAAGACAAAAGGAGCATTAATGAAACTTTAAAAGATGTATTTTGAAGTGGAAGATTTTGAGTGTAATTAACCCTTCCCCTAATTTATTAACTTAATATGTATAACATGAAGATTTAGAATGTGGTAGGGTTTAAAGAACATTGGATATTTGAAAGAAAACCCTTTTTTTCCTGAAAGCTATGCACATTTTCAAGGCTCAGAGGAACTCCAACACATCTCAGGAGCAAAGAAAATATTTGTGCTATTGGTGTTTTATTTCTGCAGTTGTATATTTCTGTTTTGAAAACATTCTTCAAGAACAGTTGATGAGGGCCAGGGTGGAGTGCTGGTTTGATGCAATCTCAGACTTCCCTCCCTTCATCATAGGTAAAACTTTTTTCAGTCCATAAACCACTCATTTTCCAATCTCTTCTCTCTCTCTCATTCTCTTTGATACTAAGACGGTAAATATGTTTGCCACCCATAAAATAACTATCACTAATTATTTTCTTCACAATAAAGCAATGAATATATCATAAAGCTTTCCCTATACAGAGCACTCCCGGAAGTTGCGGGAGGGCAGGTCTTGCGAGTTATGAAATCCGTGAAGATACCAAACCCATGAATATTCAATTACCCACCCCTAGGTAGCCAAACACTAATTATGTCTGGAGGGCAGTTCTGGAAGTGTGCCTCGAATTGTAGCACCTCATTAAAATGGAGGAAGCGCCTTTTGGTGCCTCCTGGCCACGGAATCCAGGTCTGGGAAGCTGTTATGCGCAGGCCTGCGGGAGCAAAGCTGAAAATCCAACCACGACTAATTGAATATGCAAATATGTGAACCATGAATATGTGGGGTTTCTCTGTACAACCATCAAAATATATTTATTTCTCAAAATTTCAACTCCTCTTCAACCTATTGATAAGGAAGCAGACAAGATCATATGATTCTTATCAAATACTCACAAGATCTTCTACTCTAATTCTTTCACTCAATTTATGTCTCAACTTCAGATCATTATTTTATTTCCTTATGCCTTATTTTATTTCTTTCTTTTCCTGTACCTTTCCTTACCTTCCACTCAACAGAAAAGATTTGTCCCCTCTGTATGGTAAATGCAGCCTACCAGTTGCTCAAATCATATCTATCATATTCTTCTGTCTGCGTTACTCAAAATCTCCGTCAATCTCCGAAGTTCAGTTTTATCATCACACCAATATTCATGGGTGTGTAGCTGTTTAATATAAAATAATTACTACAGATTGATTTTCTAATGTTCTATTTCTTCTTACACGAGCTTTAAAATAAACATATGTTCAAGTCTTATGGCATGAATGGCGTTATTTAATTGAACAAAATATTGCGATCTGCATTTTATTTTGGCAGCACCTATGAACTGGATACAATATGGAGAGAGAATAATTTATAATGTCTCACTATAAACTATATATACAGTACCTCTTTATATGTACACACATATAGATCTGTATTTTAATGGAGTATGGATCTCACAACGTGAAAAGGCCTCACTCTGGAAACTGAATTCTGCCTTGCCTAGCAGGAAACATTGGGCCTCAGTTTGCAATCTGTCAAAAGCTTCACAAATATTGAAGATGTTGCTACATGGTTACTTTTACTCGTCAAGACAACAAACTGCTGAAGATCACAGCATTCCATGATTAAAATTCAACAGCATTTCTTACATATGTAAGAAAAGTATAGTGAATAAAAGTAATTTTTCAGTGTCTGTAAACAGTGGTTAGCCCCAGTGATTGGCAGCTGAAATATAGGGGGGAATGTTTGATAAAATATTTTTTCACCTTCTCTCACATGGATGCATATAAGCAAGTAAAACCGCCAGTAGACAACTCATTAAATAATGAAAATGTTCTTGTGCAGCCTTCTCGGGCACTGTGCATGGATTTTATGAAAAAGTCACTTTATTAGCAATCAGAGGGACTTCTCCGAGAGAGAGGAAAGGTAGAAGCGTTTGTATTATACAGCTGAATTGGGTCAAGTAGGGTCAGCCAAGACAGTCTTAGCAGCAGTAATAATGAACTGACAGATGTGATTATTATTCACACCTTTAGAAGAAAGAAAGAAAAAGGAAGTTTTTAAATTTTCAAGAAAACTGAAGACTTATGTACAACCGGATATGTGTTCAGATGTCTTGCCTTTCACTTCAGGCGTCTGTTCTCCTTGCCTCCCTTAGCTGAAATTTTTAACATCGTCTTGTATCATCACAGTGTTCACAAGCTTTTTATTCTGAAAACCTTACCAGGTTGTTGTCACAGCTACTTTCCCACTATTTCCCTAAAGGGAACTCCCAGCTCCCTTTCAAAAAACTGCCCTCACCATCCCCAGAAGAGAAAGATACTCATGCTGCTAGTCCCTGTCTGTTTTGTCGGCAAGCTCACCTTTTGCTTTCTTTGCTCTCCTGCACAGAAGACAACGCACCAGTAACTTTCCTTCTGCACTCACACAACCTCTCAGCCACACTGCCTTTGAAAACAGAACGCCCTGTAGTACGCTTGCTATAACTCTGCTCTATAGTCATGCTGTACATTTTGTACACATTTCTGCTGGATGTGACATGTCACACAACCCTATGCTCTTCTATCCACAGGTACATGGTATTAACACAGACTATACCTTACTTTTGCTTTCTCAGATTACTGAGGATACTGCTTTAAGCAGAAGACTTCTTACTGGTGGTATTAGTTGATGAGCTTTCATGCAGATATGCTTTTCTAATAGGAAGTCTGACGAACAAAGTGACTGAAGATGAGTGTTACAGTTTGACTCCACACAGCTGCTTGCTGACTCCCCGCAAAATGAGATGGGGGAGAGAATCAGGAGGGTAGAATCAGAAATTAGGTTGAGATAACGACAGTTTAACAGGTAAGGCAAAAGCTGCATGCAAAAGCATGAAAAAACAAAGCATGTAATTCAGCACTTCCCACAGACAGGCAGGTGTTCAGCCATCCCAAGGAAGGCAGGGCTCTATCATGAATAATAGTGACTTGGGAGTACAAACACCATCACTCTGAACATCTCTTCCCTCTTGCTTCTTTCCTCAGCTATATACGCTGAGTGCAATGGCTGTGCCCTCACAAAACTCATTGTGCATTGTGCTGGTGGGGTGGGGTGAGAAGCAGAAAAGGCCTTGACTCTGTGTGAGCACTGCTCAGCAGTAACAAAAGCATCTCTCAATTATCAACACTGTTTTCAGCACATATCCAAAACATAGTAACACACCAGCTACTATGAAAAATACTAACTCCATCTCAATCAAAACCAGAACAAAAAGCAACCCTGAAGGCCACAGGCTTTTCTGCAGTGAAAAGCCACTTACTTGTAGGAAAGCAAGAAGACCCCAACTCTTAAAACCAACTCAGAATGCAGTTTTAACTATGAATTGTGAGTAGTACATACAAAACTGACTCAAAACATAACATAAAGGCCATAAATGTTTTCATATACGTACATATTGTTCTTATATCTTAAGTTGAATGTGTATACCAAAATTCCTACTCTATATAATGCATACATTTATACACATAACAAAAATAAATACATAAGAAAAAACTGTTTCCTGCAAGTTTATAGAAAAAAAGTCAGATTACGCACATTTCAGTAATGGTTTCTGGAAGGTTTGTCGGGATCTCAGCAAGGCCTTTTCCACGACAGTCCACAATGTTGTTACTACACGTGCATGCAGTAGGGCAGTGCAAGACACTGCAGGACGGAGCCATAAAGGACTGGTGACCTGCAAAGGAAAAAATAACATTTTACACTTGAAAAATTTAAGGCAGAACTTCTAAATAAAGATTGTAGCCTATCAATACTTTTAAATTGCATCAATTTAAATACACAGTTAATGGTAACATGTTGATACAATGCTGAGAGATGAAAGGGAAATGCTCAATTACTCAGCTGGTACTTTTTCAACTTCTTTAGCAACACCCACTCAAAGTCATCTTGTTAAGGAAAACTAAATGTGATCCATTTTCCAGGTATATT
Source organism: Pitta sordida (assembly GCA_013390025.1). Classification (NCBI taxonomy): domain Eukaryota; kingdom Metazoa; phylum Chordata; class Aves; order Passeriformes; family Pittidae; genus Pitta; species Pitta sordida. The sequence continues at coordinate 22,070 of WEKX01000887.1, forward strand.
TATTGAATTTTTTAAAGAACTAATTACTGATTTATTTTGTTTTCAGAACTATGTGTAGTATTAAAAATGCATGTCAACAGTAATGAATGAACCATCCTGCCTGAAATGAAGGTGCCCTGCTAGTTACATTCTGTTCTGCAAATACTTATTTGAATATAGTCCTTCAGTTCTGTTTCGCTTACAGTGTTGGGGTTATGACATTTTCATTCTGTCTCACAGAATATGAAAACTTTGACATAGCTCTTACTCTCTCTGTTTTAGATCAGCTGACTTCTTCCACTCACAGTCTTACTGTTCTTACTAACTCAGGTGGCCAATTTATAAGAGTTTCCTCTTGATTTCTTAGTGCTGTATGTTAAACTTAGAATTTTAAATTGCATTTACACATAATCACTCCATATTTGGATACATTTTAGAAAGTAAAAAACTTATTATATTTTGCTGCAAATAGATTGCACATTTTTTTCAATCTATTTTGCAATCCATGCAATATTAATGCACTCATTCTTGTCTCAATTTAATGACATGGAAGAGCTGTTTTGTAGTAATACAGAAAGACACAAAGGAATGAGAAAGACATGATGCTCTCCTTTCCTCTCTTTTTTTCATTATGTTAAAAAACCGCTAGAGATTGTTTTGAAATTCACAGATTCACAGAATATTCTGAGTTGGAAGGGACCCACAAGGATCACTGAGTCCAACCCTTAAATGGCACCACTGCCTCCCTGGTGAGAATCGAATGCCCAGTCTCCCACATGAGAGGTGGTAACACTCACCACTATACTAAAGTGGATTTTTTTTTTTTCTCAGGGGAAGAAAAATAACAACAACAAAACACTTCTGGCCATGAAACCAGAATTTAATTTGTCTCTCACAATATTTAATGTCATATACATACAGGTAGGGTACACTGATAACGTAAGTTGCAGCCACTGCTGTCACTACTTACAACTTCATATAACAACTACTCAAGCTTTAATTGCTGAAAAGATTAGTCTTTTGAGGCCAGGTTGGATGGGGCTTTGAGAAATCTAGTTTGGTAGAAGGTGACCCTGCTTATGGCAGGGCAATTGGAACTAGAAGATTTTTAAGGTCCCTTCCAAACCGTTCTATGACTATGAGGCAGAAATTTACAATGCAAAAATTTGATTTCATATTTATGTGTGTGTTACCAAAGTAGGAACAGCTGCTAAAAATAGTAACACACACACACACATTGCTCTTTTTATACTAACAGGGAGGAAATGCTAAACCTACCTTTATTAAATAAACATTCAGTGATCCAGGGAGAAAATATGGTAATTCCCCTTCCTAATAATCAGCATTATAATGACCAAGTTATAAAACTGTTCTTGACACTCAGGCTCTGTAACCATAACATTTACAAATAAGATATATGAAATTATCTTGTTAGGAGTCCTTTTAAATGTACATAAAGGCAGAATTAGTGGCAGGAATACTGTCAGCATTTGCCATGTGAAGATGGCAGTGCCTTGCACTTGTGTCAGAGGCTGTTTAATAAGGAACATTGTGCTCTCCATAAAACTCTTTTTAAAGTGTAGATCTGTGCATATATTGGCATTTTTGGCAATAGGCTTCTGGAGCTTTGCAGAAAATCAGCCAGTAGAAAAAACCTGCTGAACCTCTCAAAAGACAGATAGTAATATTGCAGCTGGTTTGTCACGTATTTGAGGCACCTTGAAACAGCAGACAAAGTTTACAGAAGATTTTCAGTCTGAGTTTAAAAATATTTTAAAAAGAAAGATAAACTTGCCTTCTTCCTCATCTAGAAGAATAAAGGGAAAAAATTGAATAGAGAAAATGTGATTAGTAATGAACTGTTAGTCATTTCATTATTTCATATTAAAAAAATCACCTGATGCATTAAAGCACACCAATAAAATTCAGAAAGGCACTGAGGGATTCAGTGTAGTACTTAAATGGCAGAAAATAACAACAAGAAAATGCATCAACCTGAAAAGTTAAAAAAAAAAAATAATAAAAAATTCCATATTACTAAAGCCTTTATCTTCTCAAATCAGCACACCTTTTATTTAATTTCCTGAATCTCTCCCCCGTAATTATAGTTTAAGAAGATACAAATACTGATAAAAATGATTAGGGCTGTTTTAATAAACACTAATGCTTGAATTACACAAAAACTAACGCAAGCCAACATGCAGCACTAGCAATCAGCACTGAGCAGCTGGTAGTTGTGTTTCAAAACAGAACTCGAAGAGCGGATCTCTTTCCCTTACCACTGCAGACAAACTCCCGTTTTTGGACCTCAGCTACGTTGTGTCCCCGGAGGTGGGACGGTCCCATGCACTGGGTGTAGAGCCCGACCCGCGGCCGCTGCCGCAGCCAGTCAGACAGCCAGGCCAGGTGGCAATCACAGTAGAGGTTGTTGGAGTGAAGACGACTGCATGGAAAAGGACATGGCCGTAGCTTTTAATTAGGAAGAACAAAAAAAAAAAGCAGTCGATTTGCCCAGCCCTCCCTCCAGCAAGCAACTCTGCCAATTTATTAATAAAACTGTTAATGAGGAATCAATGTTTTACACCCTTCACTGAAAGTTTGAGAGTTACAAGGCAGGAAAATTACTTTTTGTTTGTCGTGTAATTAATTGGAAGAAAAAAGAATGCTTCCTAATAAATTAACTTATCTGTAGTTGCCTGTCTCTTGTCTAAAAGTAAGTGAATATACAAGAGCTTTAATCCAGACCGGTACAAATAGTGAATAAGACAAAAACGTCTCAAGAAAATTGCCCTATAGTGATAACACACTTTCAGAAAAAAAGACTTAATAAAAGATTTGGTTTCCAATTAGATGTATCTGTAAATCTGGCCATTATTAGTCTCTATAGAAACAGCCTGAAAGATCCCTTTAACAGGTCATACTCATTTTCTGCTGAAGAAGATAGAGAAATAACTCAGTATAAACCACCTTCTTTCAAACCTCTTTTATGATTTCCTCTGTTTTCGATTAAACACAGAAAGTAGGATTAGCTGCTTTCGGCTACTAGGGACCCATATTCTAAGCAATGCCCGAAATTAAAAGACGAAATGGAAGGAAGTGATGGAATTAAGGAAGTTGTCTCTCAGCTGGAGAGGTCTGTCACAGGACCATGGCTCCTTGCCAAGTGGCAAAAAGCACTTTGCCATTGAGAAAATATCAGAAAAATGTATTCAGTAAATTAGGTAAATTACACTTCTCTGACTCTTATATTTTCTCAAACTACAGAAAACGATGTCCACAGCTATAAATCAAATTGTTACTCAGAATCATTTATAACAGAGTAATGCTATTTTGATCCTTTTTAGCTGATGTACTCAATCCTGACTAACTGGAAAGGAAGTGCAAGAAATTCAGAATGCAGAAAAGGAGTTTAATTAATCCATTACAAAATAAATGTGCAAAGCAACATTAAGTGTGTAAATTACATAAAGAAAAATATTAACTATTTCTCCCACCCTTAAAATGACTAGAAGTTAAATATATTTTCCTGTACCAATTCTGAGGTGGGTGCTTTGCAAATATAGCTCACAATACAGCACACTCATTCAGTACAATCTGCAGCCAGCTAGAGGCAAGAACACCATTGCCATGGCAAATCAGAACTAATGTCACTGAAATCAATACAGTTATACAAGCATATTCTGACTGCAAATGGGATGTTACAGCTATTATCTGCGACTCTACGTGTCCAGTTTAATTTGTTTCTAATATATGTTTTCAGAAGATGAAATATTCCAAGAAAATGCAAATATTGTTCAAACGATTCGTTGTATTTTGTGGTTCAGAACAGAAACTGTATTTGAAGGTTTGAAAGAAGTACAGACGTGCACGATTTCAAGAATCAGACCTGAAAGAATGGAATTAAATTCTATTATCACACTCTAGCTGAGGCCACCAAAAGCCCATAATAAGCTCTATTTAAGAGCTCTTGTATTTGTGCAAGCAAGAAAAGTTACAATTCTGTTATGAAATCAACAGAATCACTCATCTGTGTGAAGTATCTTTAGTTATGAACAGTATGTTAACTCAGGTGAATAGACCTACTGATTTCAGAACAGTTGTGGAACGCAACATGCGTAAAAGAAACTAGACAGACTTGTAAAAGTACGTCTTTAACAGCAACAGCTACTCTTGACCTTTGATAGGAAAACGCCACTCATTTTTAATTCCTATTTCACCAGTGCATCTGTTTGAACGTGAGTCTCAGGATTAAATCTTGATATATTCTGGTTTTGTAACTCAACACAATATACAATTATTTGTAGTCAGTATAAACATACAAGGAAATAATTCCAACCTGTCTCTCTTGCATGCACACTCTTTCCACTGTGCTTTGTTTTAGATGACTAAAGTGTTCCTCTGTGAAAGTCATAACCTCTAAAAATGGGGACCTTATTGTAAATGCTGACACAACTTTAATTATAATAGCACAACCGGATGATGCTATAATTTTATGTTACAAAGAATGTTGGCAAGCCAGTTTAGTTTAATTAGGTCTGCTAGCAGTACAGTAATAAAAGCATAAAGATTTCCCATTTATCACATCTGACAGTCAATCAAAGATTCTCCCGTATTCCTAAATGAAATCTGACCCATTCAATACCTCAAACTAAAACAAACTTTTGACTTTCAAAAAACATCAATTTATTTCTATATAGAGCAGTAACATATAAAAGAGAATTCCCCCTGCCCCCATCTTTTTTTTTGTTAGAAGGTGAAGGTTTTCTGTGACTGAATTCAGCACTAAAGAAAACCCACTTGGGAAGAGACCAAGAAACCATTTTCATCGACTTACTCATCTCACAATTTAGAAGAGTTGATGGAAAATGATGCAATTGCTCCTTTATCCCTGAGCCCCAAGTATAGCTTTGGGGTCACTGGTTAGATTTTCCTTGCAGAATTACCTTCCACAGACAAACACACAGACTTCACACTTGTCAACCTCATGATACATCAATATTTTTAATTGAGCTTATGCTTGTTTTGCCTATATATGTATTTATAGGCCTCTGAAAAAAACTTAATAGAGGTAAATATAATATACTGGACGAATAAAAATGGCAGCCAGTTCCACTGGGGCTACTCACAATGTTCTGAGTTTGGGCATATGGTTGAAACTTGCCACGGACAGTCGAGTGATGTTGTTATTATTGAGAGTGCTGTGAAATCAAGAAGAAGCATATTAACATGTTACAGTTATGTCACATTTACACTTTTCAAAAAGGCATAGATAATGAAAATCATGGTGTACTGTTTTTCGGGATGGATATCAGGATTAAGAAACTCCATGCTTTTAGCTATATTTTTCCGCCCTGTTGATTGCCACATAAAATATTATGGTTTACTATTAAGAATCCTAAGTAATTTAATGTCCCAGTAGCCTATAATTGACTCAAAAGGAAATTCCACCAATACTGGAAACATCTATGGCATTCAACCTAAGCTTGACATCCTGATATAAAAAAGAGAGTCCTTGAAAAAAAAGTATTGGTTCTAGGATTCTGATTTCTCTTTCTGTCTTCTGAGAGTCCATTTTTTGACCAATGATACAAAATCTGAATGGGTTTTTTCCAAGAATTTTAGGAAAATATTAACTTTGGGCTGCAGTTAGGTTTCACGTGGAACAAGTTGCTACAGATTAACCAGAGCTGCACGAATAATAGGAGAGTTTCTGGTATATGATGGGAAGAGTTAGGAACTATAATACTTTAAGAAACTAATAATTCAAATTTTAGACAAAGTCTTGGGAATTTGAGATAGGAATTAGAAACAAATCTCAGCCAATTGTTTGCTAGCTCAGACTTGTCATACTTGATAAGTGTAGTACAGATTTGGAAACTTTATGAACAAACTTGCAGTAAAACACTGTCTTTAGGCTTCAAATAAAATGCAAACAAGCCTGACTCCAGACCAAGGAAGCAAGGGATAGAATTTACAGTTTTGACTTGGAGATTACTCATTTGAACAGAATGCAGAATGAGCTCTATGTAACCATAATAGTATTAGATAATTTCCACTGAAAAAAGATTTTTTCCCTTTTAAAAAAAGGAAATATTTTCCTTTTGTTTTTGAAAACACAAAGGGTAATTTGTGTCTATTTTGAATAAATTTTTAAGTACCATCTAATCTTGAAACACAGAAAGGTAAATTCACAGCACTCTGAGGAGGAGAAGGCTATATACCTCCACACTAACCAAGCAATTAATTACAGGTGCAACTGCTGCATTTTACCTTTGTGTGCTTACTCATTTCATGTCCTAAATCTGTTCTTTGCTGAGCATAAAGGATCTCCCCTGTGTGTTCTCAGGGCTACATAAACGGAGAGGGGAATAATAATAACGAAAAAAAAATGAAGAAAAAAGGAGAATTGTGCCCTTTTTCAAATCAAAACCAAAGAAACAACAATAAATGGCCAAGTGAGTACATCCACAAAAGGTGTCTTAATGAATAAATTACAGTCAGTAAATCCAGAAATTTTCTTTCAATGCCCACATGGTAAATGATGACTTCCACAGTTCTTCCTGCATAACTTCTTACATGATTTTAAAATCCTGTCTTTTCAGTGAAGGGAAGAGAAGTAAATCCATATTTCCATAGATGCCAAGAGAAGGCATGTCTACAAATGTTTTAATTTTTAATTTTATCCGTTTGATGAAATCGGCATTTATATATTCAAGCTATCAGGTTGTTTTTTGCAAGGGCAAAAATACTAGATATAGGAATAGATGTAAGGGACACATAAGGATTGAAGTAATTTTTATGGCTATTTCCATCTAATTATCAAAATGCTTGATTCCATTACAGAGATGTAGTTAAAATAAAGTTGACTCAATACTTTTACCTAAGCGTTACATACCACAACAAATGTTGCAATGACTAACTTTTTTTCCCCATTTCTTAGACGCTTTCATATGACACGACAACACTATATATTTTCCTCACAGTCTGTTTCTCAAATACAGATTTGCAATTAAAAAAAAAAAAAGAGATAAAGGAAAACTAAAATGTCACAGAAATTCACAAAGAGGATTATACTTCTAATTGCTTTTGCCTTTCAGGTTATTTTGCAACTTTAACCCTAACAGCCTCTAAAATTTTACAACCATTTAATCATTATATAAGACCCGTTACTTCGAGAACCATTTCAAACTGTCACTAAACAGGACTACAACTTATTTAAAAGCTTTACCCTGTATTTGAAGTAATACGTATATACTTTCTGCACTTAGCTGGAATAATTAACTTCCTACAAAAACAACACAGACAGTCTTATTTGCTACTCAGTGCATATACAGTATGCTCTGATCTACACGTCTTTCCACCTTTAAGCCATATTGAAAGGAAGCTCAATTGGATACAAAATCTTCAGTAATGTTAGAAATATCTACCTATTTTTTTTAAATGAACCTTTACATAATTATCACACAACATATTTTAAGATAGAGACAATTTAGTTGTACGTTTGAATAATGCTTACATTCTATGTATATTCATTCATAAAATTCTAACTACCTAGTTTTCAGCAGACTATTATTATAGAGTTCTTTTTCTCTTTGTCACTGCTTGAACTCAATTTAAAATTTTAAAATTTTTCAATTAGCAAGGACGACTTCCTTGGAACACTAAAGTTGCAAGCATTACAAAATGCAGAAAATAAACAGTTAACATCTGCACTTGTAAAGAAAGGCTTATATTTAAAAAAAACTCCACCATAATAACCAGATTAAGCCATCACTGGAAAAATTATTCTGTCACATACATGTGTTCCAAAATCAAAAATCTCAGGTTTACTGGCAGACAACCAAAAATTCATCAACTTAACAATTAGATGTAGTATTGAACCCACAGGACATTTTGCATAGCTTTATACCAGGAAGTTAACAAAAAGGTTGTTATTCTATGATTGCAAAGTAAAAAAAAAAAAAAAAAATCAATTTAGTTGCCATTTTTATTCACTCATCAGTAGGACCAACTTGTGCTTAATAATAAAAAACGTTACCATCAGCTGCTCACATACTCTTTAGATTCTTGGACATGCAAACACTACCTATTGCCAGAGAACCTTCTTTACTTCACCGACAAACCCCCCTCCCTCACCCTCCTCAAGTTGTGATTTTCCCGGTGTGATTCAAATAACCATGAAGTAACTCACTGATACACAAATTCTTTCACTTCTCTTAATGAAAATCCAGAAAAAATGTGTCATTTTCACTGACAGAGCAAGCATTTCAGAAGTATGTCCTGTGCCTCACGTTCTGAGGGAACTGAGGCACTTTGCTCATTATAGTAACTATCCTCATATCAGAGGTCGCTGATGATAATTTTGTTACCTTTAACCTCACTGATGGACTCACTGAGACAGTGAGGAAAAGTATGCAAAGGAGTATTGCAATAATAACCTGTGACACAAAAAAGAGATATTTTTCTACACACACATATGTATTTATGCACATAAAACTTAAAATGTTTTGGAAAAAAGCTATTGCCATGCACAACGTAAATATCTTAACATATCTTGATAGCAACATCTTAACAGCAGTAGTGTTTAACAGCAGAAAGTGCCTCTTTAAAAACATCCAGATTGTCAAATATATATAGCATATTGTCCCTTAAGCAGAGTCTGAAAGATCAAATTGATGTCAGAATGCGCAACAAAAGCAGTCCTGAAAATGTGCAGCACAGCAAAAGTTACCAAATAATTTACAAAATTAATTGGGTTCACTCATACTGCTGTCCTCCTCCCTTTTAAGGTGAAATGCAATATGTATTTTCTTACAGGATCAGCAATGGCTCTTTTTTTTATATTTAATGGCTGTCTTGCAGAGTAAAGGCATATCTCGGCCTCTCCAAATCTTTTTGCCATTTTATAGCACATCACAGTGGATTATTTTAAGACATCTTTTCACTAAACCATCGTGACACCGGGCTGCAGCTCGCAGATAAGCTTCTACATTAGTACTCCCAGACACTGAGCTCTTGCTACAAGTAAGAGATACATGGTATACTTACAGCACTTCCAGGTCACGCAGAGCCCTAAATGCCCCATCTTCAATACAGCTGATCTGGTTGTAATCCAGTTGCCTGTTAAACAGATTAGGAAGGCATTTGTAAGGGAGAGGGGCGCTGGCAACACGAGGTGCAAGGGAAGGTTCCCAATGGGCCGGCAGAGCCAGGCCATGCAAACCGAGTGGCTCTGGCCATCCCTCCTGCTTGCTCGAGGCTGTCGCACAGCGCTGGCCTGCACGCTGCCACAGAAATCCCTTTTTGTTCTCAACTGTCTGCGCAAAACAGCAGCGCTGGGAAAGCTCCAGTAAATAATAACTGCACCTTATATTAAATGCCAAAGGAATGCAATTTCATTACATCAAGAAAAGCTATCCATTAAAGGCTCTCAGCGTCATCTTGCTGAAACAATTTCATTAAGGTAAAGGACGGTAAATCACTTAATGTCACACGCATCCCCTCGGTGACCTAACAGAATCCATTTATCAGAGCAGACCAGCTGCATGTTAATTCCACCCGCCACGGCAGGGACCGGTGAGAGACACCACTTTTAGGGGTCTCCCTGCATGCGTGCATGAAAACCGGGTGGGAGGTGTTACCCCTGGGTGCGCGTGGGGATTTAGAGTAATTGCCTTCTAGAATACGTCTATATGTAGAAATAACAGTGTCCGAGGCATTTATAGACTTGTTTACTTATCTCCTTTAGTTCTGCTCCAAATGAAAGTAATGTTTCTGCTGTAACCTTCAGTATCCGGTTTTCTACGTACGTAGTTTATGCTCTCTGCAATTATATGCAGAGAGTATGTTGTAATGGAACACTCGAATTCTAGACATAAAACTCAGCAATCCACCCTATACATTATTAATCCTTAAGTATTAAGTTATGAAAAATTTAGATTCATTTCTCTGAAGAATATTATTACCTTTTCCATTCAAAACATTCATACATCACATACAGCCCAATTAAAAATGTCTGCTTAAATTAGCAACCATGCAAATACAAAATCATACTTTCTCTATGGGTAAAAGCTTTTCCCATAAATACTGCAATGTCTTATGCATTTCAGGGCATGATTTGCAAAGCAAAGATGATAAAACCTCTCTTTAAACAACTTCTCCAACTGATAGCTCCTCAGTGTCAAATAATATATATGTGTAAATGTGTGTGAACAATACCAAGAAAATGAACAAAATACAAATGAACTCTGCCCTTCTGCCTTCAATTATATATTAGCTGTCAGGGTTAATGATGCTTTTACTAAAGCATTTTCTGTGATTCTTCTGAATCTATGATAACATTTTACTTTATTAATAAATTATTACACTCACTGCTGAATGTAATGTACCAACTTCTATAAAGTTCTTCTGGTTTCATCAATATTTTTCATCTGAATTACTACTACATGGGACTAAAGTATTGTTGTAACTGTAACAGTGCCACTGTGTACTGAAAGCTAAATGCAAACTATCAGTTCCTGAATATGATCTTTAATCATTTTGGTGCATTGTAACAACACCAGTGTTGCAGTGTTGGATTATTTAAGCCTTCAATTTCTACTAATGAATTTAATTTAACAATTAAGCTAATAGCCTTTTTATTTTAAAGAGGTAAAATATATACGCAGTACAATTCTCTAACCCCTTGAACAATTTATCAAAGCTATTTAAATTAGTACAATGGCATGAAATGTTACCCTTGACACAATACAAAAGAGAAATTGTTTCCAGACAAATTGGAAAAATCTTTTAATTCCATCAAATTTGCCTAATGCAGTCTGCAGGTTAATCTGTAAAAGGGTGAGCTGTATGTTTGCCCATACCTTATTATCCTTAGCTGTCAACGTATAAATCACTGCTGACACAGCTTCTTCTAAATCATCCGTATTATACACAAAGGAAAATCTTTTAACAGCAGAGAAAGCACTTGAGCAAATCTTGTCTTACACAAACTGAAAGGCACATTTCTTCCACTAGACTGGCAGCAGTTGTGGTGCGCCCGAAAAACTTTTGGACTTCTTCCTTCAATGAGTCACCATGATCGCTACCTTAGTGAAGGGTGAGTTGTTTCCATTTAAGCCTTCTTACCAGAAAGATTACGGTGTTTGTTCTGAACTAATGAGTCGGTTTATGTCTGAGGAAGGGAGTTTTGCAGATGGGAGAGAAGAAATATTTCTTATTTTTAAAAATGATTGTCTGAAAAATAGAACTGTCTTTATGTTTTAGATTATCTTCCATCAGCTACAGCCATGATATAAAATGATTAGAGATACACCATGAAGAACAATTGGTGTGGATATATACATACATTTTTTTAAGTTATGAAAGGGACATGACTTTGAAGACTGTGTCTGGCTTGAGTAGTAATTTATGGTAGAAGTAAAACTTAAGGTAAGGATAGCTACTGCATATATAACCCAAACAGAAAGTCAGACAATATTTCACAACCAGCGTAACACTAACTTACAATGTACCTTTAATGGATATACTCAAGCAGTCTGAATTATTTTTTTTATAAAACTGGTTCATGATTAAAAGTTGTGTGAGTGCTATTACAAGATATAAGCAAAAATACTAGAAATAAAACGGTATATACCACTCTAATTATGTTTTACAATTTGTTTTAAGCATAATGACTTTCAAAACCACATCTAAAATTCTACGATACCATAATGAAGCCTTTCTGACCTATATTTTATTGAGTATATCAATAACCCTAACTCTGTTAGGAAAATTTGGGGATTTCTCTTCTCAAGACCTGCTTATTTTCAATTAACTAGAATACTGAGAACAGAAGCTGATCAAACATGGACCAGCAACTCTGGCCTGTTCTCATCCTTCCCCTCTCTCTAGTTTTTTCTCATCATCTTCCCACCTGCCTCATCTCCATTTTGGGTCTTTTCTATGTGGGACCTCTCCATACTTTTGCAAAGTTGCTGTTCCTTTTTGCCTCCAAGATTCACAAAGCACTTTCATCAGAGACATTCCAGTGAAGCCCATAAAACACAAAATAACTTTCACATTCAAAATCTTTCCATCATCACAGAGAATTGGAAAAAATGGATTTTGCACCAATATGTGCAGCATTACCTGGATATTTCATATACTTACTAATCTACTGCTACCTCAAATGTTGCAGTTTGTGTGAGTTCAGCAATAAGAACCAGTAAGAACTAAATAAAAATCATTCAACTAATAATAAATGCTTTTAAATATTTTTAATTTATTGCTCTTGCTGATACATCTTAAACTGTAGAAACATGTTGCTAACTTACATTTTCTTCCCTTTTAGCATATATTACCTTCTAGACAATGATAAATAAATATCTCAAAATAAACTCTGTGAAGAAGCACATTTAATGACTAAGAGAAGATGTTGAATACATTTAAAAACTACTACCCTCATTCTGAATAAAACCCGTCAACTGACTCTTGACAGAGAAAACCTTCTTTACTCATTCCTAGAGATTGCCAAAAATTGTGACAATTTCAAACAATCTGTCTGCTTTACTCTCCTGTTCTTCACAGCTTGAGGACACTTTGTGGTCCTGCACAAGAGGTACTCTTCAGCTTTACCTTCTTGTCCTTTGTTCAGAAATAATTACACTCTCCTCATGAATCACCTTAATGATAAACTCTGTTTATGAAGTCAACGGAAAAGGTCAGATACCCACAATAGCTTTCTCCCTAGAAAATATTTAGATAATGTTTTAGCATTATCCAGTGGATTTAGATAACGTTTTAGCATTATCCAGTGTATGCTGGATTTTATATAAGTAAAGTTTTACCTTGAGTGCACAATATTTATCACTGCAATATAATTTTTGGAAGCAGTCACTGTTTTTAATGTCTCCTTGTATTTTTTACAATGGAACTGAGTTATGTTTTTTATTTCCTACTTCCTGTCTTAATTTCAAGATGAATATATAATTTCAGGGGAATTAGTTGAAAAAGATGTAAGAAAATCATGCAAGAATTTATTCTATGTTTTTATGGAATGTCAAAGAACTGCTTGTTTCCCATGATTATTGCTTTTTATTGTGATTATTCTTCCATTTGGCAGTCAAGTGTGGTTTTTTCCTGCTTCCTCTTTATTTTGCTAAGGCAGCTGATTTTGGTTTTTTACTAAATTTTCCCTTCAAAACATTTCAAATTAATTAATTTTTACTAAATACATAATCTAGAAAATAATTAAACTTTTTCTTTTAGCCCAAAACTAACAAGCGAGACTTGCAACAGATCCTAGTATACTTGCTGAATAACCTAGAAGAAAAGGGAGAAATGATTAATTACTCAGTCCTCTCAAAATTGTCTAGCATTCTACCTACCTGTTTGGTAATAAGAGCTTTAGAAGGCACTAGAAAAGTGTACCTTTTCTTTCCTTCATGCCTTCAAAGTTGTTTTTGATTTTAATAAAAATCTTAAGCATACACAGAATATATTTCAGTAACATTCTGTGAAAATCCTTCTTCATGTGTACCTGAAACACAGGTGGCTAAACAGATTAGCAGTCCAGCGACATTCCCAGTATGTGCAAGCAGGAGAAATACTAAATTCTAAATTTTTCAAGCATGTCTTTGACAAGCAATGCATTCGGATCAGCACTTGTACAGATGAGTAAAGAAATAGACTTGCAGTCACAGTGGAATATTGTGCATGTTCTGAAAAGGAATCAGTAACTAGAACATCTTCAGCAGGACTCTCGTTCAAAACTTCTAATACAGTATTCACAGTATAGATAAGGCTGGAAAGGACCTCAAAGATCATCTAGTCCAATCATTCTCCACATAGATTAATACAAAAATTCATTTAGTTCATTAGTGGCAATGTCAGTTTTAAATTTTTCACAATCAGCGTAAAAGAGGCATCAGGGCAACAGCAAGAAATATCAATGCAGGTTTTGGACAAAGAGTAGTATAATGAGGACTTGGACTGGATGATGGCAACTGTCTTTCTCTCCACTAATTCTTCATTTTCTCAGGCAATTTAATCCATGAAGTTTCTACATTACCCTGCAGCCTTTATGTGACAGCTACAGTCTCCCCTGCTTGCTGGGAAAAAATGGAAGCAAATGGACACAAAGCAGACAGCAGGAGAAAGTAAGTGCCCAAAGCATGACAAGAAAAACAAGGCAGAAAATATGATGAAGATGTTCTTTGCTGGTTTTGGTATCATTTGAGGTTGCAAATATTTAGCATCACAATTCTGCCATTATGTTGGTATATTCCTTTCCATCCTCTGCCAAGTATTGATTACACAGAGGAAGAGGAAACTGGAATCTTAGGAAATTTTACACACTTGAAATGAAAAAGTCATAATGCCAAGATCTACCAAAAAAGAGAGCAGAGCACTATTGTCCTTTCAGTGGTGCTTTGAATTTCTTTATAATACAGTTATTTTTCTTCCTGTTAATCACATTCAAAAAATAAGCCGCACAAACTTAAAATCTGAGACCCCAATACATTTTCTTACCATCTTAAATACAAAAAAATTCCTGAGGTTGGGAAGATTTAAACATGTTTCACATCCAGTGCAAGTACTATAACACCAAGGAGGGTCATGAAGCCATCTTTAATGTGTATATTAAAAAAAAAAATAAATCTGTGTTTAATTTCCATTTTACAGAATCACAGAATTTGGAGTTCGAAGGGACCCACAAGGATCATGAAGTCCAGCTCCTAAGTGAATGCCCATACAGGGATTGAAACCACA
>WEKX01000887.1:40307-100604 GCA_013390025.1 Pitta sordida
TAAGCCACTCCTCATAGGGCTTATCCTCCAGCCGCTTAATCACCCTTGTTACCCCTCTCTCAACTTATTCCAGCACCTCAACATCTTTCTTAAATTGAGGGGCCCAGAACTGGACACAATACTCAAGATGCAGCCTAACCAGTGCTGAGTAGAGGGGAAGGATAACTTCCTTTGCCCTGTAAAAGACCCGTAAGACCACCGCGTACAACTGTAAACCCGATGAGTCCAGTACTCACTCATGTCTTTGAGTGCCACATTTACAACTTTTTTTAACATCTCCAGTGATGGTGACTCAACATCTTCCCTGGGCAGTCTGTTGCAATGCTTGACAACCCTTCAGGTGAACAAATTTTTCCTAATATCCAATCTAACCCTCCTCTAGTGCCACTTGAAGCCATTTCCTCTCATTCCTTCACTAGTTACTAGGGAAAGAGACTGACACCCACCTGTCTACAACCTGCTTTCAGATAGTTCAATTCCTTTGTTTGCAAAACGTTACTTTCTAAACCTATCGCTTATCAACGGTCTCTTTATTTTTCTTGAACAATTAAATAAAACTGGTAAAAATTCCTACTATAGAAGTTTTCATCTTGTTCAGTCCACTTAACTGATCCACCACACTAAACAGAAAGTTGAAAAGTCGCTGCTTTGCCTTGCCTTGAAACTCACATATTTCCACATTTAGAAGCCATAAC
This sequence comes from Pitta sordida, assembly GCA_013390025.1. Classification (NCBI taxonomy): domain Eukaryota; kingdom Metazoa; phylum Chordata; class Aves; order Passeriformes; family Pittidae; genus Pitta; species Pitta sordida. The sequence continues at coordinate 41,003 of WEKX01000887.1, forward strand.
AATTCATAACCTGCCCGTGAACTTCAGGGTCACCATCTCCAGGAAAGTGTGTATCTTTCTTTCAGAAAAGACCACAGAAGAAAACTGTGAGAAAAACAGTCACGTGCATAGAACTGTATGCCAGCAAAACTTGATTTTTCTTTCTTTTATACAAGCAGAACAATGGTGAACTTTTAGAATCAAGGCAAAATGATTTTTTCCACATGAAACAATATATTTTTTCAAATTGCCTGACATTTAAATATTGAACTCAGATTCCATAAACTAATAGTTATAATGCCATATTGCCTTAAACTGTGTTTCAATGTTTTACATTTCATATAAGGTAATTTTAGAATGTTTAAGATATGCTAAAGTATTTTGTCAAAACAAATGCTAAGAATTGGTTGTATGCAATGATTCCTTAGCAGCTATAATACTGCTGAGGGAAAAGGTATCATATATAACAAAGGGACACTGTATTGACAAAGCATTATCATCAGAATATATAGAAGAAGGAAGAAAATACTTACAGATTTTTTATGTCTACTGCTCCTCGGAATGCCTTCCTTGGTATTGCTTGAATCTGATTTTCACTAAGATCACTAAGGAGGGGGAAAAAAAGGAAAAATGCCATATATATATTTAATTCTGTGTAAAATGCAAAGGAAATACAAGAAAATAATTTCAGATGTTGTTGTTCAGTCAATGTTTTCAATGCAGCTTGTTTTATTACCTTAATTGATTTGTAGTTGAAGAGAAAGAATAAGCAATAATAGTCAAATCACTTTATCTGTGTTCCACTAAGTAGTTCCTTCACAAAACAGCAACATATACTCCAAGCAAATAATTTAACAATGTAGGAAAAAGTAATTTTATTTTTAACTGAGTATTTTCATTTTTCAACCTTCCCAAATCCACGACATCAAATGTTTGATAGTGTGTTCAGCTTTATGTAAGGAAGACTGAAATCCAGCAAAAAGAACAAACAGTGAGCTGTTGAGAAACAACTATGAGGCTGTGTAATGTGAATGATCAAAACGTTTCTGACTTTTGTTTCAGACTGATGAGCACCATTTATTTTAAAAGCAAGCACCATGTATTTTAAAAGGTGTTAAAAACATCCTGCAGCAGATATCCAGTGCTCTTCTTCAAAATCTCTGTATGCCCAGCTGTACCACACTATCTGAATCTATTATCTTTCCCAAAAGAAAAATATTATTAAAATGCTTATATAATTATTATTAAGGAGTGTTTTTTTTTTTCCTGTCAGTATGAATAAACAGCCCTTTTTATTCTGAAATTCAGATGCATTTTTGTCCTTCACAGTTCAATAATCAAAATAAAGTCTAAACAAATGAAGACAGTGGCAGAGGGGACAGAAAAAAAAACCCAAACCAAACAAACTAAAAGTAAACTAGGATCCAGAACTGAAACCAGAACTAGAATACAGAAAGGAAAATAATCCCTTTTCATTTATGCTAAGCACTACAAACAAGCAATGCAGCACAATAGATGAATACATTGAAGATGCATTCATGTAACGAACACATTGAAGACGAATACATCAATACATTGAAGTCGGTTTGGAGGTTTCACTTAAGACAATAGTATGCTACCCTGGACCAAACACATCTATCACCCAATGTACACAAATGTTTGAAGGCTTTCAAAGAGGCCTATCTACCTTGGTGGTATTATAATTATGAAATCAGACCTTCTTTTGGAAGCCTTCTGAGATGCACCTACCTATACACAGTATGGGGAGCACAATTAATTACATGAAGAATCTTGCTTGAGCATCTGACTAAAATGCAAACAAATCATATGCATCCAGGTGCTCTCTATAGAGCAATTGTCAGTCCATTTGCACAGCATTTTCCTTGTGGTTAACTAGATTCTATTTTGCTGAAATCAAACAAGGATCTTCACTCCAAAAGCATACCAAATGCGATTCAACCTCTAACAGCAGTTTTGCTATGTCTCACATTTTAGATGAATTTCACAGAGAAAGCGTTTAGAGAAACATTGCAAAACTACACACAGAAATGAGGTCTAGCTCAGATTAAGTGAATAAGCAGGAATAGTTGATTAGACACAAACAAGCATGCTTTTGACATATTCTTTTTCTAAAATGTAATCTAGCAGGAGTTTATATTCCCAGGTCTGAGCAATCACTCCTTAAGATCTCGTTCAGATTTATGAACATGCAAAAAAATAATTTGAGGACTTTATAAAACTTCACACTGCCCAACTTAAACAAAATTTATATCAACATATAACTATTTTGAAAATAATTTCACATAGTTTAGAGGAATTTTGTTTTATTCACTGCTAATTTATGGAAAATCACTTTCTATTTACACAATCTTTCGTATTTCACGCAGCTAATTGCACTACAATATTTTTGCAAAGTATACTTTAAACTAGACTAGTTTTTACTATTATTAATCACACAGAATCACAGAACACTATGAGTTGGAAGGGACCCACAAGGATCGTCTGGTCCAACTCACCATCTAACACCCATACAGAGACCGAACACACACCCCAGAGTGGTGAACATAAACCTAGATCCCTCACATCGTGCGTGAAAAAAAGGAGAATCTGTGAGCTGTGATTTAATTTTCAAACCACCTAAATACTCTTGAAATGGGATATGACTGCACTGCTCTGACAATAAATTCAGTGGCAATGAATGAAAAAGCAGCCTTCAGCATTTGTTACGGTAACACGACTTAACAGCCTACTTCCTTGAAAAGAAAATACCTTTAAGAGTATGGAAAGAAAATACTTATATTTGCACTTCTGTTTAACTGACTAATACCTTTTACCTATATAAAAATTGTGCATTAAGTGGTTAAGCTAGCAGTAGGGATTTGTATCATGATCAATGATTAGTTTATAACACAGATATATGTATATATCTATGCAAACCACTGCTATGCTCATAAATATATACTGCAGGAGATAATGGGTAACAGTGCATTAAGCTTTTTATGGAAGATGAGCAATATTGACACAACATGCAAATTGTTTTTAATAATCTGATAGAAAACATCAATGGCCAAAATCTTTCTTTTCTTGACTAAACACAAATCTCAGCACAAACACAAGGATTTACAAGTGACAGCTATTTTACCAGGTTCCTCAACAAACAATACATGGAGCTTGAATGCTCGCATGGGTACATCTTTGTAAGCATGTGCAAAAGGCAGCAGACTAATTGCATGCCGGATTTACTGCTAGGTCCACACAGCTAGCACCTTCTCCATGTAGCACAGGCTCAAGCAGACTAAAATATAGCGTTCCCTGTTAATTTCATATGAAAACTACTTGACTGCAAAGGTTCTCAACCTTGCTATACAGGGTGCTGTTTAAACAGTCCCTCTAAACATGGAGAGGTGAGTAAGGCTGGCAAATGCTGTTTTCCAAGTATAATTTTTTTGCAATTCATCAACCACATTCGTGAAATTTTCTTGGAACTGTATCTGTAACAAAAGTGTAAGTTCATTTCTACACTGCAAAATTCTACCTCTCATAAAAAATATGATTTTCATTATAACAGAAAAGTTTTTAGTAATTATTTATTGATTGCTTCAAGTTTTCATCGGCTCAGTCTAAAAAGGTTTCCTTAGAAAAACCTTGAGGGGCTTGAACAAACATTCAACTTCTTCTTCTTGCATAAATTACACCTACATGTCACGACTTAGAAGCTGTGTGGTCTTTTTTATTGATGTTTGAACCCATTCCATTGCAATTCTCAGACTGCTCACAAGAAAGGTCACAAGAAGCACAAGGTGCACTGTGACATTCAGGGGAAATGGGGCAAAAATCTATTTTGTAGATAAAACCAGACAATTTTGCAGGCCATTACATTGATTTAACTTTGCAGATTATATTCTGCAGTGAAGAAAGGTGCAAACCTCCTTTTCAGCCTGATGGTCATTGGTATTTTGCACTAAAAACTGTGAGGACCTCATCTCCCATTTCAAAAATAGGCAGTATTTGAATAAAGAGTATAATTTATGATTTTATTTCTTGGTACCCCTAAAATGAAAGAGGGTCAATAAAATTTAAGGGCATGAAACAACAAAATATCCTATTTTTAAAAGAAAAAAATCTATATTTTTTTACAAAAAAAGGCATGAACCTGCTTTGTATTTAAAAGCAGCAATCTGAACAAGACAATTTCATTGAACCAAATTATTCTCCATTACAGCCCAAGACCTGTATTATTACAGCCCAAGACCTTACAACAAAACCCAGCATCCCTCTGCTGGAATAGCACACTTGATTAAAAAATATTATGTGTAACAAGGCTATCTGATAGATTTTCTTTCTTTTCGTTTTTTTTTAATAGAGCACAATGATCTGGTAAGATTTTTTGATAAATTCATCTTTGTGCAGACTGTAGCTGTCACAGAGGCGTCTTTCAACTGAATTGTTCTTGACTCTCTTATATCATTCTTAGAGAGACACACGTAGTCCGAATGATTAAGTCTGTAATGGAGTACCTTTCCAGAAAATTCCTTTGTGAAACTTTTTGGGGGCTTCCTTCACGTCATTCACTTGTCAGCAGTGCACCTTCATCCCTTGGCTTCCATCGCACCTCCTTGCTCTGGCTTTACCAAACCTCTGCTCAGGGCGAGGTGTAACTTCATTCTCTCTGAATTTGAGATGTCCTCAAGGAAACGTCTCAGGTGTGTTTCCTCAAATCAAAAGGTGGTGCTTATAATACTGGGATTAAACAACAGATTTGCACACAAAAGGCACCTTGGTCAGTCAGCTTGGCAGCAGCTGACAGAGGTTCTTTTTAGAGGAGGCACAAATAAGCATCACCGCTGCTCTGTATGCAACTGAACCAGCCCGGTTACGGCAGTTTGTTTAAATACAGCCAGGTATGTTTAAACTGTATATGTGTCAGGTGTTCTTCTGAGTTATTATATTCTGCCTGCAACCCCATTTCCTCAAATATACAACCAGAACACCAAATCTATGTACCAAAAAAAGCAGAATCCCACTCTAAATGAAGATAGAGGAAAATGTATAAATATTCCTGAAATTTTGTCTAACTACATCAGTTCTTTGAAGAACTTGGATACCTTTGTTTTTTCCCACAGAAGGTCAGGAGTGTGCTCTAAATCAGAGACTAAATATGTTGCACCTATATAATTGCTGGTTTTTATAAGTAAAATAGTCTATCCAAGTATTCAAACTCATCAATAAAACACGAAATATTACAGACCCCTACTATCTGTGAACAAGTAAATTCTGGAATGACTGTGCTTACATGAAATATAATTTATTTTTAAACAAGTGGGATCAAAGCAATTTCCATACAGTGTATACTGATAAGCACATGTCACCTTTCATAGTGATTTTCAAAAATTAAAGATTTAATTCTGATATTCTGACAAAGCAACTGGATTTGTTTAATTTGAAATTATACTAAAGAAAATGTAGATTTCTGTATTTCACAAACCAATGAAAAAGGAAAAAATAATAACTGCCCCCCAAAAACTCCACCCTACTCTACCCCAAAAAGCTGCCTCATCTTATGTATTCAGTTATTTATTTTTTTCTTAGAATACATTGATAGTCATAATGCTTTATACTTTGTGGAAATACATAGCAGAAAGACCTTGCCAAAAACCTTGCTGCTACTGAATCCTTCCTAAGAGCAGGATGTAAATGATACATTTTTATTTATCATATTTACTAGTTGGCAGATAGAAGTGTATGAGGTAAAAATCCCTACAATCCTATGAATCCTATGAATATTTGAAAACCATACCTGTAGAAAGTAATAACCTATTCCCTTAGAAAACCTCCAAAACTTTTATACACTTTCTTTATATCTGAAGGTAAAGCCCCTAGATAACCGAAAATTAACAATCTTGACAGAGTGTTTCAGCTTTTACAAAATGCCAACAGTACAGCTACTCTATTACTTACCATGTATGGTTCCCAGCTGGATAACTTATATAGCTTAAAAAGGAGTGCTGAATTTCTAATGATACAAATTGAAACACCACATATAACACCTCTATCATACATTGCTGCGGCTGCATCAGTCTTCTTGGGTGGCTGAACGATTGTTTGTTCTAAAACACTCAATCTTTTGAAGAGGGTAAATCTGCTTGTAAATTTAATTACTTGTAATTTTATTTTCCTCTATGGTTTAACCTCCCTCTGTGTCTGACCAGTGAAATCATAAATCTATACTGCCATTCTCCACTTAGTAAAATACTGAGTACTGGGAATGAGTAATGTGTCCTGAATTTTAAAGAAAAAGGCAGAAATATGCAGTCAAACTAATATTGAATACTTATCAGTTTACTTAGGCCAGTTCATAAAAACATCTCAGAATGTGGCTATTCCATGATCAGCATCCTTAATAATTACTTACACATAAATGACATGAAGTAAGCAAGTCTTGCCTAGTACTTCTCTCTGACTGGAAAACAAGTTTTAACATCGGCTAATTATATTCCTCATGAAATCCCTCACGCCTATACAAGGTGGCAAATTATCACAGATAAGGAGACTACAGGGCATTCAAATAAATAAAATAATGATAATTATTTAAATTATTTGACTGAAAAACAAATACATGAATTTGGACATAGGGATTTCCACTTGGAATACAAAGGCTGTGAAAAGAACAAACAACATATTTTAGAATGGGATAGTTTATTTGAGAGGGACCTAAAATTATCATCTAGTCCAACCAGACGATTTTGAGGAACAAGTAACAACTTCTTTTTAGGAACAAAGGTAACAATTAAGTATTTATCCTAAAATAATAAAACTAGCCAAACAATTCATTTATGACTATCAAACAGTGCTCTCCTATTCAATAATTTTCATTATTATTGGCTTTTCCCTCAGGACTCTTCAGTGTTCCTACAATATTTCTGTATCTGAGTACATCTTGAAAAGTACAGATATTTAGGTGGCAGGGAGAAGACAGACGCTACCTGTTCATTAAGGAACTCCAGGCTGAAAGCCTGTGAAACATGCTGCAGTACAGGCTGGTTGCAGGACCCTGGACTTCAGTAAGGTATCTGTGAGGTCTTGCAAGGTCTGAGATACTTCTTGATATTAATGAGGTGCATCATCTACAACCTCAAAGCTACTCCAGAGCAAGACCTAGGTTTGAAAGAGCTATTATTTATGTCTCTGGCTTTGATCTTAGGTAAAACAAAGTACTCTACCTCACCACACAGCACTGAAGTAACACCAGCAGTAAAATTTGATATCTGGAAGGTGAGAACAGGCTCCAAAGCAACAGCGTAAGAAAATGGACCCACAGCCCCAAGTTTCAGCTGTGCCTTGATATTTCTCCAGGAAAGTATGGGAAAGATTTTTTCATGTTATCATTAAGACTGACAGCTGCTTCTGTTTGCAAAAGCTGCTGTAGCCATGGGCTTTCCAATGCAGAGGAGAGAATGAAATGCCAAAGTAGGGTTTTTTCATGTTTCAATGGATCTTTGATTTGGATTTCGCTCCTAATATGCCAGTTTTCCACTTTCAAAATTTGAATAATAAATATTTATTTCTGCTCTGTATTAAGTGGCTTACATTTTCATGGAAAACTTCTGATTTATTTTTTTTTCTGCTCATGAACCTTCATTTATCACTATACAACCATACTCCTAAATTGCGAAGTTTCAGCATGACTAGAACCTTTTCTGAATGCTATAGAGGTAGACTTTGGCAACCAGTAGTTTTATTGTATTAGGATAAAGCATATAAGTTAGAAAATTATTCTCAAAACTATGTAATGAGAATCAAACAAAAGTACTAAGTCGTCAAGAACACAGACACTACTGAACATTATGGTGTTAATCCAGGGGGGACTATCCTGGAGAGACAGTTCCTCTCAAATTTATAGCTCAGGTGAATTGAAACTATTGAAACCTATTTGGAATTCTATCATATTGTAGTACAAGCTTACTAAAAAACCAGTGAATGCTTTAATCCATAACACAACAGGGTTTACCCCATGTTCAGTCAATGCATTAATGTAGACAAACAAGTAAGTATCTTTCCCATCAGTCAAATGAGGTTTACCCAGTTAACTGTTACAATAGTGACACGTTTGGCTTTGTAGAGTTTCCATATAATAAGTTACAGTACTGCATCACTTATTTATGAAGATAATCTTATACCCAAACGGCTTGTCATGTCCTTGTGCAAGGAATAGCTTTCTGGCAGATCTACAGATCAATTAAATCAGATGGAATAAAGAAATGTTTAAAAGGATATACTTAAAAATCCAGTTTAAACTCTTGTTCTGAAAAAGCAAAGCAAACTAAGAAACAAAAAAAACCAACAACTTTGCTGTACCGTTATTTTTGACTATGAAACAAACTCTTTAGCCTCCTATTAATTTCGATGATTTTTTTCAGTTTTTCAGTAAACATCCAGGGCTTTTCATAACGAAGATACAAGAAGCGGCCAATACTCGGTAGTAGCCAATATGTCTCTAAGGCATGTATTTATCTCCTTATGAAGAGAAAAACTACGAATTACAATTTCAGTCATTAGTTCTGTAAATCATTATTGCTGATGCTTCCCATAAGAAGAATAAAATTTCTTGTATGAGAAAGGTACTGTTAAACTTACAGATGGAGAAACCAAGCCAGTATGTCTCAGTGCTGACACGTATCAGTACCATGGTGAGGGCACAAAACAGATGAGACAAATTTAGATCACAAAATTGCAGGTTCTTTCTGCATCACTAATTTTCATTTGTTCTGTTGACTCTTGAGAGATCCAGATTATGTACTTCGTAGGCACATAACCTATTCTCACGCTAAAGCAGGATCACTCCCTATGCCATGGTGTGCTACATTGCCCAAGAGAGTATTTCCCATTTCACAACATAGGGCAAGCATCACCGAAACATGGACTGAATTATTTGAATCATGGCAGTTCCCATGGTAAAGAATGCATCTTTTCTTTTCTAAGAGCATTCAGACTGAATTTCCTTGCTCTCTCTCATCTCTCAGTTTTTAGTAATAGCACTTTTGATATCATTGATGTTTCTTTCCTTCTTAATGCTTGAGGTTTTTTAAATGTCACACATTTAGAAATACATGATGGAATCATATTGTGTTTCTTATAGCTTTTGCTATATTATTATCTGTATTATCTAAGCAGCAGAACTTTTAATCCACTTGATTTTTTTAATAAGGCAGAAAGAGGTCATTTATGCATACAGTATAGAAAATATACAGCCAGAGACAAAATAATACAATAGTAGTACTGATAACCTGGTAATCTCCAGAGTTTATCAGTACCTTCAACCTTAACATTTAGCATAAATTACTAAAAATTTAATTCTGACAATTAGTGCTAATATTATTTTGTTTGATAGAGAGAGCCTGATTCCTCATACCTATGCAATTTAATACACAACCTATTTATAATTTTGAGTATTAGTATTTAGTTATTGCTGCAGAATGGCCTTTTACTTTTTAAACACTTTGGGTTTGGAGTAAGAAAATACCTCCAGTCTTATTCTTGGTATAAAAGTTAATCCATGGGCTTCAAAACCAATTCTACTCTACAATGTCTCCAAAAGTGCACTTAAATCAATTTGTATACTCTGATACCATTGAAAATAATTGCTTAAGGACATTCACCATTTATTCTTTATTGTGCCAGTGTGGCCTCACATGGCAAATGCTAATTGTGCAATAAAATAGAGTATTAGGACCACACATGTATTTTATTGGAGTCTAGAAAAAATTTTTGAAAGGGAAAGCAGTCTTTATTAGTGTGTTCCACTAAATTAATATGTAATTCTCTTTTCTTTAGACTACAAAAAGAAAACAAACAAACAAAAAAAAGGAAATACTTACAAGTTGCAGCTCCTAAAGAGGAAAGGACCACCTACAATTTCAAAGATAGAATTGCAATGCTGCTTCAAATTTGGCTTCAGTGTAACTCTTTTGACAGAAAGACTTCAAGCTCTTCTTCAAGCTCCCCACTCCCTCAAAGAAAAAGCAGAGAATTCTTTATCCTGCCCAGAGTCTCAAATTGATCAGGGTGAACGAAGGTACTGAGCGACATTTACTGACCACTGCCTCATGCACCTCAATAGAAATGTCATTGCCCTAATAGTGCCCACCTCAAGTACTCTGTTCAGTTTTCAGCCCCTCACTACAGGAAAGAGATCGAGGTGCCAGAGCATTTCCCAAGGCCAATGAAGCTGGTGAAGGGTCTGGGGCACAAGTCTGATGAGGAGCAGCTGAGAGAGCTGGGGGTGTTTAGTCTGGAGAAAAGGAGGCTCAGGGGAGATCTTATGGCTCTCTATATGTACCTGAAAGGAGGCTGTAGCCAGATGGGGGTCAGTCTCTTCTCCCAGGTAACAAGTGACAGGACAAGAGGAAATAGCCCATAGTTGTGCCAGGGGATGTTCTTTTTATTTAAACAGATTGGAATTGAAGGCAATATAGAAATTAACTTAAGTTAATTAAGGTAATAAGAAATAACACTTATGTGTAATGTTTTCATATAAAGCCACAAAAGATCATTTCTTCGTAAGGGAAGAGTGAAGATTCAGCTGTTTTCACTTTATCACTCTCTGATAGGTGATTTTGTGTTTAATTTTTTATTCAATTATTACACTTGACAGATTTGAAAATGCACTACAAGTTAAGAACTTTAAAAGAATAAAGCAGGATGTTGCCAGGTAACTTTCACTCCTTCTGGTACATTAGACACTCAGCATATGCATGGCTGGAACATCCATTTGGCTTGGCTGGTGATCTGATCATATTAAGAATAGATGAGATGGTATACTTAACTTTCCAAAAGACCATTCCAACAGCATCTGAAAAATCTATCACTACCTTTCCCTGTAACAAAACTTCTTTTATAGAAAAAGTTTGCAGCTGTCAACATGTTTTTAATATTTAATATTGTTTCACCTGCTTTAGAATTGAAACTGTAAGTGTTTTTAGGAACTGATTGAAAGGTTGTCTGGTATATTGTCTATTTTCACTACACAGCCTATAACCCTGCATATTCTCTTCTGAAATATAACTCAGCAAGTCGTGGCAATTTCTCTTTCTTCAAAAAGTAGCAGTGCTGAGTCCTGATCCAACCCCATTAGGCATCGCTGCTATTCTAAAACAGTCAAGGAATAATTACATCCTTGGACACAGACATTTATCATGAAGTATAGCTCCAAACTTTTACTCTAATAATAAGCTGTGTTCTTCAAACATTTCCTAACAGTAAAACTAACCTCGAACAATTTGTCAAAGGACAGGTAAAATATGAAGACTAAACTAGCAAAGATCTTGCAGACCATTAATGTTGAATAGCACTGCGCTCACTTGTCCTTCACTTGAGTTGAACGATGCAATTTGGGGATTGTCTCTTGAGATGAGCTGATTGCTTAATAAGACAGATTTATTGTACAGTCTTATCTTTAGACAATATGTGTGTAGTTGTATAATATATGTGAAGCACTGATGCTTCAAGCTTTGAGCTTGTTGCCTATCAGTGCCAAAAAACCCAAAGAAAACTTCAAAAGGATTACAACGGATGATTAAAAAAAAATTGACAACAGCTAAGCTACCATCATAATTAATGCTTATCAAGATGACCAACATATCACTGTTTTCCTGGGCTTCACCCATCTGCTTATAACCATCTGTCATTTCTTAGACTGTAATATCTTTCACAGAAACTGTTTTGTTCTACTATTTTGTTGGTTGGTTGATATTTTTCCTACCCTGTGTTTGTACTTCAAACCTGTTGAAGCTTCACAGGGTTTCTGGACTGAAAAACTAAGACTTTATGCTGTTCTATGTGTAAACTAATAATGGAAAAGACAAGAAATACGTATTCATAGGACTCCTCACGTCACAGATAATGAACTATAAAACAGTAGTAACAAGCTTAGTTATTTGAGTAACTGGATTTGTCTGGATCTTTTTTTTTTAATTCTATTTCTTGTGTGTTGTGTATGTGCTGGTTAATATAAGTCAATTAAAAGCTTATAGGAGAAAAAAGAAACTGCTGGGAAACTTTAGGGCAATTATTGATACTTATATTCAAGTACTCTGGAACTAAAACTTCTCTCTGTCTAGGATTAAATTACTTCAATACTCTAGCTGAACATCCCAAAAATGTCAAGCCTCAAATTTCTGTTCAAGGGCTTCAAGGCTTCTCCTTCTCCTTGAGCCTACCTTCTCTTTCTGTTCCAGCCACTTCCCCAAAATTTCTCCCTCAACAATCTCTTCTCTCTCAGTGCCATGCAAAGAATCAGAATTTCAAGAGCTCGTAAAAAGAGCTGAGAATACAGCAGAGGCAGTACAGTTGGTTTGTAAAACAAGAACAGCGCATCCTAGCTGGACCCATGGGCCACCTAGAATTACAGAATCAGAGAATCACAGAATTAGTAAGGTTGGAAAAGACCATAGAGATTATAAAGTCCAAGCTATCACCTGTTACCTAACCTAACCTGCTGTCATCCTGCTAACACCCATCCTACCAATAACACACTACACCCTAATACCTAGATCATGCTACCAAGAACATCATCCAACCTTTGAAAACCCTTGTAAAAATGATAAAAATATATGTAAACAATGTAAAGAAAACTGGTCATTCCAGAATTAACCGATCACAACAAATTTCTTAATCAGTAGAACACGCTAAAGAACAACCATGGGTAAGAATGTGAAAAATTCCACTCCATGGCTGTATGATGTTGCCACAATAGCAGGATGTATATCACATTTAAATGTTCTAGGAAAAAAATATTGTAAAACTGAATTCAACATTTTTTAAAGAAAAACTTAAATTGTACTGCTACTTATGCCATATTAATTCCCCTTCCCCTCCTCAAGCTTGTAAAAAGCTTCAGCTGCTTGCACTAGGAATAAATCTTGTTCAGACATCCTTTTAAACTTGAAGTCTACAAAGTTGATTTTTTGGTCCAGGACTGCACTTTTCCACTTGATTCCAGATCAAGAATAGCTGCTCTTAACTGCACTTTAAAAACACATCTTCCCTTCTTTTAGACTTTTTTCCTCTATCTGTATGTTTTCAAGTCTTTTTTTCCAAACTGGTTTGATGCAAAATTCTTTTCCTCCAACGAATTTCCAGACTCTTCTAAGTAGCTGATGGACTTTTTGCTCAAGTAACTGTACAGAAAATCCTGCTGAGAAACCCTAATAATTAGGATAAAGAGCAATTATGTGTGGAGTGTGGTGGGGGTTTTGTGTTGTTTGAGGTTTGGGGTTTTCTTTAATTTAGGAGGATGGGTGTTCTGCTTTGCTATTTGAAGGCACACAAAGGCAGTTGAGGATTTAAGAAATAAGCCTAAATATAAGAACACATGGCATTGCACTTGCATCAATAATAGCCATTAAGGGGAACAACTGTATCTCAGCAATACACAGTCAGTTTTTCTGCTAAAGCATTCTGTGTAAATCCTTTCATACTTCTAGGTAATTCAGGTAGAGTTTCACCAGGTCAAAACTGCTAGGACATGCATCTTACAACAGCAAGTGCATCTGTACTCACTCTTTTAACTGAGTAAGAACAGATCTCCTCTGAGAACAAGACCAGCTCTGAGATGATTGAAATTAAATGATATTTACACAGATAGATGAGAAGGTGTGAGGATTTGCTTCTTCACAGGCTCCACTGCACTTGCTATCTGTTGCCATATGGTTAATTCCCTCTCGTGCTTATTTTTCTGTTTCAGTTCATGTTACAGTGTACTCTTTTACAAATCTGCAGCTTCCAACATCTGTAGCAAAGGTCCCAGAAATTGACTTAGAGGCTGAAATACAAGTATATCCAATCCTGCTCCTATACAAGGCAATATATCTTTGTTGGAAGACTGACACATGGTCCCCATATGCATCAGTGATAATACCAGCCTTCCAAGCACAGATGTACTTATAGGTCCAGAGAGATGCAATCTAATGATGGATAGGAATACCCCAATCATATGAAAATTTGTATTTGTAAACCCTACCCTGTACTACAGACAATATGTCTACATTTCACTGCCACACTTCTTCAAGGATATCAAGATGTTCCTAAGGTATGACAAGCATACGATGAAACTTAATGGCATGTAAGATAGACAGACTGTACAACTTTATAGTTGGAAGTTTTAAAAATTAATTGCTCTTCTGGCAAACCCAATGAAAATTAAATTAAATTAGATATTGGAGCTTTTTCATTAGAAGACTCTGGCAAAATAAACTTAATAGACGGAAAGCTTTTTGCAATTAAAAGTGACAGGTGCATTTCTTTCTCTAAGCTTTTAAATCACATCTGTCAAAAAGCCTACTAAAATGCATTTTTTAAGCCCCTTCCAATCTACTCAACTTTTATGAATAAAAATACCGTAGAAATATTGAAGATATATCACATAAGTCACAGCTTTAGTACAGTAAAGAGCTAAAATTTCTACAGAGTTATACATCTAACATATTTAGGACAATGTATTAAATCACAAAATGCAGGGAAAGAAAGTTAAACATTGCAGATTTATTTAAGGAGGAAAAAGAGTTTCGCTCAAGGAGTTTTTCACTGCTGGGAAAACTAGGCCTAGAAAAAACCCAGTGTGGGAGAAAATTCTTTCCCATGAACAGCACTACCTATTTTTGCCTGTCTGTTTTGAGAAATTAACTCCCCTGTTGCAAGAAGAGATAAAAGTTCTCACATTTGTTGGAGGCCTCTGGGGAGAGAAAGAAACCATAAAGCACAGAGGAGATTATTGCTTTGAAGTTATGTGGCATGCAAAGGGTGCTGGAACAGAACACTCAGGGTTGCTTTTTGCCCCTGCTGGATTTTGGTTTTGACTTAGCAGGGTATCTAGTGTTTCTGAGTTCGGAATAAACCTTTCCTTAATACCTTAGCCATAGTTTGGTCATCTGGGTTTACCTGCATGTGTGTAACAGAGTTACTCTCTTCTGTTCCCATTCACTTCATTTGCCAGCATGATTTCCTGCTTCAATTCTTTACCAGTGCACAAGAAATACATAGCATGATTTTGTTAATTTAAAATTCAGTTTATAGTAAATCCACATGTTTGTTTGAATTATCTATTCTACGTTTTTAAGCTGAAGAGAAGAAACTTCCTCAGAACAGAAAACAGGCAGAAAAGTTTGAGGTCAGCTTCTGCTGTGCTTCTTGTAGAGTCAAACTACAGTAATCCCTTCACTACTTCACACCTCAGCATTCGCGGCTTCAATATATCCTGGATTTTTTTCCGTGAAGCAAGGACTGCTGCCCAGCTGCCTGGAGTGGGCTTGCCCTGTCCCACACTGGCAGCAGCCACTCAGCCTCCCACAAGTTATTCAGGTGTTTCAAGAGATAACAATGGAGGAACAAAGACAAAGAAAACCTTAAGGATCTGTCCTCCTTTTCTTTGCTGATGAGGCATTGTACCTCAGCACACTATTGGCTGATCCTCTATCGAGTCTGCTGATTGGCACAAAGCATATTTTGTGGATTTTGCTTATTGCGGCATCTTTCCGGAACAGATTTCCCACGATATTCAAGGGATTACTGTATTTTCAATGAATACATGTTCCAAAAATGGGAGAAAACCCATTTTTTTAACATCCTTCCCCGTGCCCCCCAGACATGCCTGAGCCAATCCTTTACCTCTCATTCCTCTCTCACAAAACCAGGGAGTACTTAACCCCCACCCGACCCCAAAACAAAACAAAAAAACCCCACCAAAACTCCAAACCCTCTAATAAATTAATGGTGTGTGTGTGTGTGTGTGTGATTTGGTTTTGGTTCTCATTGTGATTTGTTTGCTGAGGTTTGGGTTGGGGGTTTTTAACTAATCAATAACTCTAATTTTGATAGGTTAAGAATGACGTATATTTAAGGGAATGCTTCTCATCCCCACCAATTCTGAAAAGAAACAAAAGCATTAATTTTCAATGTTTTTAATTATTGGGATTGTACCTTAGCATTACATACCGGATGCAGCTGTGGACAATGTAGACAACTGGATGGACAATATGAATTGTATAGGCTATTGCACAGCACGTTCAAAGAGGCAGGATGGAAAATTACACTATCTCAGTTAATCATAGCTCTTATTAACAACAAACATAATCTCATTCTAATTCAGGAAATCACTGAATCACGTACAATTTAAAATATGTGCTTAAATCCCATTGAATTAATTGTAACTACTGACAAGTTTAGTGTTAAAACACGTGATCAAATATATCTTTGAATCACAAACTATTTACTGAAAAACAGCAGTGAACACATTTTACTATAGGCTTCCCTAGTTTAAGGACATACGAACAAAGGCCCAGTTCTCCTCAGATGGAGAGACAGGATGAGAAAAACAAGAAAACTTTTCTATAACCAATCTATCAATTTTCACCTTGCCCCATGATAAATTATTGTGATTTCAGGCAACTGGACCATTTATGAGTCCTCTACAACATTAACAAAACTCAAGGTTTTGGTGCTGTTTTTTGACATTTCCTTTTTTGGAATAGGAACCAATCTTGCTAAGTTCTCAGTTATCCCTCATTAAAAAAAAGAAATTGAAACTGCAAAATCCTCACATGTTTTCCCCCAGCATTCCTTATAACAATTTTAAAAGGATTTTTCTCAAAGACAGAAATCGCTTCCACTGGCCAGGTAGATGAAAGCTTTGTGGTGGAAGGTCAGTATTTCAGGAGGACTGACTGTTCAAGATAATACTATACCTTCAACATTTTTTGTCAGGTCTGCTTCCCTGTAAAATAACACAGGAGCTGAAGTAGCAAGAACAGCATTCCGGGAAGAATCAAAAATAGTTAACACGTACACTGGAAGAGTATATATATACAGTCATACCTCGGTAATTCGCGCTGCCACATTCGCGGCCTCAGTGATCCGCAGAAATTTTTTCTGTGATCCTTACTCAGTGATTCAGAAAGCGGTGTATATTTCCACAGCGGCTGGCCCTGGCCACCCACCCACTCCTGCCAGAGTGAGAAAGTCTTAAACCGTAACACATGGCACCATATGGGTCCCGTCCTGGCCATGGCAGCCAGCCTGGACTTGCCATCGCATATGCGCATACGTGGATATGTATAGCCTCAGGCAAAGCACTCCTGCCTGTGGTAGCCACTGCAGTTAAAGGGAAAAATCTCTGACTACAATGCTCCCTGCTGCTGTAAGGGGCCCCAGGATGTTGCAGGGTTGCAAAGTTGCCATATTTACGACAATCATTTTCCATCTTTATGTCCAACCCGAACTCATGGATTTAATGTTCTGCGGGACCCTCACAAGACTCAAATCCTGCGAATCTGGAGGTATGACTGTATTACTGGAAGGGTAAACAGAGACAAAGATTCATCCCTGACTTGTAGCTGAGGAAGTCTGAGAGCTGAACTGCACTGGTACTGAGTGCTTCAGACATGCAAACTAAAAAAACACTACAACCACCAAAAGAACCAAAGAGTCATGAGAACATGTCTATAAATATTTGTTCCAAAGAAGGATAAAAATCTTAAAATATTTTCCCCTAGTATCAATTTTAACTATATCATGGATCAAAATGATAGATTTGCAATCTATGAAAATTACAAGATCAAATTCAGCATTCAGTAGGGATATAGAATATCAGCAGTATTTTTTACCAGTTTCTTCTTCTATATGTCATTTGTCCTCTGTTAACCATCTCCCCATTCACGTCTATAAACAATGAAAATAAGTCAATTTTTCACGACTAGTAGAATACTATTACAGAAGTATCTGAAGGAAAAGTATGTCCAGAACTGTTTTGATGAGCTGTATTAATTGAGCAGTTTAAACAAACATAAAAATTGTTTAGAAATATAGACTTGAAAAGAGATATTAGACAACCCTATTCTAAATAGAACTTAAAATACTGGTATTCTAAGGAAAAGGACTTACCAGATTCAAAGCCAGTTTGGTCATACAAAATAAACTAGAGTCCATGTGTTGGTCATACTGATTTTAGCCAGATGCTTAAGTCTAAGCTTAAAAATAAATGCTCTGATAAACTTTAAGATACATATTTTATTCTCCTGAATTTGTTTTAACTTCTCCTTTAACCTAGCTGAAATGTTCTTATAGATGCTTATTACTTATAATACTGATTAACACATATTTTTGTATATAACAGGAAGAAGAGTCAGACTTCTGCATACCTATATCCATTTTTGCTTGTGGGGTTTCTTGTTTTGATTCTAGTTTTTTAATTAGGGACACACCACTTCCAGTGGGTGGTTACCCTCCACATACATAAACAAATGTTATCTGCGGTACAGGGCTTGACCTAAAGAACCAGTAAATATCTCACAATGTCCATTTTCCACAGTATTTTTAATATTCATTATTCCCCTTTCCATTCATGCAATAGTAAGCAACACAAAATAGAGATTCCCAGCTTAGAAAGAAATGACATCTTGGCTTGAAGTTGAACAAGGAAACAGAAAAAGCATTTAAACAACAAAGAGAAACTGACAAGGGTTTTTTTTTAATATAAAATCAGGATAAACCTCTGGGGTATATGCGCTTAGCAATGAAAATCACAACAGCCAGGATTACAGTATAAGGATTTTATATTACAACCAGGTTTGTACATGTCTAATAGTGAACCTCTTTGTCTTCCTTACACTTACGAACAGATAAAGATTACAGTACTAAATCCCCATGCTGAAATAAAACTGAGCCTAATCTCAAGATTAGGAATCTAATCTCCATCAGAAATAAGATATAGGCATTTAAAATGAATAGGAGGTCAATTTGCTCCAAGCAACATGACATTCTGTAGTGCACATAATGCATACTTCTGCACTGCAGCTAAAATATTTTAAAACTTACACGCTTACACAAAGAGCAACAGATTTATTGGAGAGTTTCATTAAAAGAAACAGAATGTGTCAGCAGCCATCTTCAAGTTGAATTTTGGTTGTACAGCTCTCTGGTATTTTTCTGACTAGTTCCTCTATGGATTAACCTCTTCTCACCTCTGGTTGTATATACACTGCAAGATGAGCTGCAGGACAGTTCATTAGAAAAGCTCCTGCTGTTTCTTCCACTGGAGGGGAGGTACCTCCAAGTTATCACACATGTAGGCCCAAGCCAACATGTCTTCCAACAGTATCTGGCACCTTTGATCAGGCTGGTGGTTCATAGAAGTTTCACAGAAAAAAAAAAAAAAAGGCAGGAACTTTGAGGCATTTCCTGCTAATCCTTTGGAAACCCAATACCATCACTTAGTAATTCACACACCATACTCATTTCACCAAGCGAGGGCAGTGGAAGACTTGATTTGGGGGCTTTTTCTGTGTGGCACATCTTAAAATTAGAAGATATATTTAAATGGAATGCTGAAACTCACTGCTAGAAAAATTGTGTTTTAAATAACTGCTAGACAGAGGTTCAAGTACAATATTAAATCTAAAGTAAGTTTCTTGATTCAATATTCCAGTTTCCTGTTTCTGAGCATGCGATCCAGCCCAAGGTTTACAAGAAGCTTTGCTCTTACAGCCTCAGCTTTGTAAAGTGCTAGATTCTGTTTGCTTCGATTTTCCAGCATTGCTCTATGTGGCATGGTGGCAAAGAACGTTAAACTGCATTTAAGCACTTGAAACAGGCTCTGTGGTATCCAGCAACATTTCTCATTGCTCAGCTTGGTCTCTTTCCGTGACACCTCTGGTGGCCAAACTAAAAAAGTCAACAGTCTGCAGCAATGAATGAACACTCCAAGATCCTTTCATAATGGTGTAGCCGATTGAGGCCCTGTTTGAGAGGTCTTACCTCATTTCCCACACATTTTCTGACCCATTTTGTCTGTCTCTTCTCAGAGGGGTTTTGCCAGTTATATTGTGGGCTAAGCAGTAAACTAATTATCTTGTTCAAATCCCTTTGCAACGCCTCTAATCCTATTAGTTATAAGAATGTGTGAATACTGATTGCACAACTTAAAACAGGGAGGAAGAGAAAAAGAGATGGAAGCAGAGGGAAAAAGCCAAAAGGCAGGATCTGGGAAGATCTGCTAACCACTTCAGCCTTTCAAGACTTGTCAGGATGCTGAAGACTCCCATCTGTCACAAGATGAGACAATTTGTAAGGTCCATATTTTCATTTTCTGTCTGTCCATCGCATCTGCCCCAGAGTTGCCCCTATTATCTGAGGCAGCCCGGAGGCCTTTGCTCGCAGCAGAACTTGCTGACCCTTGACTCCAGTTAACAGTTACATTTTCTCTCTTTCTCCTTTCATAATGAAGATTTTAATGAAGGGGATGACAATATTACAATGCGTCAAAGAAGCCATATGAAGTACCGGAAATGAATGAATGTTAGCATAGGCATCTATAGGCCCGATGAGTCCAACTTCTTTTCTTCAAAGAAGCCTCACAAGTCTTATTAAAGAGCCCTCTCGCCCTCTCCCTCAGCTGAAGATACCCGAGCAGTTGCCTCCTGCTGTCCAGTACTGAGTGAACTTTAATCACTTTTCCTATTTTGTTCACACTGGGGAAGGAGCCAGACTTTGGTGAAAAGCCTGCAGTCACAGTTGATGTTAAAGAGCATGAAATTTATCTGACTCTCATAAAAGATGAGCTCTGCCCTTCCATTCCTGCTTTTGCTAAGCTGGCTGCTCCGGGGACAGCCATTCTCTCCTCCAAAAACAAATATTTGCTTTTAGTGTGGATGGATGCTGCTGCCTAGGAGCGCCTTTCCCCTTGATTTTAAACTGTGCACTTAGTTGTTTCCACCTACAAAGACGACTTGTGGTCTTGGGAAAGAAATTTAACTTTATCATTTAGACATGCTGTTTTGCAAATGAAGGTTTTAAAAATGCAAGCAGTTCCTGTTTTACATGAGTAATAAGCTCTGGCTAATTGGTTACCATAGAAGCAAATTCACCAGAATNTATCATACTTGGACCTTTGAAACACCATTTATCTGGTGAAAATTATAATAAATTTTAATAAATTATTACATAGCATGCCCTTAGTAGGTTTTAAAAGCATGCCACTTGGAATTGGCTCTACAATCTTCAGAAAATATATTTCTGTTATTAATGTTTGCCTCCCTCACTATTGCAGATCAGGGACACATTTGTGTACATGTCCCACAACACACATCTTCTTTAAGGATCAGTGCAATGTAAATGAGCATTTTCAAAACAACTGGCTGTGTAACTTTAGAAATGTGTTTTTCAGAAGTCATAAAACTTCTGTGTCATTTAATTCCTTACATATTTCAAATCCAGTAGATAAATGGAAGGCAAAGAACCGTCAAACAACTCCAGGAGCAATTTATCCCCGAAACATTTCTTACATATAAAAAACCTGAAAAGCAGTAACAAAATTGCATCAATGAGCTTGATAATAAAAAGATCATGTTGAATAGGAATGAAAAGTGGTACTGATCCACTGACCATCCACTCTGCATGCCATAACCCGCTCTAATCCCCAATTGATAGTGACATCTACAATGACAAGGGCTAAATTGGAGCTGTAAGTGGGAGTAACGATAGACTGCCACTTCCGTGTGTCAGCAATTGCCAGATTAAAATTAATACTACAGAAATGTTTTGCTGGAAAGCGGAGACCTATCAAAGGGAGAAAAGTGCTTCTTCAACTCTAACACATTCCAAAAGCATACCATCACGGGTGGTGCACATGCCCAGTGCCCAGCAGAGGTGAGCCGGCCCTCAGCAGGGGCCAGATGTGCGGGGGAGGCTGTTCTTGCTGTACTTTTAGCAGTGACCACCTAGGGGCACTCGGTGTCCTATAAATCCATTGCAAATCTCAGCTTTTGATCCAGCCCCATTCCAGTATAGAGCACAAAATATATTCTCTGTCAAGCATCTTGCCTTACATTCTACTTGAACAACAATGATGAGTATTGTTTATT
The DNA here is from genome assembly GCA_013390025.1 of Pitta sordida. Classification (NCBI taxonomy): domain Eukaryota; kingdom Metazoa; phylum Chordata; class Aves; order Passeriformes; family Pittidae; genus Pitta; species Pitta sordida. The sequence continues at coordinate 62,890 of WEKX01000887.1, forward strand.
GATCCTTTATTACTGGCAGATAACAAGCCAGACAGCCTTGTTCTTGTTAAATGCCTCTAAAGAACATTTTTTTTTTTGATACAGGCTTTAATATACCACAAAGATTTTCCATCAAGAGGCAAAAATACTCAGACCATATCTTTTCAGAAAGTGACTTCAGATTTTAAGTCTGGACTTCTTGCACACTGCCAAGCAACAACAAACTGCATGGAAAGCTGTCTAGAGGGACAGCTCTTAATTTCGATTCACTACGGGTTTGAAAAGGACATGGCAAAAATGGACAGGAATATAAAAGTGAGAAAGCACCACAAGGTCAAGAGAATCGCAATATTTTCTTCATAAACATTCTTTCTTTCTACATCACAATTTTTATACACAAAATGTAAATGCAAAAAGGATTGTATTGCTATATTTTGAGATTCTCCAAATTCTTTCAAAACTTTTTACTCAAAGCAAAAAAACTTAAACATGTTCATTGAAGGAATCAGCAAAGTAAAGTTTTAGATTGAAGCAAATGGTTCATTTAGGCTAAACTGCAACAGCCTACTAGCCAATCCTATCTGATATTTTATGGTCAAATTTTATAGCATGAAAATTCTGACTTTCTGCCACATTTTTTTCCGTTCAAACAGGGTTCACTTAACAAGCAGAATGCAGACCTGCTGCTTTCCCTTGTGGCTAACTTCACTTGTTCAAAGTCTTTGAGAATCTTGGAACACGGCAATAGCTCTTAAAGGAACTCTGGCCTGCAGCTGTTATTAACTAGCTTTGGACGTATGGACCTCCGTTGACAAGCACCTCATGTATAGAGGTTAAAAAATTGCTACCATATGCTTTCAGCTTTTTTAACCTACAATGTAAAGGCAAAAAAAAAAAGGAGTACTTTCAGTACTTTAAAAATACAAATCAATTTACGCATAAACCAACACTTCTTTGTATCTTATACTGCCTTATAGTTATGAAATAGCTATTTCATTTTTACAGGGGTACTGCAGCGTTCTAAAAAGCAAGAGCTGATTTCAATGAAAAGAACAACTGGTTATAGGTACAAAGATCTCAACAGGCTTTATTACTGGACACAAATTAAAAACCACCACTCTCTTAAAACCAGCAATAAATAACAATAAAATCTGTGTTATGAGAACATTTCACAGTATCACAGTATAGAAAAGGCTGGAAAGGACCTCGAAGTTCATCTAGTCCAACCTATAATCCAACTAACCTATCCTCTATATCTAGATTATATCACTCAGTACCTCATCCAGCCTCCCCCTGAACACATCCAGGGTTGGTGACTCAACCACCTCTGTGGGCAACCCATTCCACATCCGAATCACTCTTTCAGTAAAAAAATCTTTTCCTAATATCTACACTAAACTTTCCCTGTTGAAGCTTAAGACTATGACCTCTCGTCCTGTCCCCAGAGACCAAGGAGAAAAGACCAACCCCCGCCTGGCTACAACCTCCTTTTAGATAGTTATAGACAGCGATAAGGTCACCCCTGAGCCTCCTCTTCTCTAAGCTAAACAGACCGAGCTCCCTCAACCTCTCCTCATAAGGGTTATCTTCAAGCCCCTTTACCATCCTAGGTGCCCTTCTCTAAACTTGTTCCAGCACCTCGACATCCTTCCTGAACTGAGGGGCCCAGAACTGAACACAATTTTTACAGGACAGAAAAGTATTTTCTCCTTAATGAAAGCTAGAGCTACCACTGCTTATTACACCTTTACTTTAGCCTCATGTGCATAGACCTTAGGTTAGTTTTCATTTCTGTGGTCTAGTTCAGACCTGAAGGACAATCTGTATGCCCAACTGCTTGTTACTTTTCTCCAGACAGATCTGCTTGTTTACTAAAAGGCATTAACTCTCTGGACAAGCACAGTCTCATCCTGAGGCTGGAAAACTTCTCTTACTCACCAAAGTAAGAAAAGTACTAGTAGTTGTACCATGCATAGCCAGAAATGGATATTAAATATTTTCAACCCTGTTGAAATGAAAAGAAAAAACAAACTAGTTCATTGCTTAACTCTTTTATGTCACTATTGTATAGATTCCTATTTAATTCTCTAAAAATATCTTAACAGTGTTTAGTGAAAAGCTCAGTGAATTTCACTTCAGCATACATCAGAGCCAAGTTCACAGATTTCAGATTTCACAGGTATCATACAGATTTCCGTAATCACTGGAGGAACACCACTGAATATCAATAGAAGTTGAGTCTTTAATTTTAAGTTATCAGTGGGTTAAAATGCCAGTTCAGACTAGTAGATGGAAAAAAAAATACTGTGAAATCAATCACCTCACACAAGACAGTTTTGCCATCCACAGTGTGGCCAAATATCGCAGGTAGTAATCAACAACAATAAAGAAGTATCTTTACAAATCCAGGTTACTGATCTAGCAAATGAAAAGAAAAGCCACGGAGACTTACTTTGTCTACTACCATAGGAATAAAACTTCATGTATTTAAATCCAGGCCAGTTTCCAAAAAATTCAGGAATATTCCATGTGCCAGATATGTTTTAGTCAGATAACAGAATTTGCACTGGGAATAATATTAGAACTACCAAGAATTAAAGACAGAAAAATGGGCAGAAAACTGTTACTCTAGAAGAAATGCAATCACTAATGGGTAATTTGTTGTCTATCCTGAATATTTGCAGAATTTAACTACCAATTGCATAAATACTATACATATTTAATACTTTTTTTAGTAAAATAAATACTCATTCTGCAAAGGATACAAATACAGTATAATAACTTCATTTTAAAAAGGAGAAAAAAGGGGTCAGTACCAAGGGATTCACTCATTTTTAGCCATGTGAAAAACAGATAATCCAATTTTCTACAGAAAAGTGCAGACCCCTTTAGAAGAAGAGTAGCTCTGTCTCCACATTTAAGAATACAAGGAATTTTGAAAGCCAGTTTGGACTCAGCACCTCATATTCAGGAAGGCCAAGTCAGATCCACACAAACTGATCCTGGCACGCTGCCTAGTCAAAGTCAGAGAGCAGTCCATCTAAGTCATGTACTGAACTGATGTCTCCCAAATACCAGGATGGTTCCATAAGCATTCTTATATTAGAATATGGCATTCTCTGATAATGCTGGTTTAGCTAGGATTTTTTCTGAGTAGTGGAAACAATCCAGAGAACTCTGTTCTCCTCTAGCCAGTCTACGAGCATCTCCTGAGCTTCACAAACTGCTCCGAAGTATTGCTGGAGGACAGTCTCTATTAGAAAATTCAGAATTCCTCAAAGCTGAAGGTCTTATCCCAAAATCTTATTCTTCCTTTCTCTCACAACTTTTAAGAGTCAACCAGCTTTATATTGCTTTATGTTAATTACAAGCAACATGACCTGCCTGTTTCCAAAAGGAGGCTGGAATTATCATGCTGGAGAATTTGATACTACAGTGATCCCCCAGAATTTGCTGGGGGTTGGGTCTGGGCAGGTCCCACGAGTTATGAAATCTGTGTAGATATCGAATCCATCAATATTCAACTACTCCCCGCCTGTAGCCACACACCCTCCACTAATCAGGTCTGGAGGGGCGGTCCTGGGAGTGTGGCTCGCACTGTAGCACCTCATTAAAGCGGAGGAAGCGCCCTTTGGTGCTTCCCGGCCGCGAAATCCAGGGTTCGGGACATTCTGCATGTGTGCAGTCTCACAACTCTCTGATATGTGAGCCGGGGAATCACTGTATTTATCGCTCAGATTTAGTCACAGCTAGAGTCAATTTTTTTCTCTTAAATTATTAGCTGGATCAACAGTTAGCACTTAAACATGGAAATCTGCTTGCAACTTCAGGCTCAAAAGCCTTAGTTGAATTCTACTCATATAGAAATCGGCAAGATTTACAACAGCCAATGCTACTGAGTGTCAACATAGACATTCAACTGAAGCTGGTCAAAAGCACTTCTTAATAAAGAGAATCTGTTACAGAAAATTCACATTGCAGCATTTGTCAACTTATGGACAACATTGCCTCCAGATGATACTGAACTAAAATATTAAGGGGTCGCTCTCTGTGTGCATTTGGCTGCTTATGCATGCTTGTTTAGTTGTGGAGCTTTTTTTAATCTGATTTTCATGTCAGACTACTGAGTGACTCACAACTCTTTTAGTCTAAAAAGTTGTCACTATTTACAGAAAGTTCTTTATAACTTCTTCAGTATAAGTAACTCAAGGATTTTAATTAAGCTTGGTAAAAATAGGCCACGACTCTATTAATTTTGCCACTGGTAATAAAAGTACAAGTGTTACAGAACGATGAAATGACATTGTGATTAGTTTCATAATGTTTTTATATTTTAACTAACAGTAGGTTTTAAATTCATAATGGAAGTGTCAATTACAAAAGTATTCTAGGTCTCAAACCTTCCTACTGGCATGAAACTAAGAGTCCAATAATTACCTTAAACATCAAATTCAAGATGCAATAACCAAATACTAATTTATTATTTTTTTTTTAAAGAATGGATCTTTTTTATTGCAATGTGAAATATAATCTATTTCTTATATAGTAAGGTAAAAGGAATAGAGACAAAAATGGGAGAAATTTTTGATTTAGGAGGAATATTTGTTTTATCTGAATTTTAAGATAAAGATATCACAGCCAAAATGGCCAAGCTATTTAGATCAGTGAAGGCCAGAAGAAGTTAAAGTTCAGTTATTGCAAATTTAATGAATTTAATGAACGCATTCCATCTACTATCATACAGTATTCTTTACAGAAGTATGCTATATTTTATGGAGTTATTTTGGACATATCTAGTAACTCTCATAATGTGGTTGAGCGGAACAATTCACTAGCCTCTGGAACGAATCAGTCCTGATTCCTCTGATTAAAAAGATAATTAACATAATGTCCTCAGACCGATAGGATTGTCAACATAGGGCAATTTGAGTAAACTTCTACCTTTCTATCCAGGTTTTGAAGCACAATTTTCTAATGCACATCTGAAAAATGTTTTAATTCATGCGTGACGTAAAATCAGTAAAAATTTATCAATACGAGCAATTCTTGAGTAAGAGGAGAAAATAAATATCTTTAAAGAACAGGCATTATTTAATGGATTATTCCTCTGTATTGCTTCCTGAGTTTAGATTTAAATCAGGGCTACTATTACAGCAGTCACCTGCATTACTGGGGGATTCTAATTCCATGTTGTGCAGCTAACCACCTAGCAGGCTTAGCCTATTTACGAAAATGTCAATAGCATCGTACAGCATCACACAACAGACTAAAGAAAGATTGAAAATCCACTATTCAACAATCATGTTTTCATGGTCACTTGCACAAGTATTATGTTTCATGCCACAGATAATATAACAATTGTGTGAATAAACTTTATGGGTAACCAGCAGCTTTTCAGAGTAAATGCAGCCTAACTTCCCGCTCCAACAAGCAATAGGAAGTTATTTCACAGAGAGGTAATGAGTAAATATAATAAAAAAAATTTATGAGAGATTTTTTCAGTAATTATTGTTTTCCTAGGTATATTTCTTTCATTACTTATTGCATGCTAGCAATCAACTTTTCAAGATCCTGGTAAGGAAACTCTTTGGAGATTTCAGCAGTAGTGCAAGGCATAATTATCCCTTGTATCTGCACAATGTTAAACTAATTGCCCTCACATTTCAAATGCAACATCAGAAGTCATGTGACAGTTTAAACAGAGCCATGCCGTGTGACCAGATCTCTATCCCATGAGGTTGGCAACAGTGTGCATGTATCTTATTCCTTGCAACTTGCTTTCATAGCTCCATCCTGAAGCACACTATGTATAAGAGAGAAGGAAGAAGAAAGCAACAGCCAGTCATGCTAACACATTCAACAAGTGTCAAGAATACTCTACTTCAAAATAAAGCAAGTCTGATTTTGACATGTATGTCCACAGAGTTCTTTCAAAAGAAAAGGAACACAACTTTTAAAGGAGTCATCTTTCTGAAGTCATCAGAGAAATACAAATGATAAATAAGCACAAATGGCAACACTGGAACTCCAAACTTTGAATTTATCCTTTAACAAGTATCTTTGAAAGCCACAAGCTTTGATGGGATATCACTAGCAAAACACAAAAAAACCTGATCTGGATTCTGATAAGAGTGATCTGTCCAGCATCTGAAAAGGAAAGCAATGAAGTGTTTTGAAAAGAGAGCAAAGATGTGTCATCTGTGCCATGATGACATGGGCAAGTTCTACCAAAACCACCAAAGGAAATAGGAAACTACACCAAGGGAAATTTCAGACCACTTCATATCAATTTTTGCCTGTGTACATCAAATGCAGATTTGATGTACTGCATTACTGAATCACAAGATGCTTATCAGGCTTTCTCTTTCCTGTCTACACTAGAAAAAAAATGTATCTATTTATGGATATAGATTTGCTTGATATTGATTGGTTTTCCTCAGTTTCATTAAAATTGGCTCAGAAACAGAAATCAAAATTAGACTGAAAAATACATATTTCAAATCAATACAAGACAGTCCACCACCTCTAGCAATCAAGATGTTGCAGCACAAATCACAAATGAAGAGTATTTTTAAGTTTTTACTTATTTAGTAACTCCTAAAAGGTCTCAAATAGGGGAGATCCCCTGTCTCCCACAGACCTGAGTAAAAACCTTGGAAGGAAAACCAGAAGACAGCAAACTACCTTTTTGGCATGTATTGTTAATGAAAGCTGGCATCTACAATGCAAAATTTAGAAACAGATCCGTGCCCCAACCTTCGAGTTTACTAATTCTCGTGGTTAAATTCTCTTCTACCTGGGAAATGATCTTGAATGGAAAACATCTGAACTACCACCCACCACACAACTCTTGAAAGTGCTGAGTATATAAATCAGAATCATATGAGCTCTTGGTGTTGAACTGAAACCAAGCTGTGCTTGAATCTGGCCCCCAAAACAGCAGAGATTAGACAAATATTGACCAGCTTGAAAACCCTGAGAAAAACACTGAACAAAGTATGACTACGTGTCAACAGGCAACCATAGTTAAACTGCCTACACGTGTATCAGCAGGGACCTTACACACATTATTTGCATCAAGTATAAAACAGAGACCTGTCCAAACCACAGCTCTTATTAGATGCTGATGTATTCCAAGCAAACTGTGGGAGTTGTTCAATGCATTAAGACATCAGATGACTGCCACTGTCACAATAACCCTTTGGGAAACAATCCAACCCCAGTATTTTTATGAGGATGTAACCAAAGTCATTCATCAAAACACCATTACCGGGAGCATTAGGGCTCCACTGACATTTTCTACAGCAGCCCAAGGTTTGCCAGGAAGAGGCAACTATACCACATTTCAGTATTTTCTCCTTGAAGCCCAGATTACATCTCCTGGAAGTTCCTGACTGAAAGTTCAAGTTTCCTGTATTTGTTTAAAGAAATCTAAAAAGGAAGCATAGGAAACAAATTTTGTAAACAAACATGTCCAAGTGAGAGAGGCACGGGAGGCTGCTGTGGACCACAAAACATATAAAAAGGAGTCTTTGAGCAGGGTGGCTTCTAAGCTCCCAGGGAAATTCTCTGGCAAGAGATGCAAAATGACAGGACCAGGTACACCAGGCTTTCAGAAATAACATGTCTTTAGAGGATGCTTGCAAGCCTTCAGCACTCTCTTCAAAAGGCTGAAGATCTTATAAGTGGATACAGTCTTCCACAACTCACATTGTTCCCACACTGTTCCCTAAAATAGGCTACAATTCCAGATTTCAAAGTGCCATTGAGATTTCCATTCTCCTTTTCCCAAGGATGAATAAGGGGGAAGGAAAAATGAGGAAAAGCACGTGTTGCAAAACTTTCCATGGAAACCACTTAAGTGTAGCTGTCAGAACGGGCCTCCAACTGTTAGAATTCCTCCTCATATATCAAAGTGGGAATGAAAGGAGGTAGCAAGGAAATCTCTAACAAATTCCTACTGAGTCCAGCTATAAATTTCCATACTAAATTACACAATATTTTTAGTATTATTTTCCTTACTACAAAGATTTGACCCTAAAAATAACTGTAAGACTTTTAACATCCTTTCCTGGACATTATTAAAAGTCTTCACAGTTATTATCCAGAAATAATATTCCACATGGATTTACTTTACTATTTAAAATCAAAGTTTTTAATTCAGGAAAAGAATACTCATCAGATCCTACCTTAAATAAAATTTTAAAATTTCATGCCAGTGCAGAATGGAAATGAAGATTAATTTCCCCATGGAAAATACTTAACATACATAAGACAGTTAATGGAAACAGAACTGTGCTAATGTATTTTACATTATGAATACACATACATATGCTATTACTTCACACTTACATCATGCCCCTTATCTGAAAATCCTCAAATGTGTTTAAAACATTAATGACTTTATCCTCACAGAAGCTCTGCTATGTTGGAAGCATTTTCCTGTTGATTTTATTCCCCTCCTGAGCTCTCTGAGCACACAATAGTACATTGTATATTTTAGGACAGTGCCCATCAATACTATGGAGAAACTAACATTAGCAAATCCACAAAAATTAAGAAATCACCCCAGAACACTGAAATTGCACACTGCGTAGAGGCACCCAGAAACTTCTTATATGCCCCAGCTATCATACAACTATACTACATTCCTATCTAAACCTTCATAATCCTAAACCAGAGCCACCTCACAAATCTACCATGAAAGGAAAAAAATCCAGTATTTTAGAGAATTAACAGCTGATTTCAGACAAAACACTAGTCAAGAGAAGGAAGACAAAATATAATGTGATTGTAATGCCGCAAGTTAGTGGTATCCATAGTTAAATCTACTAAGACACTTGCAAGTTCTCTCCTGCCTTTTTTTGCAAAGATCAGTTACGCATGAAATCTACATACTTAGCTTGGCCCAAGTGGCTGACTAAGAAAGGGTCCTTAACAGGATAATAAAACCCACTCTTTTTCACAGAAAAAAAATAATTGGTTAATTATATATGCTCTGTTTAACTGAGGTTTATAGAGACTAGAAAAGGCTTTGGAATATTAAAGGCACGATGATTTCCCAGCATACAAATAAGGCTTTTCTATAAATTATTAGTATGTTTAAAATTTACATTATTCCTCATGGGACATGAACATACGTAAAAGACATTGGGAAAGTTGGATTTTATAAACACAAAATAACATTTCTTGAAAAAAACCCTAGACATCAAAAACACTAACTGATACAGGATTCATGCTCCTCTTAGACGGCAATTTTGCCTATGGATATACTGGTGAACTCACTAAAGAGCTGTCTCTCCCATCAGTGATTTACATGCTTTGAGATACGAATAAATAAAAATTCAGTTTAAGAATGCCATTTATAGGGTTTTTTCTATAGATTAAGATAGAATTCCCACCTTTGTAGATAATCTTAGTGAAATATTTCATTAATTGCTTCTAGAAACTGATTTCTAAGTAACCATAAAGACCTCAGTCATTCAACTACCTGAGGAAAAAAAAGTTACATTTGACTTTATTTCATTTTGTAGTTGAAGTTGTTTTGTACAATATGTTCCCATCTTTATCTCTACCAATAAATACGCCAAAAGAAGATAAACAGCTATCTTATCATCCCTCCAAAATATCAGTCTCTAGGAGGCTATCTTACATCTGGCTTTGAGTGTTCTTGGGAACTGAGCACAAACGATTACAACTGGTGCTTGGAAGGCTTGGGTTAAGCAGCAACTCTGGTCAGGCTGTGTAATATAAGCCTTCATCCTTCACTTCCAGAGTCATAGTGTTCATCATCTGAATCCAGACACCAAAAACTAGAAGGCTGAGAACTGGTAAATTATAATAGTTTTTCATTGAGTATTGCTATACTTTCACGGAACAGGAAATAGCATTATGCCAAGTATCAAGCGAGCATTTTATTGCCAATCCCCGGAAGCTAGAGCCGAGCTATTTCTCTAGCTCAGCAAACTTAAATTGCTTATACACATAAGTGAATTAACTGGAGTAGTGCTCATTAGGTCATTTAGATTTGTAGTATTTCCTGGAAGTAAGGAATATCACATACATTTTATTAAAGATGGGTAAAAATGCCTGGGCTGTGTATTTCTTTGTGCTTCTGTATTAATTACTGCATTGAATGAAAGAGACCTGCAATTTCTGCTTCAAAATTTCTTTCACATTTCCTAGTCTACAGTCTCTCTGTATCAATTCTAGTAGTACATAATTTGACAGATTTTTAACCAGATTATATTCCTATTTCCAGGAAAAAATTGAGGCATTGTACTTCTCAGATTGTCATCATTCAATGCGACCCCAAAGAGCCATCCTTGCTGAGACACTGGATATGTAATTACTGTGAGATACTGCAGGCAACATCACTGCTGTAAGCTTGGAGAAAACTTGTATACTTGTATTGTCATAAAGTGACTAAATGTTATAGGAGACAAGGAACTGATTTGGTGAGGAAAAAAACGAAATCCGAAACAAAACAACATAGAAACTCATTATTTAAGAATCATGATTCTACACTGTAAAATATAATTTTAAAGTTCAATATAATTATATGATACCAAATAGCTCATACTAACAACGGTTCACAAACTTCCATTACAGGATATTTTTCCTCGTGACAGTACACAGGCTTTCTAAGTTAATGAGGAAGAATAAAGACTGAAGTGCTGCACTTGCTGACCATGGAATCAGAACCATAGCCAACTACATCACTTAGTCATACAGAACATTTTACTACAAATGAAGATGCATCAGTATGTTTCTATTCAGCATGTCATAGCAAATGGATACATTTAAAAAGATATCTTGCTCCAGAACCTCATGAGAACACCCTTGTAGATTTAGAATTCTTACTCTTTTGCTGTCTATTTCAAACCTTTCCAGACAGAATTGCATGTTAAAACTTATTTACTTAAATGAATACTTTGTCATCCTTGCTAGGTCAGCCATGAGTCCATTTGTTCCAATTTTCTTCAAACTTGTTCTTGTCTTCAGGTGTTACATAAAAGTTTATGTAATCTATAAACCTACTTACCCTATAAACAGTTGCACAGATGGGTTTTAGTAAAGCCTCTGCAACTGTCCACAAATTGAATGTGGTAGGAATAAAGGAAAATTGACTATGTAATCAATTTGTGTGGTAGAAAAGTGGAAGAATCCTCTCAAAGAGGTAAAGCAGAGTCTCTGAAACCAGAATTTGCTTTAATACAGCATCTGCAATTGTTACAAGGTTATTTAATGTACAGAATTTTGTACTTTATACAACTAAGATGCTGAAGTATTTGGGGCTTCAATAAGGTAGGGAAGAATTGGCAAGCCATACACAGATAATGCTGTCTTCACCCCACAGGCCATTTTATCCTCGAGAAGATTTACCAACCAAAGTTGTAACAAATGCAGAATCTGTCTATTTTGAAGATACATACTGAAAAATATCCATTTTAAAAGGAACAGCATAGGCAAGGAGGTGACCTATGGGTTTCTACCAATCATCTACAGAAAGAGAGGAGTTTTGGAAATACTAATTACATAAGTGTATTGTGAGAATACAGTTGTGGCTTAATATAAACATATTTTACTGTAGAATTTACACTGCTGCTGCTGCGGTGGCAGCAGGTCCCGCATGCGCAGATGCAAAAACGGGACTCCTTCATTGCTAAGAAATCATGGCGGTAAGACCTGAAGCCACAATATGGGGGTGAGCGAAGCGCAAGAGAGCAGACTGTATTTCAGGTTACAGAAATAAAGAAAAATTCGGTCAGGAAGGGACAGAGGTCTCTAGTCCAACTCCCCAATCACAGAAAATACCTTTGAGATCATCTAGTCCAACCTATTACCTAACTTACCTATTACCAACGTATTACCTAACTCCATCACATTCTCTAAACCATGTCACTAAGTGCCTCATCTAGTCTCTTTTTTAACATTTCCAAGGATGGTGACTCCACTACCTCCCTGGGCAGCCCAATCCAATGGCCAATCACCCTTTCAGTGAAAAATTTTTTCCTAACATCCAACCTAAACTTTTCTTAACATCCAACCCCTGGCGCAGCTTGAGACTGTGTCCTCTTGTTCTGTCACAGGTAGCCTGAGAGAAGAGACCAACCCCCACCTTTCAGGTAGTTGCAGAGAGCAATAAGGTCTCCCTAGGGTCTCCTCTTTTCCAGGCTAAACAGCCTCAGCTCTCTTAGGCACTCTTCATAGGGCTTGTGGTCAAGACCCTTCACCAGCCTTGGTGCCTTTCTCTGCACATATTTGAGCAACTCAACATCTTTCTNAATCAACACTTACTCCCAACTTGATGTCATCCACAAATTTACTGATGATGGACTTAATCCCCTCATCCAGATCATCAATGAAGGCATTAAACAGGACTAGGCCCAACACCGATCCTTGGGGAACACCACTAGTGATTGACCACCAACTGGACGTGACACCATTCACTACCACTCTCTGGGCTTGGCCATCCAACCAATTCCTAACCCAGTGCAAAGTGCACCTGTCCAAGCCCTGGGGTGCCAGCTTTTCCAGGAGTTTATTATGGGAGACGGTGTCAAAGGCTTTGAAGTCCAGGTAGACTATATCCACAGCCTTCCCCTCATCCATCAGGCAAGTTACCTGGTCATAGAAGGAGATTAGAATGGTCAAGCAGGACCTGCACCACTTAAATCCATGCTGATTGTGTCTAATCTCCTGATCATCCTGTAGGAACAGTGTGATTACACCCAAGATTAACTGTTCCATAATTTTGGCTGGAACTGAGGCCAGGCTGACGGGCTTGTAATTTCTAGGATTCTCCTTCTGGCCCTTCTTGTGTATGGGTGTCACATTGGCCAACTTCCAGTCATCTGAGACCTCTCCAGTGAGCCAGGACTGTTGATAAATGATGGAGAGAGGCTTCGTAAGCTCATCTGCCAACTCTCTCATCACCCTAGGATGGATTCCATCTGGTCCCATAGACTTATGAGGATGCAAGTGGTTCAGCAGATCTCTAACTTCTTCCTCCTGGATTACTAGGGGGCTATCCTGCTCCCTGGCCACATCCAGCAGTTCAGAAGACCATCTGTCCTGAAGACAAACTACTTCACTGTTGAAAATGGAGGAAATGAAGGTGTTAAGTACTTCTGCCTTTTCCTCATCTTTAGTTATACTCCCCTCCATGTCCAGTAACGAGTGGAGGTTGTCATTGCCCCTCCTTTTGTCATTAATATATCTATAAAATACTTTTTATTATCCTTCACAGAAGTGGCCAGTTTGAGCTCCAACTGGACTTTTGCTTCTCTAATTTTTTTTCTACATGACCTAACAACCACTTTAAATTTTACCTGAGTTACCTCCTCCCTTTCCAAAGGTGATACATCCTCTTTTTTCCCCTTAGTTCTTTCAAAAGCTCCTTACTCATCCAGGGCGATTGTCTTCCCCTTTGGCTCATCTTACAGCACATTGGGACAGCCTGTTTCTGCACCTTCCAGATTTCATTCTTGAAGTACATCCAGCCTTCCTGGACCCCCCTGCTTTGAAGGTCTGTTTCCCAAGGTACACTCTGAATTAATTCTTTAAATAAGCTGAAGTCCGCCCTCTGGAAGTCCTGTGTGGTTTTGTTGATGCCCATTCTCGTTTCACTGTTTATTGAAAACTCTATTATTTCATGGTCACTGCACTCCAGTCAGTCTCAAAGCAGGTCTAACCTGATTAGGTGGCTCAGGACCAAATCCTTGGAATCTCCATGGAAAGAGATCCCACCATCAATCTGGGCAACTTCACCCACGCTCAGCCATCCTTCATGCTGAATTTTCACTCTCTATTATATCATCAGAATTATACATATTCAACTTCTTTGGTCCCTCTTTTTGTATTGATGTGCAGTTGCGAGAAGAGCATGGCCGTCTTCTCTGAATCCTCCAATCCTGTGTTGCTGCACACATCAATAAGCTCTGCCTTCAGCTGCCCCTCTCCACGCTAAATAGACCCAAGTCTCCTTGCCTCATGTGCCCAAACCTCCAGTCACTGCAATGGGATCTTTTTCCAAGGAGGAGGCCAAAACTGGCCTCCTCATTCGATAATTCGATACACTTATCGAATTACTTGAGAATACACATTCAATAAGAGTGCTGTTTGAAGTAAAGCTTTAAATCATGCCCTAAAAGGAAGACAGTGTTAGTATCACAGAAAATTTTTGAAAATCTGTATCCTCTTTCAGATTACATTTTCATAACTGAATATTACAAAGGTTAAAAATTAATCTAAGGGAAAATAACATACTGGTTAGGTTTCTGAATGTGTGGTCATAAAAAATACAATTCCAAACAACGCTATGTCTGATAATATGCCACCAGAATTTAAATAAATCACAATTAGACATCTCTTAGGCACTAGATAAGCGAGACATCAGATAACTATTCCACAAAATATTATGACTGCCAAATAGCATCTCTAAGGAGATAACTTCAAAGGCCAGTTTTCTGTGTCCATAAAATCAAGTTTAAATTACATTCTGCAAGGATCTTCTGGATGTGGTACTGTTACCATGAACAACCAAATTCCATTACAGATCTATGAATAATTGTTTTCCATTTTTTCATGAGAGTGAAAAAAATATGTTCTTTAGAAAGATTTTAATTTTTCTTCTGGTTTTACAATAATACACAACACCAACAGACAATAAAGGTTAGCTGCAAAGTACTGATAAAGCATTTCTATGAACTTTTATTTCACCTTAGACTTAGGACATAATCTTTAATCATGGTAAATACAAAACTTCCCTTGACGCAATTTGTTATTTTGTCTATGAACAAATCTTGCAGAATCAGGTCCATTTTGAATTATTCTCTGCTTTTTTTTTTTTCGTAATTGCTATATCCAGTTTCATGACTGATAAATTGAATTTAAAGCAAATAGTGAAAGCAACACTTTTGATCTGTCTTTTCTTTGTAAATCAGGTTACATATTAACAGAAAATATATTAAAATTATTTAATTACAAACTACATATTACCAATTACAAATTACCATCACCTCATTAAAAGAAGAGGAAAGCAATGCTCAAGTCTCATTATTTGAACATTTTGAGATTTGTTTTTAAACAATTTCCTCTAATAATGAGTCAACTTAAATGTTGACTTAAAAGTAACTTCTCAGAACCACATATACGTAGTGGTTCTGATGACAGAAAAACTAAAAGCATATGGAACTTGCAAGGTATTTAATTCATTCCTACTTTTTTTTAGGGCTCGCCTCAAGAAAGTCAAGACTGACCTTTGACAACATTACACGAATTTACACCATGAACTTTCCAGGAAGTATCGTCAAATTTTGCAGATTTTCAGAGGTCTTTCACTGCAAATGATGCATTTCTTGCAGGCACCAGGATTTAACTTTCATGGTTGATAAAGATTCACAGTTCAGTTAGACCAGACACAGATAAAATAAAAACACTTAGCTCCTTCTACCTTTAGTGGTGACTGGCACTGAATTAAGATGTTTCTTGTTTGCACAAATTTCAATTTGCAATTCTCAGTGCTACAGAATATAACTTCCTTATATAGTAATCCATCACTACTTTGTCATTCACCATTTGCAGCTTCAATACGTTGCGGTTGGTTGGGTTTTTTTCCTGCAGCTTTACTCTATTTACCACTACTTTGCGGATTTTACGCATCGCAGCATCTTTCTGGAACTGACCCCCTGCAATATGTGAGGGATTACTGTATATAACTTCCTTATAGTACAATGCTGAATATAACCAACAGCAGATGAAGACAACCTTGGTCCTGTAAAACATTCAAATACACACTAATTTTGACATTCCGCATCTCTGCCATCAAATGAAACCTTGCAGATAGATGGTCAAATTTTCAAAATATTTTCTAAGTATCCTAAACCAGGAAGCATTTAATCGTATGAAGACAACATGACTTGTATTAGTGAATTCAGTAGAATCAAGATTTCATCCTCTGATTCACAACACCTATATTGGATTAATCACAGCAGCTGATTTTAGACTCCTACACATAACCCTGTAAAAAACAACATACTCATCAGTATTTATTAGCTCAAGCTTTTCTACAAAACTTTTCAAATACCTTTTTTAAACAACATCAAAATGAGAAGAAAAAGGCATTCACTCTCAGGCTTTCTCATTTTGTTGTTGCTTTAGTTTCTGTCACAGAAACAAATTGCTTTCAGCAATACTTGTGTGACTAGACCTGCGCAGGTTTAACAGAACATGATTTGCCAAACCTCTCTTACAGGAATGCATGAAAAAGAAAATTTGTAACATCTCTTTTGAAACCTGATTTATATTTTCCAATCCATATGTTTTTGAAAACTGGTCTAAACAATAAAATCACAAGCACATTTCTTTCCCCCTCTCCTTATTTTCCTTCCAGAACTAATGAAAAGCTTTTTCACAGAGAGAGAGATCTCTCAGTGGAATGGGCTGCCCAGGGAGGTGGTGGAGTCACCATCCCTGGAGGTGTTTAAGAAAAGACTGGATGAGGAACTCAGTGACATGGTCTAGATAACGGGACGATGAGGCAGGGAATCAGGTTATGTCCATGGCTCTGGGGTTGAGGGTTTGATCCCGGTACGGGCGAAATGCTCAGCTTAGTAAATCTCAAAATGCATGCATTTCTTTTACAAAGGTGATTTTCACTCTTTCCAGTGACTTCTGTTCAGTGTATAACTCAAGATATTCCAAAATTTTATTTCCTGAGATTTAATAAGCTTAAGATTCCCGCCAGGGAGACAGTGTTAAGAGTTGGACTCGATGATCCTTGTGGGTCCCTTCCAACTCAGAATATTCTGTGATTCTGTGATATTCTTCTAGCCAGTTCCTTGGAAAGCCAGTTTTCAGTTACTGTATCCAAATTTTCTTATTCTCACATTCTCAAGTTTTAGTAGCATGCAGAACTAAGACCTGACTTTCAGTTGCTGTAAATCATCTCACTGAGTCTATTTATGCTTAAAAATCAACCTGTTGGTGGATAACACTATGGTACTTTTTGACTTGCAGAATACAGACTACGTATCATTTCAATATAAAATTTTCCAACAGGTGGCATCTTATTGGGCAAACATCTGCAGTAATCTGTGGTAATGAAATCATTTGGTGTCATCCTGAGGGCTTTCCACTGAAGATAGGTTGGACTTGATGACCTCTATGGTCTTTTCCAACCTCACCAATTCTGTGAAGATGCAACTTTGTTTGTTCCACCTATTCTTTCATGTACCCTCAAGTATCTGCAGCTCTTACTCTATCCAATATAATTTTCAAACATCCAAATTCTTTTCTGCTAATACAACAATTTGTGACGTCTTACCAATACATTCCTTTACCCTGTACGTACGTATGTAGACCTCAAACTGCTATTCTAATCATGTGCCAAAATCCATATGAAGTTTCTGTAATCTTCCTCCTAATCATATTTCCATATTCAGCTGCAGGTTAAATTAATCTCTTCACTATCAAGGTATATTTCAGGAAAGAAGTTAGCAGTAAGCAATCCTTTGAAAACCTGCATGAACAACAAGAATGTTATTTTCATCCATTTTCAACTGAACAACAGAAAAAAAAAAATTCTAAAGTGCATTGGTTCTGTTCCTCTGTCTCGCATACACAATGATCTCTATGGTCACACTTCTGATTTCACAGTACTGTCATTTACAAAAGTAAATGCCTATAAATATAGAAATGTCAAAAAATTGACTTTGTTATTTTATTTTTCATAAAATCACAGTATGTTCATTTTCCCCTCAAGTTTATTAGCTTTCCTATTTACAAGGAAACAGAATAGTTTATTACTATGAAAAGATTATTACTTCAATAAAGTATCAAACAGAATAGATTTGTAAAAAGGTTGTAAATAATTTCCTTAAAAGTAATGTTGGATATATTTTTCTTGGATATAGTCAAAAGCTTAAATGGACATTAAATTAACATTCTCTGAAGAGTTACACAAATGTTAAAATTTCTTTCAACTCCTATGGGAAGTAAGAAAATAAGCACTGTTATTTCTATTTTATGGCTAAAGCAACACAGACAGAAGTTAAGTGACTTGCCCATAGCAACACTGTGCTGTGAATCAACGTTAGTGCCAGGACTAAAATTTATGAGTTCCTTTTTCCTACCAGGAATGCTGAGACACACACTGCTCTTTAAAATACATACTATTTAATATTTATTACTACAAAAATATATAGGGTGCACCTGGAATTGGATTAGTACAAATATGAGTTAAAGGTTTATGGTTCTGTGCTGTTCAGTTGGTAGATGGATAGAAATACTCACTTAGATACTTCATTATAATTTTACAAGTACACATTTTAAGTCAAATTAATATTCTGCTTATTATCTACCTTAACTTAAAGCGTTTCCCCCCTTCTATCAATGAGATCCAGTGATATAATTAATGGCATTTGAAAATTGCTGCCCTGGGTGGCCTTCATTCCTACTGCAGGTATCTGTACACTGTATATTTCAAATACATACAACTCTAACATCGCTCACTCCTTCTTAGATCAATATTCTTACTGATCTAAATAATATCTAAATAACGTTAGGGCTGCTTTATTCATGTGGATCCAGAAGTATCCGGAGACCAAAAATGAAAGGAAGGCAGAACTGTCTGGCAGCACTTAAATGCATGGCAAGAAAGGAATTCAGGTAGATGAAAGAAAAAAAAATAAAGAGGAAGGAAAATAAATTGAAGTTGTAATTCCAGAAGTCTCAAAGACAGTCAGGAATTCAACCTTACTTTTTACTGCTGTTACCACTGCTTAACAGACAACTTTGTCCCCCAAATCACAAGCATGCTTCTCCGCTGAAGGCCCAGGTACCTAATTTTCCTTTCAAACCTAGGATGACTCTCTCCTTAGG
The DNA here is from genome assembly GCA_013390025.1 of Pitta sordida. Classification (NCBI taxonomy): domain Eukaryota; kingdom Metazoa; phylum Chordata; class Aves; order Passeriformes; family Pittidae; genus Pitta; species Pitta sordida. The sequence goes on from WEKX01000887.1 coordinate 81,754, forward strand.
GTAACATGGAAAAGTTAAAAATGCAGTTCTTATTGTCAAAGCTGTGCCTGGATAACTCTCTAGTGCTGGCCCAAAGTCTATGTGCAGTTTAACACGTGTATAACAAAAATTAGACAGCAAAAAGAACTTTATCAACAACTAAAATAACACAAACCTAGGTAAAAATGTGGAGTCAACAAAATTCTATGTATTAGCACAGAAACATGTAGCACTGAGTACTATATCTAAGATGAAATATACTTCACTGCATTATGCTTATATAGTCGTCCCTCTTCCACTTCACGGCCCCCATATTGCGGCTTCACATCTTAACGGCATGATTTTTGAATGATCAAGGAGGCCCTTTTTCGCAACAGTGCATCCACAACCTGGCACGCATGAATATTCACCCCGGGTGGGTGAGGTGTCATAAGAGATTGCCATTGCTTCCATGTCCTGTCACAGCAGGTGGGGCGGTCCTAGGTATCCAGTACTCTGGAGCTGACAGGAGTAGGGTGATGGGCGGGGCCTATTTGCATATTCATGAGTTGCCTATCTTTGGAGATTACAGGTTTTGCTGGAGGGAGACCCAAAGCCCCATGAAATTTGAGGGTTCACTGTAGAAAAAGATATCAGTTATTCGCAAGGTCATATTCTTGTTTTCTCATATTTACGGAAATTTTTCCTGCAGAACTTACTCAATGATTGAAAGAGCGGTGCATAATTCCGCTGAATGCCACAGTCCTGCACTGTTCCAGCAGGTGGCCCTGGCCCTGGCAAGAGTCAGGACATCTTTAACTGTAACACAGGGACCGACACGGGGCCCGTTTTGGCTGATTGGACCACGGCAGCCAGCCTGGACTTGCCAGTGCATATGTCCGTATGTGCATATTCACAGCCTCAGACAAAGCACTCCTGCCAGTGCTAGCTGCTGCAGTTAAAGGGAAAAAACATTGAGTCCCACGCTCCCCGCTGCCATAAGGAGCCCGGGATGTTGCNGAAATGTTGCAGTATTCCAAAAATGTCATATTTCTGGCAATAATTTGCCATATTAATGCCCAATCCGTATTCGCAGATTAAAGGTTTCTTGGGACCCATGGGAGACCTGTAATCCGCAAATACAGAGGTATGACTCTACATATAATCTAATCATAATGTTGCTAACTTTCATTGACTAGTAAGGCAGGATGGCAGGTTCATTGCAACATGGTGCAGACAGATACCTAGCATCTTAAAAGTCCTTTCATACACACTGCACCCCAAACTATTGTGATTTTTAAAAAAAAACCCCACATTGTATCTTTATTTTAGTAAGAATATAATCCTGTTTTACAGATGAGTTGCTGAGGAATGTAAAATTACATTAAAAATACTTTATAAAAAAGAAATTGCAATTGTAATATGTATTTATACACACTATAAAAGATCCTCTTCTATTTGACCACTCTTTTTCAATCCAACAGCATACCAATCCTCTACAATACTGTTACAAAATAGAGAAAAAAAANCCTGTGGGGTGGTGTTGCGTGGCAGGGAAGGTTTATAACATATGGTGCATACCCTGTGCCATGAGCGGGGTGTCCTGCCTCTTCTGCCCCTGGATGTCCTGGCTATAAGTGGGGGAGGCAATGTCAATAGGTAGGCTAACCGCGGCGGAATCCAAACGCTAACTGCTCTGTGTCTCTGGTGGCTCTGCGCCTGGCACCCCTGGTGATATATGTAGCCTCAGGGAAANAACAAATAAAAGTAATTTTTACCATAACTGACATTGACCCTACAGGAACACAAATACCTGCCACAGAAGGCAGTGAAAGTATCCCATGAACACGAATAATCAGTTCATTTCACAACATCTCTTGAATACAGTCCTTCATCTCATTACAAAGTGCTTCAAATCTAATTACTTCATATTTTATATTATTTTTTCTGTTATAAGATAAAAAGCTATTTGGCAACCCTCCTGCTTTGATCAAAGTATCTGATTTAGGAGAAAAAGAAAATTGAACATGAAATTCTTTGGCAACAAAAGCTCCTTTCTGCACAAACATAATGGATTTCTTAATAGAATTATTTACGTTCATGTCTTTTCTTATACAATAGCAAGTATTTATCTTTACTTTTCCTTTATAATTTTCACGTACCTCTTCAGCTGGCGCCTGAAAATTACTGGTATACATTAAAACACAATTACATCAGAATTTTAACTTCAGATTTCCTCAAGCACCAAAAAGAGACAGTTTGAGAAATTCCATCACATATGCAAGCACTATTAATATTTCTCAAAACTCCCTACAGAAAGGTTTCTTGTAATTTCTTATATGTTTATTTTTCACCTCCATAATTCAGCAATGCTGAATGGAGCATATAGAAAGAACTAATTATCAAAGAGGAGAGGGTCTCTGTTGCTTGATCAAGGAATTGTAAAAATTATGTACAAGGCTCATTAGAAACACTGCAATACTGGCAGCTACTTTCTCAATCTCGTTTAAGCTCTTCCAGCACTCAGAGACAGATGTACCTCGCATACTCGCGCCTATTGATTCACGTCTTTACAGATTTGCAGAATATTTCTCAGCAAATATTAACTGGCCATTTGCAGAGCACACCCCTGTGGGGTCGCGTTGCGTGGCAGGGAAGGTTTATAACATATGGTGCATACCCTGTGCCATGAGCGGGGTGTCCTGCCTCTTCTGCCCCTGGATGTCCTGGCTATAAGTGGGGGAGGCAATGTCAATAGGTAGGCTAACCGCGGCGGAATCCAAACGCTAACTGCTCTGTGTCTCTGGTGGCTCTGCGCCTGGCACCCCTGGTGATATATGTAGCCTCAGGGAAAGCGCTCCTGTAGTGCTGCAGCCTCCTCCACAGGGACTGCAGCAGGAGCTAGCCTCCCCTTCTTTTCTGCCCCGCCTGCCTGTGTGTGCCAGGACCGGGGTGAACCACTACTTCTCCTCCCAGGTGTCCTGGCATGAGGTGCTCTCAAGCGTTTGCCCCGCCAGCATCTTTCCAGGGAGCATCTGCAGGGTGCGAGCGGGGACCGCTGAGGCCCTGCCCCACCAAGGCCCCGGGGCGAGCTTCCCCACTGTGGTAGCAATGCAAGCATGTGCAGTGGCAGCANCTATACAATAGCAAGTATTTACCTTTACTTTTCCTTTATAATTTTTAAGCACCTCTTCAGCTGGTGCCTGAAAATTACTGGTATAAATTAAAACACAATTACATCAGAATTTTTGGCGGCAGCAAAAGTGGCAGCATGGCCGAAAGAAAGTCCAGGGATTCTCCCGGGGTCTCCTCAGTCAAAGAGGGCTCAGAAACCACTGTCTATAACTATCTAAAAGGAGGTTGTAGCAAGGCAGGGGTCGGTCTTTTCTCCCTGGCCACTGGAGACAGGATGAGAGGTCATAGTCTTAAGCTTCAGCAGGGGAGGTTTAGACTTGGTATTAGGAAAAGATTTGTCACTGAAAGAGTGATCCAGTTTTGGAATGGGTTGCCCACAGAGATGGTTGAATTGCCATCTTTGGAGGTGTTCAAGGGTAGGCTGAACAAGGCGCTGAATGATATGATCTAGATGTTAGATGTTAGGTTTAGTTGGATTATAGGTTGGACTAGATGATCTTCAAGGTCTTTTCCAAACTTATCAATACTGTGATACTGTGATATTTGCAAAACTAAAGTGAATTTCCTCCTACAAGAGATCCACTGGTTTCTGTAAGATATAATGTTCTATATGCGTAATTTCTACAACATTGATTCCTCATTTGGAAGCCAAATAAGTGTCATATTTTATGTAATTTCCATTCAAATCTAAAGAAAATTACAGGAACATTCTTTACATAAGAAACATTAATGATCCCCATATAGTTCTGTGCAACTCATACAGGAAAAACTTTTTCATCATGGCAAACAATTACCTTCTTCAGATCTTAATCTTCTTTGAAAAGAATGTTTCGCTGTGCGTTGCGTTCATTGATCTCTGTAAGTACCACAAATTGAGCTGAAAATCTATTTAGCTAAAAGATTCAGAAATAGAGGAACAGGTGTTAACACGAACAGAAAGCTGTCCAGTACATTGTTGGAGGGTCTTTTGAAACACTGAAACTCAACAGTACTGATGCAACCATTTGTAATAATAAATAAGAAAAAGAAAAGAAAGCAAACACCATATACCATAGTCATCCCTAAATTACACTCAACAGATTTCTAATCCTGTCTTGTGTACTACAGGCCATTTTCCACCCTTTTGAACAAAAAATTTTTTTCAGATGTACTCTCCTTTGAAGTATCCACATATTTTATGGATGAAACCCAGGAATCCAAGGGAAAGAGAATGAACATGAAAGCCATGGAATGACTATTTAAAAATTTCTAGAAATGGTTCTCCTTAAGCTGTAACATCCAAATAAGCACACTTAATTTTGACCCATGACCAATAAGGATAGGAAAATAATGATGTAATCCAGAAGCTAACAAGTATATTTATATTTATATTTTGCCTTTGTAGAAAGGTGGATTCTGTCTTCTCCAGGAATATTTAAAAAATGTGACACTATCAGACAAAGATGAAGCTGGCCTTGCTCACCATCCTACCCCTGCCCTTTCTTTCGCTCTTCTTGATCAATACCAGTCCACTGCCCTATTTCCTATTCTCCAATCCCACTGACCTGCTCCTTCCTTCAGCACAGCAGTTGGCACTCTGCACCTTTATGGTGATGTACAAGTCAGCTAAACGCATTCTGGGTGCATTTCCATATTTTCTGGCACATTCACATCTAACATACTGAAATAATGCGGAAAGATTATCAAATAAAAAGCATAGTGAGAATGAACAGGAAAAAAAGGGGAATTTAGAGCTGTTTGTGTTTTATGAGATTACTGAGAAAAAGGAAAGCATTATTTAATTTCTGACCTCAACATCCCATTACCAAAGACCAAATTCAGACACAGGAAGAAACAAAATTAAGATGGTTGTTACTGATGTTTTATTGATGGAGGTAGGCTCTGCCCCCTTGGATGACGGCAAAGCCTTCCCTCAATGAGCTGCGTATCATACTAGTTTCAGTCCCAGAACCTCTAAGAATCAGCACGGAAGTCAAAATTGCGTAACATCATAGGTTATTTTTACTTCATAAATTTAGAAATATGAACTTGTGTAAAAGAAACAAAATTTGAATTTCTTTTTCATCATGAAGACAGATTTGTATATCACGGATATGATCTCTCAAATGTCATCTTCCCTTGCCTTCAGCTTCCTACAAGAAACCTACAGCAATTATTATTTCAAAGTTGTTATTATTATTATTTCAAAATGTTAAATTTCATAACTGAAAAGAGAGAACATTTTTGCTGATGAAATTGCCTTCACACTAAGATAGCTTTCTGTAATATTATTTCTCTATCATTTTTGCTTTGGAACTTGTTATTCTGAAAAGACTTGTCAGCATTAAACTTTCAAAAAAGAGAATTTATTCATTTATTTCCTTAAGAAAAACCCAGGAATTTTCCCTTTGAGTGAAAAGCTACAAAATCATTCATGTTCATCTGCTCATAAAAGTGAATTTGAAAAGACTGAGGGCAAATAAGTCTACAAATGCAAAGATAAAAAAGTAAACACTTAATTTCAGCGTATTTTGACAGAATACAGTTCAGGGCCAGGAAAAGTAAGAGACGTGCAAATGTGTGTCCAGTTAATAAAAATCAGGCAGCCTTTTAAATAATAAGATCACAACACTGTCTTATGGTGTCAGACCGTAGAAAACTCTTATGATTTGCATCTTTTCACAGATAAGTACAAACTGCTCCAAGCAAAAAATGTTAATTATTTTTACTAATTAGTAGTCTAGGTAGATTTCTCACCCTAGAATGTCTTTGCCAAACAGTTAATAGCTGCAGGCTTCAGCCTGGGTGACACTTGCGGAGTTACCCCAAGAGCAGCACTCGCAGTTTTTTGGAGCTTTGTGTTAACTTTGCACCTGCACAGGGCCCCCAGCTTCGGGAGCCTGTGTGGGATCAAGTGCTCCTGCAACAGGGGTCAGTCAGCTGTATCAGAATCACAGCAGACTCCCTCATAACAAAGTCTCTTTTTTGTTGTTAATTAAGACAGTACCAAAAAAAATAAAGTTACTTATTCAGGCAGGAGGGCTGAATGCTCTCGGTAGGTAGTCTTTTCACAATTCAATTTCCCTGATGGGACTCGAAGAGGAAATGAAACAACAAATTGTGCTCCTGATGATCTAAGCAGAAGCTTCAATTCCACAGAGAGTCCTGCTAGGTCAATTAGTTCATCATTCTAACAGAATGGCAATCCAGAAACCAGTGTCCCACCAACAAATGTTTGAAAAAGTGAAGTTCAAGGCCCAGTTGTAAAGCGGTCTCCAGTAGATATTATTGTTAGGTTCAGAAAAAGCACATTTACGGAGTATAAAACCAGGGTAGCAGTACTGAAAAGCCAGGGGGATATGCCTGTACTGCCAGATTCATCCATTTGAATGCAGCAGAAGCAGCCCACCTTTGTAAGATCTCTAATGAACACTCTTCGTACAAAAGAACTCATCAAAATGTTTCCTTCTTAAATCAGTTACTGAAAAGGTAAGTACCTTTCAGTAAGCCTTTCTCTGAAAAGTTGAAGTGCAGTGCTGCACCTGTTGGTTTCTTTTATTTTTTTAAGTGTTTCAACAATGTGTAACCTCAGTTTTATTTCATGTTCTGTTCTTATTGCAGAGTATTGTTTTACAAATGTGGCAAAAATAATTAACTGGACTTTTTTCTTACTATACCGTACAATAACATCGTAATGTAATGGACAGCATTTAAATGTCAGTTTTAAAGCCGCACTTCAAGCAAATATATGAACCTGTGCCAAGATTTTTTTCCTTTACGTTTTGAATAAGAACTTGATACATCAGTGCTAATTTTATAAATTGCAAGCACTGTTTCTGATGCCAAAAGAATACGTTTCAAAAGAAAAGATGGTCTAACAGTTTCTTTGAACTCTCAGCTTTCTCCTATAGCCCTGTCAATGCCCCCAAAATATTCAAGCACACATTTTGTTCCTTAACCTATAGAATCTGAATTAAAGAATTTATTTTTACCAACCTCACAGCAGGACCCTGAGATTAACAATTCTTCTGAGTTTGGGAATAGAAAGGACTATAAACTCCAGGCAGCTGTACTCTTTCCATCTGCATACATTGCTGCAAAACAGTTGTCTTGAACAGGTCAAACATAAGGCAGCTATGGCTGCAGATTTTTGTCAATTATATTATGTTTACAAGAAACCACTGCATCTTCTCCTACAAAGCCACTGTAGATATTTCAAGGTTTCACAAAAATAACAACAACAACAACAAAATCTACTTTTTTCCTATACTGGTCAGAGTTTTAAACAAAGCTGCATAGAGAAAAAGCGGTTATTTGGTTTTAGATTACTTTATTGCTATCAGCTACTGCAATATTAGACCTTGATGCTCTATTTACAGAACTCCCCACTGACAAAAGATAGCACTGCATAATGAGTACACAAACGCATTTCAAGAGCAGATCTTGAAAGCTGTTTTTGTAAAACGCCTTCTGGCTGCAGTATTTGAATGTACTGTATGCTGACAGTCAGTAGGGACAACAACACAGATGTGCTTTGTTTGGCTCCTAATGGATTCAATCCCAAAGAGCATCAGAAAGAATGAGAGTGGAGAAAATTTAAGCTTTACCTTTTTATGAAACTGATCATGCACTCTCTTTCTCTCTGGCCATGTGGGTTGAAATAGCACAGAACAATAATACAGTCTATGTGAATGCATTCTTGTTTCTTTCGAAAAAAAACATTAAAGCTACAATATATATTCACAGAAAACTATCTTTAGGTTATTATATTTAATTTTATTGCCTTAAGAATTGATTAATTTAATTTTAATTTAAAATCATACAATGAAATGTGTAAGTGAAGACTGTATATGTTTTCTAGAAATAGTACTCTAATTACTTGTAAGTCCTAAAGAGGTTTTAGAATTTGTTTTATTTAATAGGTCTTTATAATTTAAAAAAATCTGCATTACTTGCACATCTTGAAATAATTTGAGTGTTTCTACACAGTACATATATATGATTATTGAAAGTTAGTCACAGTAGATGATCTATCTTAAAGTCAGCCCTGGCAGTCACAGTATGAACGGTAACGCTGTTGCCGTAAGATCATAATATAGAAGAAAACAAAGAAGCGTCTTTGAACATGATTGCTTCATTCTACACTGAAAATCTGCATTTTGATCCAACACAACCAGACTGTCACCACACAGATCCAATCAATTATACAGCTGTTCTGATATAAAACTGAAACTTGTAAATAAGGCAACTTTATGGGATCCCTGTGAAGACTGCTGTTTTGAACAATCCTTACCTTTCCAAGAGGAAACACCACTGACTTCAATCTCTTTGTAAGGTTCTCAGGCAGGAAGACCAGTCTGACAGCACACACAAGATAAGCGTAAGGAAAGCCTGAGCTAGACTACAAGTTTAGATCCTAAATTTACATGCTGCTACAATTTCTTTTACATTCCTAGGCACCATGCTCTACAATCAGTTCTAAGAGTCTGTGTCAGGTGGGACTGAGATTACAAGCCTGGAGTGCCTCATGTGGATCAATAAACAGTATATAAATATAATACAAACATCATAACCAGAATCCTAAAGTCTTCCAGATTCCAGAAAAAAAGAAGAAATAAAGTTACAGAAACTCAGGTGAAACATCTTGATAAGAGCTGGTTACACCATTAATTTATATCAGGTGATGGTTTTGTTGAAACATGTAAATATTGATATCTAATCCATTTTAATATAACACAGTAGAAAGGATGGAAAGTAGAGCAGTAACCTTAGGTCAATTACTTTCATTCTGATAGAAATATTCTCTTTAACTAAAAAAAACAATCAGTGCATAGGACCACAAGGTTTCCTCTCTACTAATACTCTTGAGTTTTCTTAAAAGGAAAAAAAAAGATTTGAGAAATTATCAAAAGGTTGCTGTCCTCATTGTAAGAACATACAAGTGACCTTTACAACTGATGATACTGCCATATGACAGCTACCAGGGGCACTAATTACTGTCCTATAGTCTTCACATTTGTGTGCCTATTTAACAGTTATTAGCTCACTGGACTTCAGATGATCACACTGTTTCTATCTACAATAGACTCTGTACTCGAAAGCTTCATTTGAAAACCACTTAAACAACCATTTGAAAACATTTCTCATAAATGTCAGACCACCATTCAATTGCATTTGGCATCATTTTAAATGACAGTTAAACCACGCAAGTGAAAACCTTGCTCTAAATAATGAGATAACCACAGGATGTTGGGTGCTTAATTAGAAAATGTCCTAGGTCCTAGATTCACTGCTATTTAGTAGTGACCATAATTTCACCTGATTATGGAGTTTAAATTCAGTCTAGCATGCAGAGACATGCTATATAAAGAATGCAAACAGTGCTCTCATCAATGGACTTCTCAAGAAAAGAGTTCTTGTGAAAACATGCTGGTGGACTCATCAGATAGCTGGCAAAGCTAACAGCATCAATAGAAGATACCTCTGTAAACTCTGTAAAACAGGCAGTGATACTGTTTTGACCCAGAATATAAAAGCCACTCTAACGAAAACACATTATTTCTGGTTCCAACATTTCTAAATATTGTGGTGGAAAAATAGAAATGAGAAAACTAAATGAAATTAGATCTAGAAACCAGTCTCTTTAACAACAGTACTTCAGATGCTAAAATTGCATAGTCAGCAAAATTTTGAAAGGTAATTGAACACTGACACTACATAAAATGTAAAAGATCGTATACCTAGAATCTGAAGATAGATAACCTATACTAAAAAAGGCACATTTTTAACAGTAAACAATTAAAAAAAATATTGAAAACCTACTGGGAAAAAGCAGCTTTTCATGACATTTTTAAATAAAAAAAAGGTTTCCTTTTGAATAAAATTTCCTTTCTAAAATCCCTTTTGAAAACATACCATGCACCATTTAGGTAAATAAGAACACTAGACTAGCTAATTCTGGAATTTTATGTTCCTTATCTAAAAAGTCCAGTAAAATTACCTTGTATAACCAATGAGCACTGGACATATAAGAAAAACCACAATCAACTTCTTAAAAAGATGCAAACATTATGCCAAAATATATTATTTGTCATGCTTCTTAATTCTGAAGCAATGACACCAGTGAGATTACACTTGGTGGTCTCAGTTCTTCTCTATTTTCCTATCTATTACATGTCTGTATCACACAGATTTCCCATTGTTCACACAAGTCATTTCATGTGTCAAAAATACTGAGATGGTTCTTGGATGATTCAGTAAATTATATTGGTTTACTTTAAGAAAGAACTGAAATACTGATAATAAAGGTCAGTTGGAATACAGACATAATTTCATAACGTAACATGAAATATCTGCCTTTATTACATGGTTACTATGTTACTTAATTTTTTTAAACAAATTTCAAAGGAAGAATTAGAAATATTTAAAAAAAATTTATGTACAGATTTTCAATTATGTCCTTTTTAAGATTTCAATATAAGTAATCTGGGCCACAGAAGACGCGGGCAAAATTCTCAAGTCTTCCTCACACCCATCTCAAACTGGATTTATGCAGTCTACCTGTAGTCAATGATAGAAGCACACACCCATGCAATTTGGCCACTTGCAATCTTCAGATAACTTTATTGAATATACCATACTTTATTTTGTACTTCAGATACAATTGATAAAAACTCTCCTCTCCTTGTTATTCACATACACACTTGTATTTTCCTTTTTCCTACAATATAATCAGAATTCTATTAAAAGAATGCAGAAGATTACTACTTTTCAGAGGCACCCACACCTGCGTTCAGGAAAGGAACTAGAACATTTATCCAGAACTTCTTACAGTCTATTTTTAAAGATGCAGAACTAAAAGGAAAGAAATCTGAAAGTAACGGTTTCACTTTGATTTTACCTAAAAAGAGTTGGAGGAAAATGCTAAGCAGTCATACTAAGCAATGTTTTAACACAGAATTGTCAAAATACTTTTAGAATTCAGAAATGTTTGGGGGTTAAGAATTGATGAACAGGACACTACATTAATTCTTTTATTCTATGCATAAGTATCCCCTGCAGTGCCATAGCAACTTTTTGATGTATTTTTCAAAAGGTTTTCAACTCAACCTACCAGGTGGTTTTAAGACTCAAATTCATGTGCTGCAGGTCTTTGCCAGCAGTTATCAAAGAATGTGTGGCATGCATCCTAATATTCTTGCTGTGGGATCAGGCTGTTTCTATATTTGTATGCATATGTATGTGTATTTCCATATTCATGGTCCAAACGAAATGGTGTAGTGTTTTACTCAGTTATGTACATAGCATTGTCTCACCGAGGGAAGCTTTTCAGGGAAACACATTAATTGTTGACCAGAATGGTTTGAAAGGCAGGCTTTTCAGTTTCTATCGGTTTAGTAATGTTTTTTTCCAAAGGATACGTAAAGTTTGGTTTAATGCTAAACCAATCAGTGCACATAGATAAAATAGAATGATTCTCTCGAGTTTCTACCTTGACACCATAGGAGATTTGACTAGGTTAAATGTTATCACGGTTTAAGTCTAGCTGGAAATCAAGAGCCATGCAGTCGCTTGCTCCTCCTCCACTCTCTCTCTACCACTTAATCGGGCTCCGCAAAGCCCAACTTCTGTGTTGAATGGCAACTCATTAATATGCAACTTTGCCCCGCACCCTCAGATGTGTTGCTGTGTATTGGTTGCCGTGGTGGCCGTGCCGGGGGGGTTGCAAAGAGGCAGAGCCCTGGCTGTGCCCAGGGAGGGGTGGGGACGTGGCAGAACCCAGGGGGCGGCAGCGGTGAAGTGGAGCTGCTGCCGGCGGAATGGCATGGCTGCCCATGCCACCCGCATCACCACCACTGCAGGTCGTGCATGCACAGCTCCAAAAAGGGGTCTCCTTCATCGCTAAAAAATCATGCCACTAAGATCTGAAGCCGCAGTATGGGGGGCGTGAAGTGCAAGAGGGACGACTGTACCTCGAATATCGCAGGGGGGTGGTTCCAAGACATCCCCGCAAAATGTGAAAACTGCAAAATAGGGTTTATACACATATAAATGTGACCTGCTCGCCTCCCCACCCCCTCAGCTGGACTGGGCGGCAGCCTTGCCTACACTTCCTAAGAGAAAACTTGTGAAGGAGTGAGGTAGCGAAAACCGAGCACAAAATAGCAAGGTATTACTGTAATGGTAAATGACAATAATAATGATAATAAAAAGGGAAAACCACGTGATGCGCAATGTAATTGCTCATCATCCACTGACCAACACCAGACTCCCCAGACCCACATCAGCACCTGGGTAATTCACTCCGTTTATACACCAGGCATTATATTTTATGGTGTGGAATACACCTTTGGTCAGTTGGGATCACCTGCCTCATCTAAGCTCCCTTGCAATTTCTTTTGTGTACCTCCTCAGGGGCAGAGCATGAGACAAGAAAAAAAGTCCTTGACATAGGCTAAACACAAGTTAACAAAGAACCAAAACATTAGTGCCTTATTCTCATTCCAAATCCAGAACACAAAGCTTCTGAGAAGAAATTAACTTTACCCTAGCTGAAACATGAAAAAAATGTTTATTTACTTCAGGTATGTAGTATATTGAGAAAACTTTGGTTTCCATGCTCTATCACTGGACACTGATCAAGTTAAAGTAATTATTACAACCTAACTCTAGTAAGTTGTAGTATTTAGTCACAACCAACAATCAAATCTCATGCAACAAATATCTATCGACTTTCTCCTTGACTTCAATCTGAAGAAGAATGGGGATGTGAGAGTGCTTGATGATGCCAATTAAGGGCAGTGCATATTCCGAAAAGCTTCTTGTTGCTCACTCTCTGCAGACACAAGAAACTGAAAAACTGGGAAAATTCTGTAATACTGCAACCTGTGGTATAGAATACAGCACCTACCAGCAACAAGATCAGAAGGCTCCTGGAATATCTTTTCCTAGAAAAGGTAGACTCAGTTCCCTGAATTTCCTTGAATACGGCTCTCGGTGACGCTACATTATAATACCTGTGTGTTGCACTTGAAATTTTGACTGCTGATAATCATGGCTAAGAATCTGGGATCAAAATTTACTGCAGTACATATGTATTGTTATATATTAACTGTGTCTTTGCAGGTTCATCAGTTAACACAAAAACCTTCCCTTTTAATTTCCTCAAGTAATTCTGTTTAACAACCAGATCATCTAAATCTGGACAACTAGAAAGTGCTTCTTCACTTCCAAAGCTGCATACAGTAGAGACGCTAGAGGATAAAACTTTTTTGCTCTAAAAACTGACAGGAGGGTACTTAGTATCCAAACCTCTATGAATAAAACGCTTTTGTTCCCTGCACCCTCCCCAGTCCCCCTCAATGTTTATTTTTATTTCTAGAGTCACTATAAAGTTTCTGCTAATAACATTTTTAGGAGCTAGTTCTCTGATATTAATGCAAGTAAAATTTTATCAAATATATTACATTCAGGTATATCTATTACTTAATGCATGCGGAGTTAATGTATCACTTTTGGCAACGTGAAAATCTGCAAAGACTAAATTGGATTCTACATTTCATATCAACAGATTTGAACTATTATTATCGAGCATTCTCAGAGGAGGAAGATAAAAACCACACACTAGAGAATAAAGCCTTCACTTACAACTGCAAATTACACCACTCAATCCCATTCACGTGCCAACCATGTGTTCTTTTTTAATTTATTTTGGGCAATTGTCCATATGAGTTCTACTTCTTGTCAAAATTCACTAATTGTCTCCAAGTATTTTTTCCCCCCACTGTAAGACACATTGTCCTTTCAGACTACTGATGAAAACTGCCTGCTGAAAGTTAGTGCAGGTATATGTGGATGACATACAGGAAAGTCCACTTCCAGGACACAGAGAAATCCACTCTCCACTATTTATATGATTTTCTACCTGCAGTCAGCTCTTAAAAGCTGCAAAACCAGAAGGTAGCTTGGAGGCCTCTACTTACAGTAAGACTAATGATTCCTCAATAGATAATTTCACGTCCATCAGGGTGTGCTCCAGAGCCAGGATGAGTAATTAGAACCAAAGAACAACCCTTAAGGCTCCTCCCAGTGCTCTTACTGTATGTCATCATTGTAGCTTACAAAGAAGCATAGAAAAGGAAAACCTGAAAATCTAATCCAAACCATGGCCAATGCAAATCTTAAGAAAGAAAAATCTGACTATGGTTAGCAGAAAGTACTCTGTAGGATTATCGGGAAGTGTAGGCACAAATAAAAAATTGGAAGTTTTGTGCAAGACTGCCTGGACAACTAAATCCAGAGCAGTCTAGCAAAGAAAGGTCAAGTAGGATTAAGTCAGAAATTTCAGTGGTTAAATTCAATTTACGAAAGCAGTAGGACTTTCTCCTTAATTTTTTGCAGCCTCTCCACCTTACAGCTTCCCCTCACTTAACAGCAACCCTGATCAGCACTTTCACAAGGAATTGGCAGCCAGTTGAAGGAGGTGATGTTCTGCTGTTCCCTGAACTGGTGCAGCCTCACCTTGAGTGCTCTGTGAAGTTGACTGCCAGGATAAAAGAAGGCTAAAAGCTACTAGAAAGTGTTCAAAGGAAGGCTACAAAGAGGATGAAGGCCCTTGAGGGGAAGCCATATGAGGAGCAGCTGAGGGCATTTGGTCTGTTCAGTCTGGAGAAGACGAGACTGAAGAGAGACCTCATTGCAGTTGCAACTTCCTCAGGAGGCGAAGAGCAGGGGCAGAAACAGATCTCTTTTCTGTGGTGATTAGTGACAGGAAATCAAAGGAATGACCTGAAATTGTGTCAGGAGAGTTTTATGTTGGATTTTAGGGAAAGATTCTTCACCCAGAGGGTGGCTGGGCACTGGAACAGGCTCCAAAGGGAAGTGGTCACAGCAATCAACATGCCAAAGCTCAAAAAGTGTTTTGGACAATGCTCTCATGTAAACGGTGTAATTCTTGGGCCTGTCCTATACAGGTTCCAGAGCTGGACTCCAGCGGAAAAAATTCTTTACTGAGAGGACGGTGAGGCACTGGAGCGGGTTGCCCAGAGAAGCTGTGGATGTTCCACCCCTGGAAGGCCAGGTTGGATGGAGCTCAAAGAAACATGTTCTAGTGAAAGGTGTCCCTGTCCATGACAGGGGGGTTGGAACTAGATGATCTTTAAAGCCTCTTTCAATCCAGGCCATTTTATGTGGGCCTCTTCTAACTCAGGGTACTCTACGATTCTATGAATCATTTAGTTCAGATATTAAAGCATACCATGTAACGTGTGCTCTGAAACCAACCCCTCAAAAATTTAAAAAATAGCTTTAAAGGCAGCATAGATGCACATACTTGAAACACATTAGAGGTGAAAATTATGCATCCCACTTCCCCTTCTTTGCTAATACATGAACCAAGTATCTATAAATATGTAACACTAATCAATATACAATTCAGAACCATGTAAAAATGGCTCAGGATCATCTCCTTTCAAAGGTCTAATACCTTGCTCTTCAGGTAGTCTGAAGAATGAAATATGGACACATTAAAAATTCTCAGTATAAAAAGCAAGTTGTTGAAAAACAATCTTTCAATATTTATATTTTTTACTATCATGACACAAAAGACTATAAAATGCATATGCACCTACAGTAAAAATATGATTATACAAAATAATATAAAATTATATTAACCTCTGTTAAGAGAGCAAAAAAGACAATAAGATACATTTCAGTCTTATTTACCGTAGAATATATATTAGCTCTCCCCCCACCCCCAACCAGTTGAGCTCTGTGCATTGGATGAATTTCACAACTATGCAATTTTTCAACTGTCAGGCTCAAAGAAATGGAGAGCAAAGTTTCATGGCATGCTTAATTCAGTCTCATTGTGGATTATTCCTAGCAGTGTTCATCCATGAATGTACAGCCACCTCCCCTGCAACAGGTGTAGCAAATAGATGGTCAAACTGATCAGACTGCTGATCCACAGAAAAACTGGTCATGTTTTCTTTTGGACTGTCTGCGAGCCTAGCTCAGTGTGTGCCACCTTCTCTGTACCACGAGCACAGTCATAGACTGAAGAAGCAAGAGGAGCAGCACCTTTCAGAAGCAAAATGCCTTTGTTTTGGATCCACCACCACGAGAAATTACATCCCTTTTACAAATGAATCAAACAGCAGACCAAACGCAGCCCAAGGAATATGTGGTAATAAATCCCATGAACACAGGATCACTGGCAATGATGTGCTAATGCACACTGTGCTCATAATGGTATCCACTGAAATATTCTTCATAAAAACATTAATTTGAACAACATCCAATGTGCTTCAGGACTACACAGACTTACACCCTTTCATATCTGAAATTAACTGTAAACCACATTACTCAGGTAATACGTACTAGCAGACCTAATTCTTCCATCTGATCCAGCTTTTATCCTGCTTATGCCTTACTGCCAGAACTTGTAAAAGGTGTTGGTTTTTTAGCATGAGTACCTAAAATGTATGCAGTGTACTGTTGATATCAATAAGCTAGAACAAAATACCACATTATCTTCAACCCCTGACTGCCTGTATTTAAGCCAGTATACTCTTGGGAGAGACTTTATAGAATAATCAATAAAGGAGTAAAAAAGACAGCACAGCGTCTCCTCTAGAGGGGAGTACAGAGGGCACACAGCAATTTAAAAACCATGCCAATAACAAGAAAGGAAAAACTAAAGTGGAAAAGGAAACCCAAAGCACATCCTCTCAAGAGAGTTCCCAGTGGAGTAGAAGACAAATCCACAAAGCCTAATTTTTGGCATCCAGCTGAGATGCAATAAGAACCTCTCTCTAAGCACTCAGTGCTCTGCATCAGACAGCTACAGAACAGACATAGCTTTCCAAAATAATCCAAGATAGACCCAGTGAATAGCAACCAAGTATCCAGTGGTTGTGGCACAACAATTAGCTACTGGCCCATAAAGCTGCAGGAATAAACACCATGTCCTATTCCTGACTGAGGCAAGTTATCCCCTAAGAGCAGACAAACTTATCCCCCTCTTAACAGAGAGCACAGGAACTCAAGATTTCTCTCTTGCACATCTTGTTATTCTGTGCTGCTACCACTCCACACCTCAAAAATCGAAAGGTCAGAAAGCAACTCCTGGAACATCCACACAAAACAGATCTGTGAAATGACAGATAAGCTTATAAAATCATTCTGATTACAGAAATACAGAAGGATATTGTTATAGTCATCAAAGACTTCAAATATATCACACTGAAGTGAAATAACTGGTTTCAAAAATGTTAGGTTTTTTAACACATACTGTAGCGACTTCAGTCTTTTTTTCACTTGCAGAGTTGAAAAAAGGAAGGTCATGATGAGTTGTCAACTTAACAGCACACAGGCACGGGAGTGCTGCATCAGAGACCTCATCCTTACTCCAATTAAATTGTGACACAGTAGCATCGATTTTAATGGGCTCAGGGTGGGATCTCTGTAGGAGTTTGTGTCACCATTGACCCAAATCAGAACTCAGTTGCTTTGCTTGAAGTGAAAAACTGGTGTCCACTAATCCCAGAAACCCTCCTGTCCACAGTAATGCATTTTTTGGAACATTTTCTGTGTAAATATATCTATTGTTCAAGCAGCAATACTCCTCTTCAGAAGGCTATAAAAAGATCAATAAATTTCCTGTAACACAGAATGATAACCTTCTTGTGAATTTTTAAAAATTTTACAGCATCACATATTGAAAATATTCTGCAGGATTTAAACCTACATCATGAATTATTAAAGGAGAATGCAATTTCAAATGTAAATACAACACCAAAACTGCAGTCTATATATACTTCTATGTAATTTCTTCAGAGTTAAGCTTCCAATGCACACAAAACCTACACAACATGGGTTAGTTAGGAAAAAAACACAGTAGTTAGTTCTCTGGTTTTCGCCATGTGCTTAAACAATCATTAGCAATTTTTGTCATTTAAAGATCTAAACTCCTGAGGAGGTACGATGGAAATACCCAGTACTGAAATGTAATCAGCACTCAAGTACGGATTTAACAAACTGTATTTCAATGATTTGAGGTCCCAGTACAATGAACAAACAAAATTAAATTATTAACGGAGTTTTTCCCACTTATTTGTTAATTAATCATTGTATTCAGAGATGAAAACTAGTGCCACAGGACATTACCGGAATACTATATCTGATGCATATGCATAGTTTTTTTTCATAGATTCCTTGTGGCAGTGCTACCTTTTCAAATCCTGCTCATGTTTCATATCACTGCACATCAATGCACAACCACAATTGTGCTATTCTTTACACATACTAAGGGACATAGATAAAGTCTATACAGTAATCTTCTGGTATTTTTTAATATTACAAATTGTAGAAGGAAAAACCCCACTGTGATCATTGAACCATGTCATGATCCTTCCTAGGAAATCTCTGCAGAGATAAAGATAACACAAACTAACCTTTAGAAATCAGATGAGGGACACAGCTATCATAACAATGGTAGCTGAGTTCAAATGTTCAGTCTACAGGGAATAGGAATACAGCATACTCTACAAATAATTTTTATTTCTTTATTTATTTAATCCAAGTGGAAATGGTCTTTTCAAGCCTCTACTTGAAAGCTGGAGGGAAAAAAAAATATATAAATAAGCCCAGTGACTTCATTAGACTTTGCATTTTCTGACTTTTTTTAAAAATTTAAATCAAAAGATAGTTCCAGTTAAGAGATCACTTCTTCACTAATGTACAACAGGTTTCATCATTAGCAACAGCAACTTATGAAC
>WEKX01000887.1:100632-120689 GCA_013390025.1 Pitta sordida
ATTTGTACTTAAATAAAATTATGTTGGAGACTAGCAGCTTGCAGCAGAAGCATAGGATTCTGCCATCTACACACTTTTGGAAATCAGCATGTGTAGGAACTCTGCCTGACTGCTTTTTTAAGTAAAATGTGAAACGGAAAAAGCAGTCAATTGATTCTGATTTTCAAAGATTAAGTGTGATTTCCACTGGCTGACACCCTGAAAACGGGACATCCACAGAAAGAACATAAATTTAGCAATCTGAGACATTTTTATATGGAATGACCAGGGGTGGGGTATTAAGCAACCATATAAATGTGTTTGTAATACATTCACAGACAGTCAGAATGAGCATATTGGTATGCAGAGATTGTTGCAGCTATACTACTTGACTCTGAGTCACGTTGTGTAAAGGCATGAAATGAAGGCAGTCATAGAAAACGTGACGTGAGAAATAGGACACAAGTAGTGGAATAACTTACTTGGCATAAAATGCCAGAAAATAATTGCCTTCTTGTAAATACGCAAAGGTGTCTAATAATGACAATCTGATTTTTGTTAATATCTATTACCATACATTAGAAATGCTTAACCTTGTCTTAATGATGATTATATTGACTGTCTCTGATTTAAATTCAAAAGCTATGCAAAAACTTCAACATTTTACCTTTATTAATATGGAAATTTAGCTTATAGTGGTGAAAGATTCTTTTATGCATGTCCATCAACATATTTATACAAGCCTAAATATAAGCAGCATGACGGCTTTTTTCATAGCACCAACAAATATTCTGTCAGCAGAAAGAATTCTGTGCTTAAAAACATAAATGACTAAAAGATATCTAAATTTGGAGTTGGAAGTCACTGTCATAGTGAAAAATTGCATTATTCTATTTAGAAGCATGCATTTGAATAAAGTTTCCAATTTGCTAACTGCAACGCTTCTCCTCTGCAATGTTCTTCTAGCAAAGAATATGAACACCATAAGTAAAATGCTACAGACTGGCACATTAATGACTGTACCTAAAGGAACTCTTTTTAGGAACCAAAAGGAGACTCCTTTCTTGAATAAAAACATGATGATTTTCACAGAGCAAAGAAGCTACTACAAGTTTTAAGAACCTTCATCAAGGGAAAGTGTATCTGTTTATACAGCATGTATCAATGCCTTTAGCAGAAAAGATAAAACATCTCAAATTTCATACATGCAATGTCTTTCAGTTAAGCATTTCTACTTTTCCTCTGTCCTCTTTCCTGAAATGACAATATCATGGGTTTGAAAGAAGTCAAAGTGGCTTAGGTAATGGAGAAGCACATTAGAAAAAATTGCTATACGTATTTCTTTTCTTCACTTCTTTGCAATGTCTCCCTCGTGGACCCATGAAGGAGCTTATGGGTGTCTCCCAATGCCCCACAGAACATATGAATACATAAAAGAATGTATTTAAGATCTGAGTAGATGATTTGAGAAGAGCTAAAACAAAACATGAAGCAGGAAAAAAATTGCATCTCATGTTACTTGGCTATCTCAGGCACTTAGCACATTATTAAATTTGAGGATGTTTTGTCAATACAATCTGCTGATAACAGAGGCAGTAGATGCTTTGTGAAAGGGCTTATATTTTAAACAATTTAGCTAATGTTGCTCTAGGACAATTGCAAATAATGAAATTTTCACTGGTGAAAATGTGTTGGGTTTTTTTTTTCCCCTCAGACCAGGCAAGAAACTGAAGTCCTATAGGAAGATATACCTTCATCTCAGATTTGCTGAGGCTATGACAATTCATACAATCTGGGTTTTTTCACATCCTTCTTTTTTATTTTCTTTTCCCCTATGTTGAAAAGTTTCCAGATAAAAAATTGCTTTTAACCTCAAATTATATTTTTGGGGTAGAGCTTATCTCTTTTGCCAAACTTTTCATCACTTTTTTATTATGTTTTGTAAGGCTGCCAGATCCACACTGAGATGATGATCAGACAGCCCTCACACAATTAAGCATTCTTTGAAATACCATTAAATAAATTAGCTTAAATTGACTTTGGGATAACTGTAGGACAAAGACCCACAAATTAATAGCAGGATAGTTTCAGGTATCACATATTTAATTCTTCTGTTCACTCTTCTTCAGAATAATAGAAGTTCTTAAGTAGTTTGAGTGGCTTTATAAAAAACTCCCAAGGTTTTTGTGTTCATTCTATGATCCTAAAAGACAGTCAAAGGGACCACTGCTTTCAGCTCACGCTTGTGTCCATCATCATCCTCAGAATTTGTTTGTAAACTGCATACCCTAAGCAGTTTTTAAGTCCAAAACCGTTTATCTTGTGAAAAATTAGCTGGCTTACTAGAACTTCGTAGTGTTTCATGATTAATCCAACAGCCAGAGAGTTCCTCAGCAAAGGATGCAAGTTATCTTTATTTGCAGATTAAAAATTACTATTTTTAGCAGCTGCAGGTGACTAAAATCCTCAACTGAATGAAATTAAAAGCAGGTTGTGATCATCACTGATTTTCTGATGCTTAATGAGACAGGTTAGGAAGTTCTAAATTGGGATTTAGTGGGTAGTAGCAGCATTGACCACTATCTAATACAATACAGAACGATTTAAAGCACAGATTCTTACACTTTTAAGATTATTTGATTCAGAATTGTCTGTGATTAGTAAGCATACCATTTCCTTTTAGATTCAGAAGGCCACTTGCTGCCACTTTCATTGACTTTATTCTGGGTCCCTGTGAATCATGAGCATCAAGTTTTGCCTGGACAGAAAGCTCATTTACAAAGGAGATGAGAGGAGATGAGAAGAAAGTTTTTTTTTTTTCCTGCTCAAACCAGTTTTCAGAAGCAGAAACAGCCAAAGGCTCCTGCAGAGCAAGCTCCCATGAAGTAGGCTCCTGGCCCCATTACAGTGTTAAGAGCAAAAGGATGAAATGAATGTGTCTAGCCTCTGTAAGCTTTTTATCAACGGCATTGACCTACTCACTGCTGAGCAGGTTGATGTCGACTAGGTGAAGAAGTACAAAAAAGGAAATCTTCATTCCCACACCTTCCTCCCTTTCCAGAACTGCTGGTGAAGGGGATCACTGGCTAAAATGAATGAGCCTCCTAAGGAAAACAAAAAGTTTTTGTAAATGTCAATAAGAAAAACCAACATACAAGCCATGAAATGGAACAGAAACAACATCAGAGTTAAAGAAAGCTGGAATTTGTTGGCACAATGTACAGAGCAGAGAACTAAGAGCTGATTAAGTAAATTAATCACTTATGCAACCAAGTGGAACTTTAACTATGGAGCAATAAAAACATCTCATATAAAGGGCAAAGGCATTCAGGATATCCACTAATTCAAAAGACTGTTAATCTTCAAACTTGATAGTTAGAATGAACCTCCCCTCTTTAAACCCTAGGGTTTAGATATAGCTCATATGAACTGCTGAAATGAGAAAATGCAAGGCATGTATTAAATATCCCAGAGGCAGCAGTACTTAGTTCTCCAACAGCCATTCAGACTAGCTCTTTATACCTGAATGCTCCAGTGAACTCTTTGTGTTTGCTACACTAGATGGTATTTTTACCATGACATCAACAACTATATATCATCCCTCTTTTTCTCTTTTTAGGTGGACTCTAATTTTCTGCTTTCAATACAGATTCATCTGCTAACCTTCTTTTTCTAAAATTCTCTTCAGGAAGAAAACAAGGAGGTTTCAAGAGCATGTGCTTTTTATAAATTCCGAAGACAAAATTTTAAAAGAAACAGAAGATCTAGTTTACACAGAAACTAAAAAAAGTCTGAGAAGTTGCACTTCAGGGAAAAAAAACCCTACACAAATATTTATAGAGGGAAATATAACATCTGAGCTTCACAAAATGTTTAATTATGAAAACAAGGGTACAGCAAAGGTAGTTCATGAAGCTTCCAGTTTATGTTACCTGCATTTCTATGCTTTTACAGCCAGAGAGCAACAGGAATTTACAGAGTGCAAATGATCAAAGCAATTTCAGATTTTATCAGCACTAGAAAAATTATAGCCATTATTCATGTATACCTTTGATTCCTTATTCTCCCAATTGACTTACAGGGAGCTTAGATGAACAGCTCTAATTCAGATGTCTTTGTTGCAGAGCACAACCCTGCTCCTTAGGCTTCATGGGAGATTGCCTTTCCAATCCAGCAATTAAATTCAGTTGCAATGTACAACACTTAGGTGTGGAAATTTTTAGTTGTTTTCAATAGGATTTTGACACCTAGGGTCTTATTGCAATCACACTTCAAGACTAATGACTTTATCAACTCCCAGATCTGTTCACAGAATCACAGAAATTAAAAGGTTAGAAGAGAGATCAAGTGCAACCTATTACCTAACCTAACACCAACCTATTACCTAACACACCATCCCATTATCTAAAACACGTCACTAAGTATGTTCAGGGTCCTGCACATACAGAAACAAAGACAGTAACATTCAACTAGAGAAAAGTGGTAAGAAGAAAAAAAACCCACCACAACCTTTGTATCAGGTGTTACCTACCACTTATCTGGGCTAACGATGTTTTACATCTACCTTTAAGAATAGGTGAAAGTATATGTCTAGATGGCACTAATTCTTGTTTATAATTTGCAGATACAGAAGTTCCTTTAATATTCTAATCCTTATTGCACTAATCCTACTGAATTCTCAAATAAGATCAATATATTTAAGGTCCTGGATATTTATTGTTATCATATATTATCAGCAAATAAATTTAGGTCTTAATACAACCAGTTTTCACAGCTGTTTTTCCAGCAAATCTTAGGAGACATAATTTAAAAAATACCCTAAACCTCTCTAAGTAGGTGGTTATTATTGTATCTTATATGAAAAAAAGCCAAACTACAATTAATCAAATACAGAAACATAAAATCTCGAAAGACCTCAAGAGTAGAGGGAGACAGTCCTACATGATCTCATTCCTAAAGTCAACTCCAGCTCATCTAAGCAAGAATGAGACTTTCCTCATTCCCTTCACAGGAGGTATGAAGTCTTGTTACTCAAAACTTTCAGTACGTATTGCCTAACAGCAGATAAAGTTGTCTTTTTGTCTAAATACAGTATGGCACAGGCACCGGAATCTCACCTTGTAACTGATACCACAACTACTTCTGTAAAACCCCTCTGTAAATTCACAAGAAATTATGGGAGGAAAATGGGAAGTGGCAGTATTATACTGGGAAATAAAGAATTTCTAGTCACTAGACATATATAGATACACATCTCTGTGGTTTAGTGAACAAAAAAAATAATCACTCTTCAACAAAATTTTCAGCAAAATAGGGTGTGATCATAGGCGTCAATGAAAACAGATTTTTCAATTTTAACCTTAAGTGAAGATACCATGTTAAAAATTATATTTATCACCCAAAATAGTACGAATTCTAAAGATTATAATTTGCTTTTGTGAAATGATTCATTAAGATTTTCAAATGCAATAATACAGTAATCTCTAGAATATTGCAGAGGGTTGGTTCCAGAAAGATGCCACAATAACCAAAATCCTCAAAGCAGTGGTAAAGACAGGGGTAAAAAAATGTGATGTGTAGAAGCCGTAAAGTAGCGAGGGATTACTGTATATCTGAAAGAAAACCAAATCGAACAGTGATATATAAAACAGAACAAAATGGATGATTGCAACAACCTGGTGGGTGTGAATCTTTTTCTCAGGGTGATGACACCAGAACAAGAGGATGTAGCCTTAAACTATGCCAGGGGAGGTTTAGACTGGATGTCAGGAAGAACTTTTTCACAGAGAGAGTGATCCCTCAGTGGAATGGTCTGCCCAGGGAGGTGGTGGAGTTGCCAGCCCTGGAGGTGTTTAAGAAAAGACTCTATTTGGAGCGCAGCAACATGGTCTAGATGGTGGGAGGCTTGGATGGATGGAGCGTGGTGCTCATGGTTCCTCGCATATGGGCCTGATACCTGAGTGGATCAGTCCAACGCTTGGGAGTTGGACCAGATGATCCTGTGGGTCCCTTCCAACTCAGAATAACCTGTGAACCTGTGCCAATGTCAAATCTCTTCCTTCAACAAAATATTCACCATTGCTCAAGGACAGAAAACTGTAATGAAGAGAGATGAGTGAAATACAACTGGTTGAAGCTGGTACCTCAGCACTTCCTTTTACCTAAGTTGCATTTGCCACAACATCCCATATGTCATCTGATGCAAACGCTAATCAAAAGGGGGCTTATAAGAAAGACAGGGAGACACTTTTTACCAAGGCCTGTAGTGACCTGTGAACCTGTGACAGGACAAGAGCTAATGGCTTCAAATGGAAATAGGGTAGCTTTAGACTAGATATAAGGAAGACATTTGGTTTTGATGAGGGTCATGAGACACTGGAACATCTTGCCCAGAGTTGTGGATACTTCACCCCTGGAAGTGTTCAAGGCCAGGTTGGATGGGGCTTTGAGCAATCTGGTCTAGCTGAAAGTATCCTTACTCACAGCAGGGAGGTTGGAACTAGATGATCTTTACAGGTCCCTTCCAGCCAAAACCATTCTATGGTTATACAGCACTACAGAAAACCTGATCCTTCAAGGAACAATAACTGATAGGAACAAAAACTGTAAAAACACTCATAAGGTAAAGTTTGAATTTAAAAAGCATTCTCTTGAACTAAACTGAGCTTTATTTAAAAATAAGGTTTGAATGATTTTGACGGAAAACTCAGATTTTCAGTGATATTTCCAGGAAGTTTCATAGCATACCATGGACGCATTTCAAAGTTTTTTTTTTCTCCCAAGTGATAAGATGATCAATCCTTTTCTTTTTAAGCACATTAATGAACAACATTTTGAAAATAATGTCATGCTGAGATTTAGGAAAAATACAGAAATGTTTTCTCTCAATCCACAATTTATCTTTTTTCTTCCTTTGACTCTTCATCACTTCCTCCTCTCCATGTTTATGACAGAGTAACACTCCCTGACTCCTTGAGCTTTCTTTCATTTAAATATGATGCCCATGGTATAGAAATGCCCTTCAAAGAAAGTAGAGCAAAAGACATGCACCAAGTTGACTTGGTGTTCCTCATATAAGCATTACCGTGCATGACTCCTCCTTCTTATTTCCTCAAGAGATATGTTTGAGTTACAGACTACCAAACACTCTTGTCAACAATTTTTACTTACATGTCCTTAATTTTTCAACAAAGATGTGATCCTACATTAATTTTTACACAGGTGATCTAAACTTCCTAGAAGCAGATCAAGTTCTTCCTTTTGATGCGTGATCTTGTAGTAGACTTCTTTTTCCATGGTCACTCTCGGAGATAAGAAAGTTGTTTCTACACTGTATTGGGCAGGAGAAGCCTACAACCCATCACAGACAGTGCCAAAGAAAGTCTTTCCTGTGCCCACCTGAAGTTCACACAGCCAGGAAAAACAAATTGCCACATGATATACCAGGAATCCTCTGAGTGTTGTCTTCCCAGCATCACAGAGAGTGCCAAGGAAAGTCTTTCCTGTGCCCACCTGAAGTTCACACAGCCAGGAAAAACAAATTGCCACATGATATACCAGGAATCCTCTGAGTGTTGTCTTCCCAGCATCACAGAGAGTGCCAAGGAAAGTCTTTCCTGTGCCCACCTGAAGTTCACACAGCCAGGAAAAACAAATTGCCACATGATATACCAGGAATCCTCTGAGTGTTGTCTTCCCAGCCCAACAGCCTTCACAAACAGCCATTTATTTTTCCCCAACATCAGCCCCAAATAAAACTGTTGTGGTTTAGCCTTAATGCTAACATTTGTGGCAACTAAGTACTATGCAGCCACTTGCTTGTGCCCCCCACAGCTGTCCTCGGCAAGGGGAAAAATAGAAAGACTTCTGGGTTGAGATACGCAGCGCTTAATAAGTGAAGAAAAGTTATACTAATGATAAAAATAACAATAATAGTAAATGTAATGAAAAGGAGAGAGAGGGGAATAAAACTGAAGCAAAATAACTGCTGCACACTACAACTACTCAACACCCACAGCCCAATGCCCAGCCTGTCCCTGAGCAGCAGCTGGCCCCCTTTTGGGTAACTCCTCACAGTTTATATGACATTCTGTGGAATGGAATACACCTTTGGCAAATTACAGTGGCTGAGAAGTTCACATTACAGGCTTGGCAACAAAATCCAGGTCAGTAAAATAGCATTGTTTAACCTAAATTTTTAAAACACCCTTAATCTTTTGTATGCCACTGAGTTTCTTCATGACACATCACTGTTTTCCACCATAAAGCAGCCATTTTTGTAGGGTTCTCTTTGGCACCTAGAAAGCATAGTGGAGGTTTATTTCATTTATATAATATTTATTAACTCACCACAGCTTTCCCAAATAACTCTGATAGGAATACTTGCATGTTTTATTACTGAGTTACAGAAATTAAAAAGGGCCCAACGGAAAACACGTGGCCCCAATTTTACTCATCACTCTGGGACACAACTAATACACATGAGAAAAACAATACAAAATTAAGAAAAGCAGATACAAATTCTTCTATGTTTACTTTCTTTGCTAGCATAAAACCTAAAGCAATGATGACATACATATGACCCCAATTCTTTCCTCATTTTCTGTGTACAGACTGGCAGATTAAATATTTTTTCCATTTTTTTAAACCTACGGAATATGCTATACATTATGCAAGTGTTTTACATTATAAAAAAATTACCACACATATTGGATTCTGTTTTATAACACTACGGTTGTTTAGTCTGTACAGCTAATAGTTCTCTAATATTTCTCTGTCACTTAATAAAAAACTTAATCCCAAAGACCTCCTTTTATTTTTAAGCAGAACATTTCAAAATTGTATATGACATCTGAGTAAGAGCTATCCAGAAAGTTTCACTTCATTTTACGGTTCATAATATCCATTTTTCTAGTTGTTTTACATTCATATGCATTTAAAAACATTTTTCCCAAGAAATGTATAATACTTGTAATATTCTCCATCAGAAAACTTCCTTACCACACCAAAGCTAATACTAAAAACAGAAGTATGAGATTAAAAAACTCAAATAGGCTTCAGCTAATGGATGAGAAAAATACAAAATACAACAGCAAAATCTGCGGCTCAGTTTTCATTCACTGCTATTTGGAATCTATATTAGTGCAGATTTTTTCTCCCTTACATCTTTTGATTATTGAGAATCTTGCTTCCCACTGTTTCAGACAATGGATGCTTAGAGAGCAGAAAGAGTTTCAAGGGCTGGTGCACATTTAACTACCATTTTTCAGCCCCAAAAAGCACACACGGGCTTTTCTCTTCATTTGGACAATAAGACAAGGAGGCTAATTGAAAAGTCTTATCTTGGCCCATTTCTACTGCTTTATCTCAGTTAAGTACAAAATACAGTTTACTGCAGGAATCACTTCATAAAATTCTGGTCTCTGAATGCAGTCATACTTAACGACAATTCTTTGATCTGGCCTTCGACATCTACTATTCCATCTACTATAAATACGCCAGTTAAAAATGAACCTCTTAATTTGGCACACAAGGAATCTTTTAAAAATATAACTGCAGTTAAACTGAGCATTAATGTAACTTCATTCGTAACTATGCAGTTATTACTCCCTTCCTTTAAACTCCTTCCATAACAGTTCAGAAACTATGTTTTTGGGTGCAGAGTGACTTATTTTTCATTCAAATTCATAATGTATATCCTATGGTTTATAAGATTTTATTTTTGAAATTAAATCCATACCTTATTTTCTGGTGACAGTTTGCTAATTCCATATTTCAATTTTCCCCCATAGTGCTCCTCCTAATCCAATTCTATCTTGCAAGGATGTGAGATGAATCTCTTTAGAACTCAAACCAGTAGTGTAGGTCAAGACTGCCAGTAAATTCAACAGCAATGAACACCAAAGGTA
This sequence comes from Pitta sordida, assembly GCA_013390025.1. Classification (NCBI taxonomy): domain Eukaryota; kingdom Metazoa; phylum Chordata; class Aves; order Passeriformes; family Pittidae; genus Pitta; species Pitta sordida. Next base: position 110,520 of record WEKX01000887.1, read on the forward strand.
GACTCTCTATCCCTTACCAACATTAAGTATTTCCAAGGATGTATATGTGTGGGATGGGAAAAAAATCCAGTAACTGCAATCCCCTATTTTCAGTGATAAAATATTCCAGCTTTGCCTTTACAATGAACAAAAAAAATTACCACGTTTTTTTGTAAATGAAAGTGAAACAATTTACAAAACAATATTTATTTTGAGCAGATTTTTTCCTCTATATTAAAAAAATATTAAATTATTTGTTCAAACTACTGCTGGATTTATTCTTGAACATTTTTTTTTTTTCAAACTAAGCAATACTTTGGCATCAATGCAGTAAGACCTTGTGCAACATCAATGCAACACATTTACTGAAACGTTAGTCTCCTACTGACAGATCTCTCCGTGCTCTCAGGCAATAACCCTGATGCTTGTTCTAGTCTTTGCTGAAGTTAAGGACTGAACTCTCCTTCTATCTACTTGTTCTACTGCAGCCTAAAAACATTACATACCTTACTCCTGCTGGACTCTAAGTTTGTCTGTGGATGCCAGGAAGCACATGCCACATGAGAATTTCACAAGTGTTAATAAACTGTGATTGAAGCCTCCTTGCACATTGTTAAAACTTTCCTTGATAGATGATCGGAAACAAAGTTGGCTTGTATAAATATATACAGTACTAGTCAAAGTTTGTATTTGACAATAAAAGTAAATTCATCTAGGGACTATATGTCATTTAAGACCTAATGCCAGAGAACTAAAGAACCTTTATGACAGGAAATTCTTAAGGAAACTCAGGAACACATATATATAATCATATAATATACTACACATTACCCTGAGAATTCTAGAAGTAAGTTTTTAAAATAAAAGACCTAAGGTATATGAGATCATAGCTGAAAAGAATCATCCAACGCCAAGATATTCTTAGGGTAATGACTAAGTTGTGACTGAAAAAGAATAACTTAAAATACCATTTTATCTTGTAAACAGGAATTCATTCTTATGCCACAAATAAGGGCAAAAAGAGATTTTTCTGCATTTTTACACAGCTGTGCTGCTTTTATTCTCATATGTTTACATATATGCATATAAACAAATAAAAAGAAACATATTCAGTGTTCAAAGTGTGAGCCTGGGCACTTGGAACTAGTTTCCTTTTGGGGAAGTCACAATGAGTGACTCAACTCCCAATACAAAATGGTAATTCTCCCCTCAGCATTCATTGGGTTGGCTACTTTACATCCTTTTTCTAATCCCTAGTTCATTAATATCCTTTCTCTTACATATGTAGTCATACCTTGCTGCATTGCAACCCCTCCATTGCGACCTTGCTGGCTGACGAGAAATTTTACCCGCAAACCTGCCCCAGTGATTCATGGAGATGACGCATGGGCAGTGCCTCTGCTTCGCCGAGAGGCGGCGTCAGTGCACCTTGTGGGGCAGGATTGGCCGGGCCCCACGGGGTGGGCATACGGGGCCTCCCGTGGTGTTTATGGTCCTGCGATGCTGTGCCCTGGTCCCTGCCCTGCTCCTGTGTGTCTCCATGCCCGGCCCCTACAGTGGAAGGCTCACGCCACAGTATGCCCCAGGCGGCCGCTGAGACCCAGCGCAGCACCGCCACAAGTCACACTGTCCCCTCTAAGCACAGCCGGGGGACTGACCCCCACTTGGTGTGTGTTACTGTTACCATGGCTGCAGGTGGGGAAGGCAATGCAGTCTGTGCCTGAGGACTGTGTGCCCGGTGCACCTGGTGATGACGTAGCCCCAAGGAAAGTGCCCCACAAAAGTGGGGCTGGGCTGGCCATGGTGGTGGTGGGGCAAGCGCCGTGTGCTGGGACAGGGCAGCGGCAGGACGTGCCTATATGTTAAGGTTTCCCAGGATGCAAGAGCGCCAACCTGAGCCCAGGGACACCCCTCCCACGCCAAAGCCCTGGAGTTTCCCCAGCACAGTGGCAGCACAAGCATGGGCGGTGGCAGCAGCCTGGTGGCGGCTGTGGAAGTGGCAGCATGGCTGAAGAGAAGCCCAGGGATTCCCGGGGGAGTATACCCCGGCAGAGAGGGTTCAGAAATGCTTACCCCTTTGCTCTCCTGTGCTGGGAGAGCCCGTGGGGAGCAGCAGAAAATAGTCCTCAGTGTTCCTGACTGGTTGGGGGTGGAGCAATGGGCATGGCCCGTATGCATATTAATGATCCGCACGTTTGCAAATTAGACATTTCATGAGACCTTGACAAGACCTGGTCCTCGCAAAGAGTGAGGTATGACTGTACTGTCATTTATTCTGACTCTCAGACTTCCATGGTATGCTGTAATATTTGAATGTCCTTGTCAATTTTCCTCCCATACCATTACTCTCAGTTGCACCTCCTTAGTGCATCATCTCACCTCTCGTGTAGAAGCACAAGCATTGTTCTCTTCTTTTCACCCAGGGCATCTCTAAATTCTGTGGTGAAGTCTTCAACACTAATTTTTCTACTCTTAGCTTCTTATACTATCAAGTCTCCCAGATATTCTTTTAGTAATTAATAATAAATTAGACCCTGATAATTAGTTCAAGAATATCAACCTATAAGATCGGTCAGATCTGGGAATCTTCTCCTCCTCTTTGAGTTCTTGCTTCTCTGACTCAAGAGTGGATTCTCCTTAGCAAAGATGCTTCATGTATGTATATAATCTATAATATTTAGAGTGAATCTGAAGGGGAGATATACCATTTTGACATGGAATATCCCATTAGCTGAGTTTATACAAAAGTCAAAATACAGATAGCTTCCTGTACTGTATTGATTCTGAAAGTAAGGGGGTTTCATGAAAATTCAGGTGTAGAACTCAACTATTCTCACCGAATACTTTTTGGGGGAAAAAAAACCCCAAACCAACAGAACCCTAAGAAAAGGTAAGAATCCAGACAAATATTAAGACAGAAAATGTTACTGAAAAAAAAAATCACTCTATTCTTACATTTAGCTTTCCAAGGAGTTTTAAATAAAATGGCACTAGGACAACAAACATTTATAAAAACAAATTTCATTTTAACAGCAGTACTTTTAATACAAGATAAACAATTCTCTGATTACTCTCAAAACAAACCCCAAACAAAAAACAAAAAATCCCAAACTGTTTTGAAAAACAACAATCTCTATCTCTTTCAATATTTACTACAAGAGATCTGGTTTTGATTTCCAATTTTCCATAAATATCTCAACTCCCTTAAATCGAAAGGCATATTTAGCTACGCTTTGAGATATAGAATAATTTAACAGTTTCTTTGCTGAATAACAATCCTCTGCACCACTTATTTCCCTTTTCTTAGTTTCAACTTTTTCGTGTGGATTTACATTACAGTATGACCTTGACCATCTTTCAAAATTACATGCCCATTCTCCACTAAATTTTCTATTTCCAAGGTCCAAGGTTTCAAGGTCCTTCTCTGTACCTCTGTTGAACAACTAATCCTATTGGGCTGACAGGATTATACTACAGTCTTTCTACTATAATATAACCACTACAGTTCTCTGCACAGCCTCCAAAGCAGCAATGGAAGCAGTAAATGCAGCTTCTACAAGGCGCCTACAGTTCTACTTCCCACTCCCAATAAGTCCTGCCAGGTGTGCATTTCATGTGTAGATTTCCCTTTTTCCCCCAAGACTAAGTCCCTAATTCCCAATAAGGGAGTGGATGTCTCCCCATTTAGCCCAGCTTCTCTGTGATGGTTTATGGGTCTTACAACTATTGTTTAATATTTTCTGTGTTAAACTACATTTAGCATCTGTGGGGTTTTGCAGCTGTAGCCATAAAATCCTTCCAAATTTGCTCACACTGATACTATTTTCCTGCAATGAAATTATTACCCAATTAATTCAAAAGAAAAACAATAATATGAAGTTAATTTAGGCACAGAAGTAAACACAGTTTAATCTTATAAATACTTATACAGAACAAGCAGAGAGAAATAGGTGACATTTTAGAACTCTGATAGGCACCACTAAAGAACAAAAAGTTACCAAATTTTATAATGTTGCTCTTTCCAGTTGAGCACAACTTGCTATCTTCACAAATAGTGTGCCATACTATGCTGAGAAGTTATAATTTTCACAGTGCCTAAAAGAACAGTTAAAGGACTTGAGTAAAGATTTTTTAAGTATGGCTTTTTCTATAGCAAAACAAAATACTATGCTGCTGCTACAATTGCACACCAACAACACTAAAATGTACACTCAAAGATAGTAGAAATACAATAGGAACCCCCCCCCCACAGACACAAAATAACACAAGCCTCCAAAACCAGAGAATGGCATTTTATCCATACATATTTACAGAAATTGCTGCTTATTCCAGTAACCTGCTCCAGGCAATATTCCAGACAGTAGATAAAATCGCTTTGGGATTCCTACTGACACAAAAGATGTTCTTATAAGACAAGCTTTTCATTTGAGAAGTTAGAAGTATTTGATGTAACAGCTGTGATTCTCATTCTGTAGCAAGACTGAATCTGGTCTGCTTATGGACCCCATAAATCTTATTTTGTTGCATTAATGAACAATTGCCAGACAATTTCTAGCAGACTAGCAGTGGGACAGGTAGCTGTGATGTCTCTTCTTAAAAAATATTCTAACATTTGTTAAATGCTTTTGTTTTATTTTATATAGTTATTGGTTTAAATACGACTAGACTTCATATGTGACTATTCAAACTTGGGGGTTAATAACCCGAAGCCACAACCCTTATTCTGTCAAGTATAATTGAAAGAAATAAGGACATTCTAGTTCTAGTTATCTCTTTCATTTCACAGGCTAGAAGTTTCAGAGACACGATTCTCACCTTCATATCCTGGACAAGTCTTACTGTTTCAGTTCAACTTGCTATCTTACATTTACAAGTGGACTTAATATGCACTTCTTTTGGGAAAATACAAATTCCTTTGCTTGTCAAGGTAATTAATAATAATTGTTCTCCACAATTACCTGACAGGAGGATGTAGCCAGGTGGGGGTCAGTCTCTTCTTGCAGGCAACCAGTGACAGAACGAGAGGACACAGTCTCAAGCTGCGCTGGATGTGAGGAAAAAATTCTTCACAGAAAGAGTGATTGACCATTGGAATGGGCTGCCCAGGGAGGTGGAGGAGTCACTGTCCCTGGAAGTGCTTAAAAAGAGACTGGATGTGGCACTTAGGGCCATGGTTTAGTTGATGAGATGGTGTTAGGTAATATATATTATACTTTATATATATATATAATAACTCCTGAACTAAACACAGAGTATCAACCAGTGTTCCTAAAACATTAAGGTCAGGGATGAATAACAAATATGTATTTGTCAATGACATCAGTAAAGGTTTAGCCTTAAGAGGAAAGGAGAAGGCTGGGTGTCAAGAAAAAGAGCAAGACATAGGGCAAATACATTCCAAAGAAACCATAATATCCTGGGGTCCATGCCAGCACAATATTATTCCTGAAACCTCATGGAGCCGAGTCAGCAGAGACATCCTGATAAACAGGACAATGTATATTTATAATGTAATACTTAAATTATTTTCTCAAAATAGTGGCGGAGAGAGAAATAGAAAATAGATTAAATTATCGGGTAGGAATAGCAAGCTTTTTTTGTCCCAGATCTTAGGCACATGCTAATTGTAGAACATTGATGGCAATATTCAATTCCCTAGCAAGCAAATACAATACCAGCTAACATTCCACCTAGTACTGCAGCAGACTGATTAAATGTGTTGTTTTAAAGTGACATCTGCTACCAAGAAGGCATCCCTGGTCAGATGGCATGCCTCAGCATTTACCATATGCATAACATACTTTATAAACCAACTGAAAAGATTTAGCGCACTATCTGCTGAAAAGAGTCATTGGTTTAACATAGGACAAGGAGCAAGTAAGCTTATTTAGATCACTTATTCATAAAGGTGCACCAAATTAAATGGTATAAATAAGCATGAGATTTGATTTTTCCTGTTCACCAGCTTGCTCAAGCTAATAATGACTAATTCACTCTGAAATGCTGTACCAAATACAATGAATTTCTGCAATGTGAGAAAAGGAGGCAGCATGATAAAAGGAAGTTTATCTTCGGGAAAACCTAGGTAAAAGGAGCATTGGACTGTTTTAATAACAATCATATGCCATGTAAGACAAACCACCACAGCATAAATTAAAGGTAGTGGATTTTTCAATGGTTTAACCTAAAGCAGAAGCTAACTATTAGTCAGACTTTTTCCTCATACCAGGATTTTTTAAAGCATCAGGTAACTGCTTTCGTGGACATCTGATGATGTTACATCTTGGCCGGTGCAGTGTTTGTTTTTTCACAAGACAGTTGTGCATGCCACAATATGCGGCTACACTGCTGCACTTAAGAGGTCATTGGTTTAGCATCAAAAAGGTCACAAAAAGCAACCACACTGACTGTGATCCTTCTTTGAATCCCTAAGCACTCAACTGCTATGACTTGGGAGGTAAAGGAAAGCCACTGGAAGGTTTTACTCAGTAGAGGGTTTCCAAGCAACCTTGCACAGTTGAGCAGCCTCAAGCAATGGGAACAATGGCTATCTTTGGCAAGGGTCCATTAAAGGGAAGCCTGCAGCAACACCATTGTATTCCTACCACCAGTGGCTATAAATACAGGCTACATTAAACAGGATAAGGAATAAAATAAAAACAAACCTGGGAATAGGGTGAGCAGAGGGCTGGGCAGGCTGACTAATTTATGGTTTTGCTTTAACTCCAACTATTGTAGAATATAGTAAAAACATTAGAACCCATTGCTTAGAGCACTAAACTTTGTACTGTGATATTTCTAATACATTTAGTGTTCTGGTCTAGGCATAGTCCTGACATACAGCGAAGATAACAAGGTGTTCTGAGATAGCCAGTGACTCACAATACGTAACCAGTCCAACCCTTAAAGCTATAATTTAGATCCTTGCTAGGATACTTTAAGATAGGTCAAGCTTGGTCTTTTTCACAGTCTTATCTCATGCTTACAGAGGATTTTCTTAGAATCTAAGAATTCCAGCCCACACATCTAAGTGAATTTGTGGTGGTTCGGAAGCGACACAACTTGGATGCCAGGCAGCTACTTCAGTGGTTTTAGAAAGCAAATTGCAAGACAGATAGAAAATTAAGGATATGGTGAAGTATTTTTTTATTATTATTTCTTAGAGCCATGTTTTTGATGAAACTGCTAAAAAGCATTTCCTTTTGAACATTGCATCCAAATGATTTATGTTATGTAGGGCAACCAGATATGAAATACTACAATTTTTTGCCATTAGCATTTGTGATCCATTTGCATAAGCCTTACAACTTGTATCTTTCCTTTTAAAAAGAAGCCTGATGTTTTAATTAAAATGTTTATAAAGGAAATTCAGTATGTACAGAAATAATTTAGAAGATTTAATTAAATAAATGAATCTGACTGGACTTCCTTTGAACTTTCACAGCTTCTGTGCAACTGATTTTCTTTTCAGCAAATAGGTCACCATAATTAAGGATTTTTTGAGCTTTGCAGAAACACAGAATCTTGTAATACCAAACAAATAATTGAAAAATAACCATACATTTTGTACTACCATGAGTTACATATTTGGCATTAAACAACACAGTTCATTTCCTAGAATGTCAATGGAATTACAATTTCAAGAATAAATCATCAAGTATAATTCCTGTTTTCAGCATATATTTTTTGTGATACATCTTACCAGAGCACAAAAATATTTTAGAAGGAAAAAAAGTTGCAAAAGGTAGAGATCATAAAACTAAAACTAAAAATATCACAGATTCTCCTTTGAAAAGAGAACACTGAACTGATAGACTTAGAAAAGGAACGAATTACACAGTACTGTGCAGTAAAAATAATCTATAGACAAGTAAGGCCAATTTACAAGCAATGCCTGAAGCATTGTTCTTGTACCAGGAGAGGTGTTGAGCAGAACAATTTAAAATTCATTCAGCCAAAACTAATAAATTAAGACATATGTAATGCTGAATACTTACACCTGTTCTCAGATCATTTTTTGGAAGTCCAATATTCTGCTTCCAAAAATTCAGGAGGGGAAAAAAAAAATCAAGTAACTTTAGCATCTGTTTTAATAAAATCAAAATAATACTTAATCAAATGTGGTTTACATATGTAGAACTATGTTGAATAATAAAAAGCATAATTCCCAGTCAGGTTTCCCATTATGCAAACAAGTTCTCCTTGCACAACAAATGTAATATAGTGAAGTTTTTCCATTATTCCAAATAAAGGTAGAATAGATCTTTCTCTACCTTTCCATTATCCTACTACAGCAGATGGTGATGAGACCTAATCAGATTTGTGTCTCATTGAGATCAATTTCTGTATTTTCTACCGTAATTTAACCATTTGGATTGTTTGCAAACTCTTTTTAATATACAGAAAAGACTTTTGCATCAAGCTGTGCTCATTCAGTCACACACAGGAAAACTTTACACAATCTGAAATTATTGCACAGCCACTTGTTAAATTATTATAATTGAAAACTTAACTTAGCCTAAGTTTGCACATATAATGAATTTTTAGTTTAAACTTAGGATACAGGGCTTTTTTTGTGTCTTTCATCAGTGTAAATTGTTATTGCGCAGTTGGATTTTTTTCTTCCCCCTACTTTGAGCTCTTACCATCTAATCAGCCCAGAACCCAGATTAGGACTGTCATGTTGCATCAGGAGTTTACAGTGAGTGCTCACTAGAGTGCCTTTAATCCTCCAAGGTTTACTCAAATGTCACAACCATCTGGAGGGAAAGGAGACTCCTTGCTGGGTCCCACTGACCACAAATTATTTCTACGAAGGAAAAAAAGACAATAGAAAGCAAAATACTAAATGTTTTCTCCCCTCCCCCTCAAACACACCTACAGAATGACTTTTGATATCGTGAACATAAGCGGGAATAATTTCACAACTTCACTTGAACTACTAAAACTTATCAGACGTGTAAGGTCATTTTGTTATCACAGGCCCAGAAGAGCAAATAACACACACACAAGAGATATGTCAATGAGAACTCATCCTACAAGTTTGCAATTATTTTTACAATACAAAGACATCTTGTTTGGACTAGAGATCCACTACATCACTTTGTCAAACACACTAAAGATACATTCGATGTTTGAAAAAAATTACAGGTTCTTTACTCAAGACTTTTTATTCCTTAGAACTCATAAAATCACTGCAATAAACTTAAAATGACATAAATATACGTTAAGTAACTCACGTATGTTAAGCAGATTATATTGACTCAGTCAAATTATAGTAATATAATAGCAGCTTTAACACAGCATTTTTTAGAAAGTAGAGATTCAGCAAAAAAATAAAAATAAATGGCATTATAGATTTGCTCATAGCTTTTACTTCAGAGCAACAAGGAGGGGTTTGAACACCCAATGCAAGCTCTTGCTGTCTATAAGAAAGATGTCTCAATCTTGTTTTCCTTTTTAGAAGATACATTCCTAATCCTCTTCTCCAAGGAAAGCCACTTCCTAATCTGGTATGGACAAGACTAGGAAGGCAGCTGCATCCCATTTACTTTCTATGCATCACCTAGAAGAGCTTACCTATGTTTACTGCTAGTCTTCCACTTTAAAAATGAAGAAAAACAAGGAACTGTAGGAATTTTTCCTCTACATCTGGTGTACTTGTCAAAATGTGTGGCATTACTGTCATTACTTTTTGCTTGTTCCCTGCACAGTATTTCACAGTTAAAAATTTAAGGGAATGTGAAAACACATAACAGAGATGGGGAGATCCACTGTCAGAACTGGAAGACCAGTTCTACTTTTAACAAGGCAGTGTCCAGATTTTGGCTGATCAGCCTCATAAATTACCTTAAAAAAATCATAAATAAATGCTTTATTGCTTGCACAGTTTATATCAACAGCATCTTTGTCCATTGATTTTCTGTAAGCTCACTTTCATGTTTGCTCATTCAGATGACATGATATTGTTTTATTTCCAAAACTGACTAGCTAAATATTAGTGTTGATTAGTCAAGGTGTCACTGGATGTCTTGTAATTGCAATGGAGTGCCCTATATAAATAAATCTATTTAGTCAAATTTCAGCCAAATTGTACACCTATTTGCAATAGATTCATTTAATCATCTAAGCTTTTATTCTCTTTAGTGTAACCCTTGATCTCCAGTATTTGCATTATAAGTAATATAAGTA
>WEKX01000887.1:121022-238560 GCA_013390025.1 Pitta sordida
TTTGCATTATAAGTAATATAAGTAATATATACAATATATATATATATAAGATTATAAGTACCACAGCAAAAGTTAGAGGAAAAACGACACGTATCTCAGAAGTACTGACAACTAAGTCATACCAGTTCTGAATCTCTTTTTGTTTTGCAAGATGTAGACACTACTTGAAATTAATTTCATGATGAACAGTCCTCATGTACTGTGTAGGGCAGAAAGCATTATTCCTCTTCTTATAGATACATGACATGTTTATTTCACATTATGAAAGAAAACATGACATTTTCATTTGTGACCATACTCGATTAATTTTATTTACTCATAAGGAAGTAGTACCTTCAGAACTGAATTTGAATTAATCATTAAAACCAAAAAATGTCAGCTGAACTCAAAACACAAGAAAAACAAGGCTAATGTTTTCAATGATTTTCTTTGAACTGAATATGGGAAGATGACAATTCTATCCTCAGATCCTTCAAAATAAATAGAACAGAGGTTTACTTTGAGTTTTGAGTCCTATCTTCCAAAAGTCAGTTTTATTTATACGTATTCCTTATTCTTTTCCCGGAAGAGATTTGTAATCGTCACTTATATCCTCATACCAAATGTCAGGCAGCAAACTCAACTTGAGGAGTAAGACAAGGTAGATCATCAAAATCAGTAAAAAATCTGAAGCTCTACAAATGTATATAATGTGTTTTCTGCAAACTGTTGAAAGAGAAAATAGTTCTCCCGTGATTACTCTCTTGCTAACATGCCTCTTGCACCTGCATTTGTCATGGGTTTACAGAAGATACTTGAGGCCATTCAGAAGTCAGAGTCAAATAACAAGAACCAATTAAGACTTGCTCACCTTTGCTCTTCAACAAATTTACATTCTAATATTGAATGAGTATTGTAAAAAAGATAATGGGGTTCTCAGAATTCAATAAAGGAATTAGATGTTACCAGCAGCTTTGAACAGCTTTAAAACATAGATACGGTCTAAGCTTATTATTTGTAGGAAAAAATTATTTTAAGAACAATTTTTATTTTTTTTTTAATTTAGCATTTTTATATAGCACATAACGTTTAGGGACAATTGCTACAACTCATTCTATGTACCAGTATCAAAAATTGCATACCCCTTCTAAACTTTTACCTAGTATAGTTGTGACTATAGGAATGGCAAAAAATATCATCAGAGAAGAAATATGTATTAAACAACTCTTAATCCACTGAAAAGGTAAACACAATATGGGGGGAGAACGAAAAGGCCAAAGCCTATCTCCTACATTCTGACAAGTTCAGCAGAGCAAGAGCAAAATGAGCTACGGCAATATATTTTTCAGATCTGTGAACTGACACTAAGTACCAATCAGTATGACACACTGGCTCAATCAGGCACCAAAACCTGGAAGGAAATTGATAGAGAACAAGCAAATAAAAATCTCACTGAGTTACCATTCAGAGAGACCTATGTTGTGTCAGCAGCAGCAGGGAGACCATTCAGCAAATATGAACAGATGTTATATCCTTTAGATTTTGTACAAAAATTAAAAGCACTTCAAAAACAAAAGCCCAACATAATGATAGATATTACTGTCATATTCTCCAAGGGTCTGAAGAAGATTCAGAAGCTTCTCAACTGGGTATGTCAACACAGAAAAGTTAATCATCTTTTCTCCAAAGCCCACTGAGAGCAATATCACTATTAAGATGTGCTATAATTCAAACAGCGTAGACAGAAATTACATGAAAATTGACTTCTGTAGTAGAGCACATTGCATATATATTACAAACATGGATTAGAGAGATCTCAGTTTAAACAAAGTTCAAAATCTGCTTCATTGATGCTTTATCAGAACAAGGCAAGGCTTGGGACTACCTCTGTGTGACAGAGTTCAAGCGACAGTGAAGCCTCATCTTACACACTTCTGGCCATTCATTGATGCACTGAGCCCACAACCACGTAATTAGGCAACAATCGTGTTTGCATCATCAATCAGATTCAAATCACTATAGCATGAATATTTTTAATTCTGTTTAGTCATCACATTCATCATACAACCTATCTGCTTCTTGAAGCGTACACCAAAACACTCATTCACATTAGCCCCAGTACCATGCAGTGCTCCCTTCCATGTGTCTAATCTTACATAAATACGACGGTATTTTAAATTAAGAAAACCACAAAAATTATGTCAGTGGGAAGACATTTCTACACATCTATTAGAAAACAGCAAAGATGCAAAAAATTAGGGAATTAAGGCAAAGAAGGATAAGCATACTTATGGGTCTCTATAATGCAGAAATAAAACATAGTGGGCAAATACACCAACACACCAAGTACTATCTCCTGTAACCAGCTCCCCAAAGAAAGCAATTCTTGTATCTTTTCCACACTACAAGGAAAAAAGGAAGTTACTAGCACAAACTTACTGTTTCCCTGATAAAAACGAAAAGTTATTGAAAGTCCTATTATGTATTACTGAGAGTCTTCTCATAATAGGTTCTACAGATGTTTCTTATTTCCATTCCATTTATATGTACACTAAATGCATAGAATGTGTAAAACTTGCTCAGGGACTTTTTTAAGAAGAAACATTAAAATGTTTGGTTATTAAAAAAAAAAAAAAAAGCCAAGAACACCAAGCAAAGAGATTCAAGTCTCCTTGTTCAGCTACTGGAGCGATGTCACTTGGGAGCACTCAGGAGAGAAAAACACATTCCCTGCCAAGTTCCTCCCAGAAGGTTGTCTGCTCTTCACTAAATGTTAGCCTGCATTGTCAGTCATCTCTTCCTCTTTAAACTGAATGATAAGTGAAGAGTAAAGGAAGTGTTTACGTAAGTGTTCATCATTACCATAGCTCTTTAGTCTAATCTAATTCATATTACTTATATGTAATTTTCATTTATCAAAGATTTTAAATGTGGGGAAGAAAAATGTTATGGTCCAGGTAAGACAGTGTGGTGGATAGACCCTGGCTGGATGCCAAGTGCTCACCAAAGCCGCCCTATCACTCCCTTCCACAGCTGGATAGGGGAGACAAAATACAATACGTAGTCTCATGAGTTGAGGTGAGGGCACAGAAAGATCACTCAACAATTACCGTCATGGGCAAAACAGACTCGACTTGGGGAAATTAGCTTAATTTATGACCATTTGAATCAGAGTAGATAATGAGAAATCTAATTAAATCTTAAAACACCTTCCTCCCACCACTTCTTCCCAGGCTGAACTTCACTCCCAAATTCTAGATCCTCGTCTCCACTGGCAGCACAGAACACAGGGAATGGGGGTTGTGATCCATTTATCATATGGTATCTCTGCTGCTGCTTTTTCTCAAAGAGAGGACTCCTTCCCCGGCTCCTGCAGTCCTTAATTAACTTCTCCAACATGAGTCCTTTTCACAGACTGCAGTTCTTTATGAACTACTGCAGCGTGGATCCCTTCTACAGAGTGCAGTCCTTCATGAAGTGAGTGCTCCTGCCAGCAAACCTGCTCCAGTGTGGGTTTCTCTCTCCACAGGGTCACAGGTCCTGCCAGGAGCCTGCTCCAGCACACACTTCTCAGGTTGTCATTGATGGGCTTGGGCTTGGCCAGTGAAAGGTCCGTCTTGGAGCTGTCTGGCATTAGCTCTATCAGATGGGGGAAGCTTCTGGCAGACTAGAAGCCACCTCTGTAGCTCTCACCCTGCCCCTCGCTACCAAAACCCAGCCACGCAAACCCCATACAGACAGGCAAAACTTCCATCCAACAAAGAATTCTAAATGATATTTATCTGTCACCAGATTACCAGGAATCACTTGTGATGCACAATGTGACACAAACAGAAGAAGGGGTGATTTATCTATCACTTTTGAGCCTGTGACAAGTTTATGAAGTAGGGAAAATACATTCATATAAAGCTCTTTGCTTTTAAATGCAATTTGGTTCACTGAATTCATGTGTCTGTGAAAAGCTCATTTTTTCCAACTTGATACAAATTTCTTGTATAGTCTAATAAAATAGAACTATCACACACAGAAAAATGCTCTCCAAAAAAGAAAATAACAAAAATGTACAGAGAAAATAGGTTTAACTTCACAAAAAGAAAGGAGTTTTGGTTTTTTTAGTAATGTTAAAAACCAGAAGTGAATCCTGGTTGTTTCACATTACTATTACTGACTGTTAAATAATTGTTTCTGCTCTTTTTCTTTATCTTAAACATTACTTTATTGCACAAAGAAGTAATAGATTCACTGATGCTACCTCCTTTCTGGAATCACTTCACAGGTGCTAAATTCCTTCCACATTTTGATTTCAGGAAACAGAGACCGACAGCACAGAGCAAACCAGCCAAAAGACACATTACACTGGACTAAAATTAAGGCAGCCCAGATGGATAAACACTATCAACACAAAAGACTACAACAGGTACTCATAAATCATGCAACAGAAACCAAATATTGGTTGAAAAAGAGAGAAGGAACAGAATAATGACACAGTTGGTTTTGATTAAAATGGAAAAAAGCATTAAAACTCTGGGTGTTCAACACACGGGCATAATTTCAGAAATCTATGTGACATCAGTTGCTATAAACCATAATGGTTATTCAGAGAGTATTGGATTCCACTAGGAACTTCATTTTTATTTTTAAATTATTACAAGACAAAGAGAGCCGAATTTTCGCAAGAACAATCAACAACCTTTATTTTATGGCAGTAAGGCAGAAAGAAACAATATGCCTTCTCTAATTATAATTACTAACCTTGTCAAGTTAATACAATCAGTAGTGTTCTGCTAGATTAAACTTTCAGCTGGATGCAAACAGCTCATTTTATCCACTTGTTATTCTACTGAAGTTAATTCTTGTCTAAATAAAGAATGACAAATACCGAAAACATTCCTTATTTTCCAAAGTCGTGTAAATAATTATATTAAAATACAAAGAAATCCAAACAAGAGAAGGTAATAATCAACTGGACAAAAGTTCAAAGGGTTAAATCTGAAGGTAAATAATGAGCTATTATAGGCAATATATTGTTGGGGGCAGAGGTGACTTAAAGATTTGAAAGTAGGAAAAAAGATGGAAGATCATGAACCATAAAAAACCAGTGATGAGTGGCATCCCTCAGGGTTCTATCATGGAACTCTTGTTGCTTAATGTTTTCATCAATGACAGACAATGGGACCCCAGTGCACCCTCCAGGTTTCCCGTTGACATGAGGCTGAGCAGTGCAGCTGACATACCTGAAGGATGGGAATGGACATACCATTTCCCAGGTGCCAATGGACATACCCATTGGCACCTAATTGGCACCCGGGAGTGAGTCCGCAAGAATCTCTCAAACTTTGACAAGTGCAAACTCCTGCAGCTGGGTCAGGGTGATCACAGAGACGAGTACAGACTAGAAGAAAATGTCATTGGCAGCAGCCCTGTGGAGAAGGTGTTGGAGGTTCTGGTGCATGAAAAGTTGGACCTGAGCCAACACTGTGAGCTCACAGCCCAGAAGGCCAACAAAGTCCTGGGCTGCATCTAGCAGGATGACAACAAGTTAGACTAGGTAACAGGCGATAGGTTGGACCCGATGATCTCTATGCCAACCTTACTGATTCTGTAAAGCAGTGTGGGCAGCAGGTTGAGGGAGGGGATACTTCCTCTCTCCTCCACTCTTGTAAGACCTCGCCTGGAGTACTGTGGCCAGCTTGGGGGTCCTCAGCATAGGAGGGACATGGACTTATTGGAGCAAGTTCTAAAGAGGGCCATGAGGATAATCAGAGGGACGATGGATCCCTCCTATGAAAACAGGCTGAGAGATTTGGGGCTGCTCACACTGGAAAAGAGCAGGCTCTGGAAAGACCACATTGCAGCTTTTCAGTACTTAAAGGGAGTTTATAAAAAAGGAGACTGATATTTCACGTGGGACTATAATCTTAGGAAAAGGAGGAAGAGAAGAAATTTAGATTACATAATAGGAAGAAATGGTTTACTGTGAGGGTGGTGAGGCACTGCTACAAGTTGCACAGGGAAGTTTTGGATAGCCCAATCTTGGAATTGTTCAAGGCCAGGTTGGATGTGGCTTTGAACAACCAGCTCTAAAGGAAGATGTTCCTGCCACTAGCAGGGAGTTGTACACCTACATCATTGTTCCCTTTCATAGCAAGCCATTCTATTATTTATTAGCCACGATTTTGAATGCACTGCTTAAGGAGTATAAATATGGTATAATTTCAATAGAATGTTATTTGAAGGGAGATTGTAAGAAGGGCTGAAATGTCTTGTCCCTACTTCAATCCATATTAAGATCTAGCTATATGAATTTATATTTATAATATTTTACTTATTTGTACCTGGCACACTAGATTGATTTTATGCATCTATTTCTCTATAGTAGGTAGTATGAAAGTACAACAATTTTGAGACAGTAATGCTAGAACCAGCTATGTGAATACAAATGGCTGACAGCAAAGGCCTTCACTGAAAGCAGTCTTTCAAATGTTCTATGAAATAGACCACTGAAGTTCATCTATGTAAAAGAAATAAAAACACAGCATTATTAAATGATAAAAGTGAATAGTTTCCATGGGAAGTAAAGAGGATAAACTGTTCAGAAAGTATCCATAAAGTGTTTAAAACTTTTCAAAGCAATCAATCAGAAACATTCAGAATTACTGGGATAGAAGTAGATGTTAAAATTACTTATTTCCACCCAAGGTAAAATTTCAAATCACTACATGCAGTTGTTTAATACTGTTTATTTATTACAGATTTAATTGCATTTTAAAGGCATAGACCTGCTTTATATGGTGAAAATCCAGAAAGAATTCCCCCATGCAATTACCAAAAAGCTCATCCTGTGGAAATAGCTCTGCTATGCTTTCAATTGTGTTACTAGGTAGCCATGCTGCGAGCTGATGAATGTTTGAAGGAAGAGCGTGTGATCAATACATAAAAAGATACAGTTGGCTTACTCAAATGAACTAAGGATTTTGCCCATTTTGCATCCTGCCTTTTCCAAACAATAGTCTGTGATGACAGGGAACATACGAGTACCCATGACAGTTCAGATCCATTTAAAGCCCCATGTGACTCCTTGCACCATGGCAAACACCAGGGATAATTTTGCACCACCTCTGTGATCTGTCACATGAATGCTCTATGCCAATTTAACATAAGACATTCATTTTGCTAAAAAAAGCAAAATTATTGGTTTATTGAGAAAGGCTAGGCATTCATTGTCAGGAGGTGTTCTATTCTACAAATCAATAAGGAACATTTGATCAAAGAGAGAAAACTAATGTAGTTCAGACTGAATTGAGAGAAATATCTTCAAGAACCTCACCCTCCTCTCAAGTCAGGTAGTTTTATAAAGTAAGAGTGCAAATGAAGGCCATTAAAAGAAACATGTAAAAACAGCTGGGTACAAAACTGACACAGTTTGGCTAAGAGTAAGAAGACCATAGGGAATTTTATAAACTTAGCACCTGCTACTGGCAAGTCTCCAAATCCCCTAAATTCTCCAGGAAAACAGTATTGATAGAGTCATTCTGACCAATTACTGCCAATTGACAAGAGAAAGTATTTATTTGTTGCTCTCTAAATAAATGCAATCAGAAAGTAGTAATTCCACTATTGGCACTTATTTAATTTAAACAGCAGTGGTAAGATTTTGTCTGTTTTCAAACATCAGCTTCAAGAGGCTACATTAAAAATATAATTCAGATCCTGAGATACACTCTTTCTTCCACCTCCTAGCCACTGTTTATCCTTAAAAGAACGTAAGCATTTAGGTCCATTAGGAATGGCAAACTTACCTGTTAAGCACAGATTTGCCAGTTGCATAGATGAATATAAAACCCCTCAAAAAGAAATAACAAATTTTCATTAATCTCATTATTTAAAATGGGGTAAATTATGCCACACAGTGCCTTTTACAGTATCACAGTGTTGATAAGGTTGAAAAAGACCTTGAAGATCATCAAGTCCAACCTATAATCCAACTAAAACTTAACAGCTATAACATTTATATCATGGACCTCAACACCTCATCCAGTCTACCCTTAAACACCTCCAGGGATGGCGATTCAACCTCCTCCGTCCACAAGACATTCCAATGCCGAATCACTTTCTCAGTAAAAAACTTTTTCCTAATGTCAAGTCTAAACCTCCCTTGTTGGAGCTTAAGACCATGACCTCTTGCTCTATCTCCAATGGCCAGAGAGAAAATACTGACCTCTGCTTGTCTACAACCCCCTTTTAGGCAGTTATAGACAGCGATAAGATCACCCATGGTCTGCTTCTTTACTGGAGGAAAAAAAAATCCCAGTATTTCTTTTCTGTTCTTCTTGTATTAAAGACTGACCAAAACCATTTTCATTGAAACTTTACATCAAATAGATCAAATATAAAATCCTTATTGAAGAGGTACACAGACTGACTGTATTTTCCCAAAAAGAAGGACACTAAACAAAAAACCATTACAGAAATACACAAATGCTTTAGTAAAAATTGAAAAACTAGATACCATACCTCAGTTGTAACCATCAGGTTTTGAATGATTAATACAGTAAATGTTTCATTAACTGTCTTTCAAAAAGGAGTCAAGAAATGTCTTCACTTTCAGAATTAATAGGTTATTGAATATTATTCAAAACTATTCATGTTTCACCAGATGAAAAGCTTCCTGCTCTAAGAACCAAGGCATTGTTTTGCATAGGCTAGCTTTTTTTGTCCCCTAGTTGCTTCCCTGATTTTAAATTCAGGGAATTTTGATATACCTGCCACAAGAAAGACCTAGAAAAACAAATCTAAGGCAATAATAAAGTCCACCCGTCGCACTGAAAGCACATTTCACTTGAAGAAATCAAAAATTCCTCAGATTGTTCTAACAGCCAACATGAACAACAGCCTTAATGGGTTATTAAAGACTAACATTTTTAAAGTTACAAACAGGAAAATATAACTGTTTCAAGGACACATTATAGTAATTTGAATATTCAGTAATGGCTTTTATTCGTTTTTTTCGTCTCACACCAATGAGACCACTAGTGTAACCAGGTGTCATGGTTTGACCCTGGCTGGATGCCAGAGATTCACACACAACTTCTCCCGGAGAAAAAAACTGGAAATAAAAACTTATCACAGGCAAAACAAGGCAAGCTACAAGTGAGAAATATAAAGGATGTATTTATTAACTAACAAGATCAGAGCTTAATGTGNCATCTTGTTACTAAATTTTTTTTTCCCCTTTCTCAAATATATTGTTCACAGAGGCATCTCTGCTCCTTCTGCTCGTGACCTTCATCTCCATAGCAGCGACGGGAGGCCCAGGCAAAAGAAAAAAACCCCTAAGCCAGGACACCAGGTCTGTTCCTGAGATCCTTAGAGGATCTCACAAATATTTTTTGTTCAGAACATTAAGTGCAATGGGAGATTAGCTTAAGTTAAATTATTTCTTGAATAATTTGCTAAAAGCTGGATCCAAGAAGAAAATCAGGAGAAAGACAGAAATGATACAGCAACACAGAGAGAGAAAAGAAGTAAATGGCCAACATGTATCATCAAAGAAAAAAAAAGAGCAGTGAATCAGATTAAAAATATTCAAAATAATAATGGAGTTGAGAATTCAGAGCCATGTCCCTAACCTGTACAGTTGGTATAAAAAAACCCTGTGATCATAAAGAAAAGGTAAGAAAAGTAAATTCATTAGGGGTACTGAGTGTTAACAATATCCACATTCCACAAACTCATTCACTGAGATTTTATCAGTTGTGAGAGATTAAAATCAGGCCCCTGTAAAATTATGTCATCAGAGCACAATGATCTCAAACATGCCAAACACCTAGAAAACCTCCCTGAGCTGAGTTTGGTTGGTTGCCTTTATTTATTTATTTTTACTTAACCTATATTTGCTACAACCAGATTTTAAATATATTTTTGACAAACATCAGACCAACTTGACCAATCTGTTGCAAATTGATGACTTTTCCTCAAGGTGCAACAAAGACCACCTCCAACTGATGCTACTGGTTTACAAAATATGTCAAAACTCAAAGTGTGCAGAAAGACAGAGATTAAAATCTCAGAACACATATTCCAGGCTGCATTTTCAAAGAGAGACTAAAATTATAACAAAACCAGACAAAAACCTTAGAAAGTCTCTCAGTCTCTACAAAGAGTAAGAAACAGGAACGGAGAAGAAATAATTTATCAACTACTAGTAGACCACTACCACGCAGACGTCTTGAAACCCTTCAAGGGTGTGTAGTTCCTCAACTTTCAACAATGCGCACATTTACACTATGTTTCCAATTGCACTTATTTCTATCAGGCCCTAAAGTTTCATCACATAAGCAGAGCTGCATTACTTAAGTTTAAATAACTCGTTTTCTGCATGAAAATCTGACACCGCAGTAGACAATGAGGGTAGTAAACTGTGGAGAACATGAATACTTCTGATCAGTACGAATGACCGGCATGACACTGAACAAATCAATGTGTCTCCCTGGGCTCTTCTTCCCATGTTATTTATGCATTCTCTTGAGACTGTGGGCTGTCTCACTGTATGGCTGCCAAATGCTCAGAAAAATGGATTTCTCTGAAAACCCACTGGCGTCTAAAGCATAATACAAATTATATAGTAATGACTTGTGCTTAAAAGAGAGAAAAAATGTGTCGCATTCTTGCAATGCAAGAGGAGATTTATTCCCAGTATCTTCAAATAAATTACATCTGACAAAGCAGTACTCATGCAAATACAAGTCATCAACACAAAGTCTGTTCTGGTATGCCACTAAGACAGAACATTTTTGGTAGGTGTCCAAGTCATTCAGCTATTACAGTTATGGTGGTGTCACAATTGAATTTCTTTCTTTGGAAAGTCTACTGGTTAGCGTGAAAAGTCATCTGCTCTACAATTTCACTTCTGTTTTTTTGAGATGGTAGAGTGTAAAGGTGAGGATTATATATGTGGTCTAGCAATTCATTGCTGAAACTGTTGTGCATTTCATATCAATATGCAATAACTCTGTAGAAAACCTGTATTATCAAAAGAACACCACAACACTGTTTTGAAAATGTATTGTGAAAATTTTGTATTTAGTACTTTTTTTGCCTCATATTCATGTTTACTGACAAATGCAGACCAGAGAGAGGCATCAGAGCAATAAGGCACAGTAAACAAGTTATTGTCTTACAGGTCTATACTTTCTAATAAAGAGTCAAAATGTAACTTCAGTGGTTTCTTAAGATTTATAAATTAGCAAAATGTCCTAAAAAAATAATGGCTCTTTTTCATGTCCTCATATACAACTGCCCCTGTAAATGAACTCTCATCCCTGACAGATAAAAAAATCATGTGCATTTAAAAGATTCTCTTTTCTATTTTTCTCAAACTTCTTTGGTAGACAGAGTTAAATTTCTGTTTAAAAACATGAATATGGAAGACAGCTTTGGCAAGCTTTTGATGTTTACACCTGTCTCTTCACTGGGTATCAGGTAGATATGCCATCCATCTCATAAGGCTTTTCCCTATTTTTGTTCCCAGAAAATCTGCTTGACACTTCTGACATAAAAATGATCCATTAATAGGAAATGCTTGGAGAAACTGTATAAACATTGTTATTCTGCAGTTTATTAGTATTTACTCCTTCAAGAAAAATCATAGCATTCATCATCTGATATCGAATTTATCTTAGTACTGCAATTTTTAGTAAAGACTCAACTCTC
Source organism: Pitta sordida (assembly GCA_013390025.1). NCBI lineage: Eukaryota > Metazoa > Chordata > Aves > Passeriformes > Pittidae > Pitta > Pitta sordida. Next base: position 132,714 of record WEKX01000887.1, read on the forward strand.
TTCTTTGTGTTCATCCACTGAATAACAACTGCTGATATGGTCTATTAGCATTATTTCTGCTATATTAGGTNGTCCAATTCACAAGCAGCAGCGGGATGCTTGGAAGAACATCTCTACCCCTTCTCTTGTGGGCCTGGGGGCCTTCAAATCTCTCAGCCTCCCGACGCAGGTCCTGAACCGGCACGCTACATCTTACTACTGAACTTTTTTTTCTTCTCTCCCAAGTATGTTATTCACAGAGACGCCTCTATCTCTATAACCTTGAAGGCCATGGCAGCACAGAGAGAGCCCAGGCAAGAACTGAGCTGTTAACCCCCTCGCTGCCAGAGCGGCAGAAAACCCCCTAAACCATAACATTAGGTCACTGGTTCATCAGCTGCACTGGTTTTTTATCTAAAATTAGCTGGTTTGGTTTGGACAGGGATTAGAGAAGTGATCAAGAACTGTTCCTGTTGGATGAAAAATGACTACTGAGCAATTTGGGACTTACTCAGAATTGTTCAATTTCCAATAAGCAAGAAGTGTTGAGTAGGCACAGGACATTACTGGAAACAATCATACTAATCCAAGAGAAACTGTAGCAACTAATTTAATGTTTTAAAATTTAAATCAGTGAGATGTCATATTCCTCTATTATATGCAGCCTGCAGAATGCTGAAACTCCACTGGAGTTACAACTTCCCCATGAGAGCAAGAGGAGGGACAGGCACTGATCTCTTCTTTCTGGTGACCAATGACAGAACACAAGGGAATGGCCTGAAGTTGTGTCAGGGTTGGTTTAGGTTGGATATTAGAAAAATATGCTTCATCCAGAGAATGGCTGGGCACTGGAACAGACTCCCAAGAGAAGTGGTAACAGCACCAACACTGCAAGAAGCATTTGGACAATATTCTTGAGCACATACTGTGATTCTTGGGAATGGTCCTGTGCAGGCTAAGAGCTGGACTTGATGATCCCTGTGGATCCCTTCCAATTCAGTATATTCTGTGATTCTGTAGAGTTTATGACACATGAAGGAAATATTCTATCACAATCTCAATGAAAAAGACCTTTTCAACTTTCCCCGAAGTTTGCTGTGATACTTTTCATTGAGAACCTATGAATTGAAATCATGACTGGACATCCTAATGGGCTTCTGGTTGACAGGTATGGAAAGCCCATTTTATCAATTTAATTACATTTATCATTTTTTAGTGTATTGATATCACTAGCATACAATGCCTCAGCATGGAATACAGAGAAAAGTACTTCGTTTTTAAGGTTTAACAATTTGCATAGTGCATAACAAAAAACAAAACCAAACCCAAAAACTGCAAAAAAAGAGACAAGACTTTTCAATGTGTTGACACTTTCTCTAACATGAGGTAAGGATAACCATAAACAAGATTTTCCACTACAATGCCTTACTAAAATCAACATCACACAATTCCATCCACGCCACTCATACCTACCCCAAAATACAGAATAGCAATTGAAACAAACCAGCAGTTCCCCAGCTTCTGATACAGAATATACAGTACTGAAGAAGCTACATAGATTTTATATTTAACTTTGTACAAGGATGTGGGGCATACTGTGGTGTTCCAGTGGGACATCAATACTTCCAACCAAGCTTACCTCCTACCAATGGCATTCTATGAGGAGCACCTATTTTGAGCTGTTACAATTCCCTATGCTTTCTTCTGGAATATTGATCTCTATGGCATGAGAAGAAAAAAATCTATATTCAGTTAATGAACAGAGTAGTGCTACAGAATACACAGGATTTATCTAAATTTCTAGCATCTGTACTCCAAAGGAAAGCCTCAAGAAAAGAAAAGTGATAGCAGATAAGATCTCATGGTAGCCACAGAGACTGTAGCAACAACAACAGGAGAAAGAATAAAAAACTGAAGGGAACAATATTTTGAGAGGAAAAAGATTAAGTTTTAAAATCTAAGGATGAAGCATCCAGCCCATTATTTGTCCTGATGATTCTTATTCCCTCAAACAGACTCATCATCATTTCATGGGTACACGATCTTTTAAGCTCCATCATTCTTCCATGGGACAGCATTCTTCATTCTTCAAGAAGGAATCTTAAACAAGTAGGCTGTCCCCATATTCTGAAAGAAAAGCCAGCAGGGAAGCTAGCTGAAACTCAGGATGAAAAGAGAGTTTATGACGTTTGGAAGAAGGGACAGGCCACTAATGAGAGGGCAACGAGGATGTTATGAGGTGTGCAGGTAGAAAATTGGACCAAAGCCCAACCAAAACTTAACCTGGTGACTGCCACAAAAGACAATAAAAAATCCTTCTACACAGGAAAATAAGGTGGGCCAAGCAAAATTTCCATCCTTTATTGGATAAGAAGGGACACACAGTGCAAAGGATGAGGAAAAGGTTGAGGAACCCCATGTATTCTTGGCCTCAAAATCAGGTTCACAGTTAGACTCAGTAGTCTTACAGGTCTTTTCCAACCTAAATAATTCTTTGATTTTATTTCTTTGCTGTTTTTTCCAGTGCTTCATTTGGAAAAAAGAAGGGCAGTATGGATCAGAAGTCACTTCCAACTACTCTGTGAACTTCTAGATCATGCAGCTAGGAACAGTTCACAATAAGCATGCCAAACTCCCAGCTGGACAAACACTAGGCATGTTGAATCCATATGTTCTGTAGCAGAGAGCTTTGTAAATGTTTCTAATACCATAATTCTCCTTCACTAGTAGCTAACAGGGCCTCTTTGCAATTTTCTTTTAAAATTTTCATATTCTTCCTGTGTAATATCTTTAAAAAACATTCTTTCCTGTACTGGCACATAATAAATATTTATATAATTAATATTCATCATATGAATTTCTTACTGCAACAGCATCCTACCATATAACCCTTAAGTTATAATACAATTAAAAAATACGTAAATAGAAGACTTGGAAGGAACTTAAATGCATCCAAGTATATCTTATCCATTATACAGAATTTCTGCTTCCTAACTTCTTTTCTAAGCTCAGCTCTACGGAGAGGAGCCCACCTTCCGCAGCCTCCAGAAGGCACTCCTCACAATCAGCTTCCTCTCTTGGTCAGTCTTCCTCAAGCATTCATGTTGAAAGCTGCTACACTACCACTGAATCTGCTCTTTTCTAAACTAAGAAAAACTGCTTATTTCAAATTAATCTAAATCACTGCCTTTACTAAACACCCAACTGGTTTTGTAGTCTACTAGACAGCTCCTTTAATTTGTCCACCTCTTTCTGTTCAAGATGCACTAAAACTGGCTAGAGCAGTCTGACTGATAACCCCCCAATATCAACTCACCCAGAATAAATAGCTCACTTTGTCTACCCTATTTCTAAAATGCACATACTGTACTCCACAGCCTTAAAACTCCATTTAAGAAAAAATATTGCACTTATGAATAACATCCTGGCTGAATACTTAGCAAATATTCTGGAAACTGCTGCTGCATAGAGTATTAGCCCTTATTTCAAGTGTATATGACATTTCCCTCTTAAACATTGCCTTTTTCATTGAATCCATTTAATAGCATTTGTCCCCATTTGTAAATGCTACTGATAGTTTCAATTTAATGAGGTAATTTTTCTGCAAGTATTGTCTCCTGAAGAATCTTAAGCAGCAGAAGAAATGGATTGCATAAGTTGCGGAGTTATGTTCCCAGACATGTCCCCCCGTGACTTCCATGAGCTCTGTACTTTAATCTAACATGATTCCTATTTTTTGCAAAAGTTATTTTTATTTTGATTATAGTAATAAAAAAACCTAAGAAAATGCTTCTAAAACAGACAAAATTAACACATTTCAGGAAAAGACAGTTACTGTCTTTTCACAGTTGAATGATTGCCGGCAATCAACACATGAAATCACTTTTCTTAGAGCTGCAATGAAATTCTACTCACTTTTCTTCGGTTCATTACAAAGTTAAGTATTTTTGTTTATGATCACAGGATTGAAGCTGAAGTTAGAAGAGATCTCTGGAGATCATACCTCAAAACAGGGTCAACTAGAGCACATTACTTAGGACTAGGTCCAGTCAGGTATTCAGTATGGCCAAGGATGCAGACTAGTATTTCCCTGGGTTACCTGTTTCAGTGACTATCACCCTTATTGTAAAGCATTTTATCATCTCTAAATGGAATTTCTTCACTTCAATTCATGTTTTTTTAAGTAGTAACTCCTGGTCTTAAGTTTAGACCAAATTGTAATTAGTTATTTTGCATTAATGAAAGAATATGGAAAAACTCTTGAAAATACCCTGTGTTTTGGTAAACACACTTCATTTTGGTTTTTTATTTTGAGAATTCCTCAGTTCACCATTTCGTTATTTCTTGAAACTGAGTGACAGAGTAGTACTAACATTATACAAACATTTTCACAGGGTCTAAGACCTTAGCAATGTGATACCTTTGGATTTAGGAGGCAAAAACCTTTTTCAATGTTCAATTTCTTGGTGTAAAGCAAAAATTTCAACACATCTAAGCAAGGCGCAAAACCCGCCCCCCAAAACCAACAACCATTCAGTATACATAGGTAGAAAATATTTCCTTTTAATAGTATTAACATTTTACACTGTTCCACAAAGATCTGTAGAACAACTAACAACACCACAGCTTCTAAACAACTAACCTTATCCAGTGTATTCTCTTTACAATCACAAAATCACAGATTATTCTGAGTCGGAAGGGACCCACAAGNTGTTGTCTTCATAAGGATTTATACTAATTTATAAAAAACAACACAAATGCTTTTGCTGAAAGTTTTTGAAGGTACATGTTATTATGAGTTACTCTCTAGGCTGCAAGACCACATTAAAATACTGCACTATATATGTTAATGTTTCTTGATGAATCTTCTCTCTTGTGCTGGTCCTAATCTCTTGCTCTTACCTTCTCAAAATACAAGAAACATTCTAAACTGAGACGTTCAACTAAGCCCGGTGGCTTTTTTTTGATTGTGACATAGATCAACTCACAAAACTGAGCTGCTAATTTTGCAAAGAGGATGTAAGTTATTGACATGGTTAATAGTCCTTCAGTGATTTTCATAAAACCTGAGTCTCATTAAACAAGGAGTAGTTTTTGCACAGTGCACTGAAACAGAAGAGAGCTCTTCATTTTACTGCTACACAAAGGATATCCAAAATACTCCAAGGGGAAACAGCACAGATTAAGTTTGATAGGTCTTTGCAGCGGGACTATTGATACCCAGCACGCTAAGACACAAAATTCAATCATTCACGTTCTTTTTATAACAAAGGTCATACACACTGCAACCAAGTCAGTTTTTATTTGGTTTATCAGTTTTCTCAAACCAGAACAGAGATAGATAAGACTAGTCAATAGGTAAGAATTAAAAAATTGAGAGAAATGGCATTTTAAAAGATCACACTAGCCAGACCAAGATGATTTTTTTACCTGCTATTAAGATGTAAAATGACTAATTAAAAGGGGGAAAAATAGCCTTAAATATTTATCCTATTTTTAGACAAATAATTATCTCATAGTTTTACAAATAAGAAGACGACAATAATTCCTGCATATTCTTTTTCAGCGGGTATTTGTATCCATTTTAAAGAGAAAAAAACAGANGATGTGGGGGCACTCATCCCTCTTTTTTTTTTTTTTTTTTAATTAAAGGCAGAACTGAATTGGAACTTGAGTTTTCCATAACTGCAAGCAGTAAATAGTCAAGTCACTTCATGTAGATAGAGTTATGGGAGAACAAAAAAGTTGTTGCTCACCCAGGCAGTAATCTCCAACTGGTGAATACTCCTGTATTATGGAGCACAGTTTTAGAGACCTCCCTCTTTATGCCTTCAGCTGTTCCTTGCCCATCAGCTGTAAAATAAAACCTATTAGTTAACTTTCTTGCAGACTCCTTGATTATTTGAATATTCCATGATGACTTGCCTTTTTTAGTACTGTCTGGAGGAAAGGGGCGGGGAGAGGGCAGGGGGAAAGCAGGTGTTTTCCAGCATATCTTGAGTGTCTTCTCAATTACAGTACCTGAAAACATCTGGACAAGACTCGAGCTGCCCAGGCTGGTGTTGTCTTCATAAGGATTTATACTAATTTATAAAAAACAACACAAATGCTTTTGCTGAAAGTTTTTGAAGGTACATGTTATTATGAGTTACTCTCTAGGCTGCAAGACCACATTAAAATNAGAATTAAAAAATTGAGAGAAATGGCATTTTAAAAGATCACACTAGCCAGACCAAGATGATTTTTTTACCTGCTATTAAGATGTAAAATGACTAATTAAAAGGGGGAAAAATAGCCTTAAATATTTATCCTATTTTCAGACAAAGAATTATCTCATAGTTTTACAAATAAGAAGACGACAATAATTCCTGCATATTCTTTTTCAGCGGGTATTTGTATCCATTTTAAAGAGAAAAAAACAGAAGTATGCTACTGACCTAGTTAATAGCAAATAAAAGCAAGGGACAGAAGAATCTTCAGGTGGCATTTAATTGCAAAGGACTTTTCAAGGACTTTTTCATATTTTCCCAAAGAAATCCCTCAAAGTTGTATTTCAGCATCAACTTTGCAAACAACTACTTTATACTGAATACAGTACCAATCAAGTTCAACGACAGCTCTGCAATTCACTGTGACTAAACTAAGGAATGTAAATGCCACTAAGTGTCCTTCAAGTCTCATGTTGAGCTTGAGCACCAAATTCCTTTGTAGTTCTTTTAGGGTATTACCATTAGTACAGAAGGGTTAATAGCAAAGGCTGATGGTTGTTTAAAAATTCACATTACCAAAGTGGATTACTTCGCATCTACTGAGGGGATCAACAATGTAAGCCTACACTAAGCCATTATTGCAGAAACAAAGCTTGCATTTTAAGCCTCTGGAAACAAGCATAAAACGGACAAAAGAAAAAATTCTTCTGATGTAAGAAACAAGGCAAACACTACATGCTTTTCATACAGACTCACATTTTCAGAGCCGTACAGAATACATGAAAATGGACAAATAGCCTCCCCAAACAGCTCATCATGAACTCCTGACAAGATCAGCAAACGTGAAGAACAGGACAAAACGGATAACAGTAAGTGATCAAATTATATAAAGGAAGCCTTGTCTTCTCTTTTATCTAGACACAGCCAAATTAATTATCTTGAATTTAGGAGCCACAACTAGAAGAATCAAGAATGCTTGTTAAAAGCTAGGATTTTACATCTCAGTTAAGTGCTTGATGTTCAAAGGCACTAAATGCTGCACATTTCTATTAAGGTCAGTGGAAACTGAGGTTTCTCAACATATATCCATTTATTTGGCCCATTAGAATCCAAACCTCATTAATTCAAGTTTCAAAATATTAACAGACTCCTGTGGGCTTTCGTCAACAGTTCCTCTTATGCTCCCTGAATCCATCACTAAAATTTGTCTCATTACACAAAATTAAAAATGAACAAATGGAAAGAAAACTTAACAAATTCCAGGCTGAGCATGCTTTATTATCTGGAATGCTACCCCAGCTTGCTTCTAAGTACCTCTTCCCAAACATTTGCCTATGGATAAAGATGCTTATTTCTATTTTTAGTTGGAAATATAAGAGTTCAAGTTTTCTGACACTATTTGGAAGAGTAAAGCATTCTGATGTTAGGAAAGTAAATTAATATTATGTATTCATAAGTAAACAATTGCATATGCCAGCTAAAATTAAGAAAACACCCTAACTTTCTTCAGAAACTTTATTCTTCAGCAGTGAAGATTATTTTCTATTAATAGCACAAAACATCTGATTTTAAACCTTATGCTGAGCTTCTCCAAGATGCAACTAAACAGGAAAGCAACATTCAACATTTCTACAATTTAGGTTTCTAAATATGACTTTGTTTTGTTTTAATTCTGTCTTGATAAATTGAAACTGGATCAGCTACTGAAAAGTTGCGAGTCTAAGAGTCAACACGAATCACAGCTGAGGCTGACTACTGCAGACGGGCTCTTTTTTCTAAAGTGTTTTCAAACTGTTAACAGGAACAGACTTTAAGACATTTGTCTTCTATGTTTACTTTTAAAAGAGCATCATCGTTATTTAAATGATCCTTTTTATGACTGCACAAGTAATAAAGTTCACACACGGAACAGTAATTTTCCTAGCACAGGAAAAATCAATTCAGTGAATTTTGTTAGTTTTTAGAGGTTTGTTTTGTGAGACACAGACTGAGTACTGCAAACTCACAGTTATTTTGCAAATTGGACAATTAATTTAAACAAGGGTAGAATATCTTTATATATGCCAACTTCAATTTCCAAGCTTTTAAAACTGGGATGATCTTAGTATCTCCCATAACATCTTGCATCTCTGGCTTTGGATCCTCTGAAGGACAGATAGGAGAAAACAGAACAGAATTCCTTCCACACTGTCACCTGAGTCTAATGTTCTAGCAAGTCACGACAGATACAAGTTTCTCAACACTTTTTTCTTCTCCCACCTCTGGTAAGGTGGCTTGGTCACATTTTCTCCCACCTTCAGTTTAGAAGCAGGTCTTCATCTTGGTATATTCTACATATATAAGAAGGTTTGCCTTTTTTTTTCTGCCTCACGGCTTTCTTCTTTGTAAAGGGAGGAGAAGGAATACAATTCCATTTATAGGCCTATCTTTTTGTCATGAAGGATGCTGCAGTATACTCTGAACATGTTAGCTCTTCCCAAATTTTAAAAACATACTTATCAGAACAACAAAAAACCTTTTAACAACAACAACAAAGTTATGCAGAAAGGTCATATACAATTAAATTTCTTTAAAATCGTGTCTGTGTTTGATAAATATATTGTATGCCTATCTACCCTTTAATCTACTGATGAGTCAAATATTAACAGTGAGAATAATTTAGAAAAATGAGAAAGTCAGAATATAACCTCTTTGATTTGGCTTTATCTCATTTGCTTAAATTTCGTGGCTCAGAAAAATATTTTTGCTAGCACTTGGAGGACAAACTAAGCAACCAAAACACAAATTAAAAAATAAAAAACAAATAAAAGAGAAAAAAAAGTAATTTCTTAAAAGTCAGTGTCTTTAGCAAGCAATAGGAAAAAAATTCTACTCTGTAATTTTTTTTCTTTATACTTGCAACATTTTCTAAAAAGCTGAACAGAATAGAGCAAACTGGTTGCAGTAGCCAAAAGCATTTTTTCTGACATGAAATCAATTATTTGACTTATGGACCATTTCGACATCTCATACGGACTACAAACACAAATAGGCCAAGATATGTCATTGACACTGACCTAATGTATCCTCATTTTTCTGATTACAGATGCATTTACGTTGTGGAGCTACACAGCAGTTTTTGAAAGCAAGAAGCTCAGAAAAGTAACAAGGAAACAAATTACAAGGTCTCTATATTCCAATAAGTAGGAACTGAGAAGCTGAAATGCACTACTATTACTCCAAAAGAATAATACCTAAACTTGGTTTTCAAGGACACTTTCTAGACACAATCATGCATCACGTAAATAAAGAGATAACACAATTACTTTGCACTTTTCAGAGTTAATATGTTAATAAACAGCAATTCCCACCACAACAATTTTTCACACGTAACCTATGAAGCTTAAAAGTCGTCACCCAGAGAACATCAGCGATTCCAGGCTGCAATGCCCCTATGAACAGAATGTGCAAGGACCAATGGCAAGAGACGGCAAGACTCTCTGTAGAGAGGTAACATCTGCCTCATTGATATTCCCCTTTATATTATTCCTCTTCGATGTACCTGAAGAATCTTGTTCTTTTGTCTTGAAGTTGCACATAAATCTTCTCCAAGTAACAGGGAAAAGGGTAAAATACATGAACTGATAAAACTCTAAGAAATTTCTGTAATTACTTTTTAGATTCACTAACTCTTCACCTCCTTGCATCAATTCTGTTGCATTTGCTAGTCTTTTAGGTTTCTGTTAACATGGAAAAAATCATCAAGTTGTCTAAAAACAAGAGCAATATTAAAACAAAATTCTATACTAGAGCAATTTCATCTGACTTTAAAACAAAATTATATTAAGATGCTTTTTTCCTCCAGGTATTCCTATCATATTTTTTAAATATTTTAACATTTCGACAATGTTTGTGTGAAAAAACATACTTCTCTTTCCCAGTCTCTTTCAATCAGAAGTAGAACTGGCATGCAGAAGTACCACAATGGAATCATTAATGGGTTACAGAGGCAAGAAGAAAGGCCAAAACTAAAATATTTTCCATGGCAGCAAAAAGAAGCAAAATGATATTTTTATTTATCTTAGCATTTAGGGAAATGTGACCTTATTCAGTATGCTTATCTCTGATGAAGGTGAGGAACAGTACACACCTTGCATACCAGAAAGGGATAGAGGAAAAATGCATCTGTGGGAAGATGTGTACAACCACCTATTTATTAGATATCTATCAAATGCCTGATATTATTTCTTTGAACTAGAGATGTTCTGTCAACTGAACTGGCAACAGTATGAAAAGGAACCTAGTGGGCTTTGTCAAGTGCTCAGCACACTAATCTATTTCTGACAAGGCGAGAAAGAGCAACCAGCTCCTCCACAAGCCTTGGCATAGAGAAATACAAGTGCTACATGACAAAGCTGTCTTTGAAATGAAAAAAATAATTGTGAAGAGAATAAACAATACAGACAAAAATCAATTAAGACACATCACAGGGCAGAAGAGCAAAAAACCCTTTTATTGCGGATAGATCCCTTGGCACAAGCCACCAAACTAACTCAGTAAAGATGCTGAACAGAAACAACGGCAGCACAACACTTTCCAGTCCCCACAGATCAAATTGACAAGTTGGTAATAAAAAGAATGGGATGGAAATAACGACAGTATCCCTAACTCTAAGGCATTGGCCCCGCTGATCCAAATCAGCACCTGATCATAAAGACAATCTGGAACATGCACTGTCCTGTTGGGTGAAGGAGAATTAGGGAAGCAAAGGGCATCCCATCAAAAAAGAATATCTTCTCCACTCTAAACTCATAACTTGGTTAAATTCCAACACCCTCGTTGGTGCATCCTGGCCAAAAATCTACAGAAGTGTTAATAAAATAGAGCTTTTCCATGCTGCCTCATCTCAAATTCTGACACACATGTAGGAACTTGGGACTTTGGTTCATAGATACATACATTCACGTAACAAAATAATGATTTCCATGCACCATAGGAAGCGATGCAATAAATAGATAAGTAAGCAATGACAAAAATAGAATCAATGCTAGAACATATAACTACTGAAAAAGAACCCAACAGTATCTCCAGCAAATTTCAATTATTTTAGTTCACTATACAGTTGTATCCCCTCATTTGAGAGTCATGTCAGAGGTCTTGAAGAACGTCAAGTTCACAAATACGTGCAGGTCATGAATATGCATGCAGGCCATGCCCATCACTCCACCCCCAGCCAATCAGGAGCACTGGGGAGCCTCTTCGACTCCTCCACACAGGCTCTCGCAGCACAGGAGAGGAAAGGGAAGCGTTTCTGCGCCCTGTCTGCCTGGGGAGACCCCCCCAGCCCCGAGAATCCCTAGACTTCTCTTTGGCCACGCTGCCACTTCCTCAGCTGCTGCCACGGCCAGGCTGCTGTGATCGCATGTGCCTGGATGGCCTCGCAGGCAGTGGAAACCCCACGCCACTGCCTCAGCCCCCCGCCCCAGCCCCTGTGCTCGTGCCCGCTGTGTCCTGGCCTTGCTTCCCCGTGCCGCACGGCGTGGGCAGGCTGCAGGAGCGTAGTGAGCATGTCCCACTGGGGCCGTGGCCAGACTCCCTTTCCTGAGGCAGTTCCCTTCCTCGCCTGTAGCCAGNAAGAACAATATTTCTTGACTACAATGTGTGAATGCCAATTTACTTTATCAAAATGCTACCTTCACTCTAATTATGCTCTTAACTTCCTTCCTTCCTAAACTGGTATACAATATAAGACTTTCAGCCAATGATAAAATAGTTACACAAAACCTTTTCCACTAAAGTAACACAAAGTTACTTTACTCTTCAAGTATAGTTCTTGTCTGACCAACAAATGGTACTCACTCTACAATGANTGCGTCCTCCCCACAAGGCTGGCCCAGTCCTACCCCAGAGGGACTGCAAGCACCACCCCTCCGCGGAGCAGAGTCACTGCACATGCANTCTGCTTGTTATTCTGCCTTCATAAAGCAGTCTTTTATTACAAACATACTTTACAATCACATTGCATAAGCAGCAAATGTAATGTGGTTTAGATTGATTAAAAACAATTAAAATATGAGTTGATCACAAAACAAGACTGCTTATCATGTAAAATAAAGCAAATCATTAGGCTATAAATAAATGTACTAAAATCACACGTTATTCTCAGTTATTTCCATTTGCGTGTTCATGCACTAGGCTTGATTCAATTAGAAAAATGAAATTACAGAATCACAGAATCAGTAAGGTTGGAAAAGACCATAGAGATCATCAAGTCCAACCTATCACCTATTACCTAATCTAGCCAAACCTGTTACCTAACCTGTTGCCATCCTACTACCAACACAATTGTTCCATCTGCAATATTTACTGCTTTAATACATTACACCAAGTAAAATTAATAGCTTAACATTTTTAAGCTTCCTCTTTGCTTACACTGAAACTCCTTCAATTCTAAACCATTCTAATGAGGCACCTACTATTTAATATAAAAGAATCTCTGAACTTTAAACAGAGGCATCTGCCAAAAAAAATTGGATAGTGTTTAAAAAACCAAACCATCTTCGAGTATTAGTGTTTCTACACCATTCCTTAGATGGTTTTAATCAAAGTTTTCATATATCAGACTGAAAATGGGGTTTTTTCTCATATGTATATAGTAGAACTAGCCATTTTTTTCTTTTCTTCTCTTTTCATCCTTTATAGTTTTCACCTAATTGTTTTTGAGCTGCTTAGCCTTTGAACACAAAGCATGTTGTCATAACCCCCCTGCTTTCCATTTGGGTGTTCTCTTCAGTTTCATGCTATACTAACTGAATATAAATTGACTTGTGACAATATATCCAAGTCACTAGTACTCCTGAAAATTTTGGTCACATGTTAACCAACTCAAATGTAAAAANAGAATAACTTCCCTAGTCCTACTGACAACACTATTCCTGATGCAGGCCAGGATACCATTAGCTTTTCTGGCCACCTGGGCACACTGCTGCCTCATGTTAAGTTTTCTATCCACCAGCACTCCCAGGTCTCTTTCCACCTGATCCTCCTGCAGCCACTCCAATCCCAGCCTATAGTTTTGCATGGGGTTATTGTAACCAAAGTGTAGGACCCGACACTTAGACTGGTTGAACCCCATGCCATTGGATTCAGCCCATCTATCCAGCCTGTCAAGGTCTCTCTGCAAAGCCCTCCTACCTTCCTCCAGAGCTACATTTACCCCCAGCTTGGTGTCATCCGCAAACTTGCTAATAATAGTCTCCATCCCTTCGTCCAGATCATCAATAAAGATATAAAGTAGTAGTCCAAAGTTTTAAATGAAATCTCAGGTCATACTGCTCCACATCAAAGAATAAAAAAATAGCAGGAGGAAAAAAATCTAAATGGTTTTCATCTTCTTCAGCTCAGATTTATTAAACTCTACAGTATTTCAAACTGTGATATTTTGACCAACAAATACAAAATTCATGAATAGAGACATACTACTACTGAAACAGACTTCATAATGATGGTACGGCACTTAATTTTCCTTAATTATTACACATATTAATAGCTAGGCAGATGAAATTAGGGCAAATTCTATACAGAGTACATCACTCACGCACGATTACTTTCAATGAATAAGCAGTTTCTTTCAAATCTCTGTAGGCAAAGCTTCTAGAGATGAGGCTTGTGAAGTACTGGCCCAGGCTGTCGCAGGAGGCTGCAGGATGTCCTCAGCACCTCACTGGGCATAGCCTTGAGCAAACTGCTTCAAATTCAACGTTTGTTCTGATTTAGCCTAAAGACCCACCTGATTTATCCTACAAATTCTTTGACTGCTTTATCACTTGTGCGCAGGATTCAACAACATCTAAAAAAATCTAAACTTGTTTTTGCTTGATGTTATATTCTATTAGCTTTAAATATTAGTTGCAACTGTTTCTGAAGAATAATCAAATATCTAATACAGAGATTATACAAACAAACTAAAAAGAACAATATTTCTTGACTACAACNTCTAGCCAAACCTGTTACCTAACCTGTTGCCATCCTACTACCAACACAATTGTTCCATCTGCAATATTTACTGCTTTAATACATTACACCAAGTAAAATTAATAGCTTAACATTTTTAAGCTTCCTCTTTGCTTACACTGAAACTCCTTCAATTCTAAACCATTCTAATGAGGCACCTACTATTTAATATAAAAGAATCTCTGAACTTTAAACAGAGGCATCTGCCAAAAAAAATTGGATAGTGTTTAAAAAACCAAACCATCTTCAAGTATTAGTGTTTCTACACCATTCCTTAGATGGTTTTAATCAAAGTTTTCATATATCAGACTGAAAATGGGGTTTTTTCTCATATGTATATAGTAGAACTAGCCATTTTTTTCTTTTCTTCTCTTTTCATCCTTTATAGTTTTCACCTAATTGTTTTTGAGCTGCTTAGCCTTTGAACACAAAGCATGTTGTCATAACCCCCCTGCTTTCCATTTGGGTGTTCTCTTCAGTTTCATGCTATACTAACTGAATATAAATTGACTTGTGACAATATATCCAAGTCACTAGTACTCCTGAAAATTTTGGTCACATGTTAACCAACTCAAATGTAAAAAAGGGACATAAAAACACACTTGCTATTCAGAGATGCTGTGTTTCCTGAAATACAATGTACACTGCGTGCACACGCATACACATTTAAGCATACAATTTTGAAGGCATTAGTTTGATTATAATACTGATTTTCATTATGCAATGAACACCACAACTATCTTTTTAAATTCTCAGCCTAGTAAGAAAAACCATCTGACTCTTTCAAGTAACTATGCACTCGAGCAGAGTGAATGCATTGCCTGGCTGCTGGCCACACATGCCAAGAGAAAGATTCTTATCCCAAAGTTACAATAATTACTACACATCTCTCAATCTTTCAGTGTATCTGCATATGCAGAGTGCACGGGACTGCAGACTGTGCAAGTTCACAGTTATTCTGAGTTGGAAGAGACCCACAGGATCATCCTGCACTTGGCTAGGACAACCAACCCCCAGTATCAACACAGGCAGGGGGAGAAAGGGATTGAGAGCAGTCACAGAGAAGGACTTGGGGCTGCTGGTGAATGAAAATCTGGACACCACTCCGCAATGTGCATTCACAGCCCAGAAACCCAACTCTATTCTGGAAACAAAAGCAGCATGATCAATAGTTTGACAAGGTGATTCTACCTCTATGCTTCATTCTAGTGAGATCCCATCTGGAGTACTGCATCCAGCTCTGGGGTCATCTGTACAGGAACAACCTGGACTCTAAGGTCCAGATAGAAGGTCCACAGAAGCAGTAAGAGGGATGGAATATCTCTCCTATGAATAGTTTTAAATTAAAAGAGTATAAATAGAGATAGAAGCAAGAAATTTTTATGGTGAGGGTGGTGAAACACTGGAGTGGGTTGCTTGGAGATGGCAGATCTCTGGTAGCCCCTTGGAAACAGAATCAGGCTGGATGAGGGTCTGAGAAATCTGATTAGTTGAAGACATCTCTGATCATTCATTAAAGGGAGGTTGGACTACATAATCTTCTTTCAACTCAAACCGTTGGTCAGAGTCAAAAGCATTCAAACCACATATATCCAGCAAGAACCTGGGCCTGAATACACCAATGAAAAATTGCAATCATGTTCGGTGCATACAAATTATTGCAGACTAAAAACGATCAAAAGTAAATTTATGCATTACAACTCCACAAGCACTCCATCTGATAAAACTGAATTTGTCACTTAAAAGTGCATAATCATTTAGATTGGAGAAAGCCTCTAAGATCATTGAGGCTAACGTTTGACTGATTACCACCTTGTCAACCAGACCACAGCACTAAGTCCAGTCATTAAACATAGAGAGAAAGGTATCCTCCTTCTATTCTGGAGTCCTGCGCGTCCAGACAGATCTTCAGTTTAATCAGTTTAGAATCAAAACCACTGTAAATAACTGTAATCACAGGAATAATCTGTTGAAGAAAAAAACTGGAATAAAAGACAACATGAATCACAATATTTATCTAGATAGCATTTACATTTTTAAGATTTTTTTATTTAAAGAGCTTTAAAAGTCCCATTAATTTGACACACAACACTACACGGCACAAAGATATATTTCTATTTACAAGCTTCAACAATAAAACAATAAAACATCCACATTTGTGCTCAGGGCCACAGAAATAATGCATTCTCATGTAAACCAGGAAAAGAGTAAAATTTTGCAACAAGAATGACAGTTGCTTTTTTATTCCCTTAAAACCTTTTAAAAATTCATATTACTCCTCATCTATATGCTTATTTGTATTGTGCTTTTGACAGCTCTATAGAACTAAGGATTTTCAATCAAAATATGTAATTTGAAGGCATCACTTTTAAAAGCAAATTGAATTAAAAATGCTAGAAGTATGCAAATTTCTGCAAAGGGAGGTATAGAACATCTAGCATGTAGCAGAGAAGGCGGCTGGAAGCCAGACCAGACATATAACCTACTCTCAGAAGACTTAGACTTTGGGATTACTCATCTTGCTTATCCAAAAATAGATGTAGATCAAAGATTCAGAAATGGCAAGTGTTTACTGAGATCTACAAATACTCATCTACTTGCACAATTCCCTACTAATTGAAAAATCTGAAATAATTTGACAGGGAGACACACATGTAGCCAGGAGAAAACAACTATATTAAGACTAATAACACAACTAAGTGTTTTCATAATTTCTCAGACTTCCATGAATTATTTATCTAAACCAAGACTTTATAGCAAAGACTCCAATATATACATTTTCTTCCACTGGCAAATACAAGTGAAGGTAATTTCTGAAAGGTAATCTCTGAAAGGTAAATGTATTTCTTGCAATAGTTCCATGAAACTAGGCTCCATTGTGTCCTGCTAAAGAGTTACAATTACCTGAAAATACTTTTTTAATAAAGAGCATCAACTAAAAGTTCTCAGTTAGTTTAGGAAGAGAAGAAGATGAGCTCTCAGATCGAAAACACTCATCTTTGACTACAACCAAACATACATTCTCATACAGCTGTCTCTGTACATGATATGGAATTTGAAGCACATCTTTTTCACCTACTGTACTTCTACACTTATACAGCTCACTTTACACCAAAATGCTCTGGGTATTGTGGCATTTATTTTTCGGTTAGTTTGGGGGTTTTGGTCTGTTTTGAGAGAGAGTCTTGCAGAGAAGAACTCGCTTTCTTTGATCTCATGCCCCAGAGAAGGAAACAGAATCAGTCAACATAACAGTGTCCTGTCAACATATACCTTCAGTTTGTCCTTACTGTAAAGGGTGAAAAGGGTCAACTCCAAGGACAAGCACTTTTATTTAAGCCATAACTTCAGAAGGAAACATCACTAGATAACACCACAGGATGCCTAACTGGATAGGCAAAATGCTGAAAAGGCACTATCTCCGTCTTCCTATCATCTCAAACCTCTTAAAATGTGCAACTAATTTATACTCTAATGGCACTGAGTGTGGGATATGAGTAAGTGACATTTACAACACAACTCTGTTGGCATCAGGATATCCAAATAGTACCAGAACGTACACCCACCTTATTTATATTACGCCTAAAAAATTCCTATTAAGATTCCAAAATATGTTCAGTTCAAGTTAATGCAACTTATCCAGAAATATCTATTGCCAAACACTACAGTTTAACCTAAAAAGTTGAATAAATCACTGAACTAAATTAATGCTGAATTTTCAGTTGTGGTCCTAATCACCATCTATTCATAGGACGCCCCTTTTTTAGTAGGAGTGAAACAATATTATGACAAGTTACCTTTTGTCAAGTCCTGCTAAGAGATGTATCCATTTTCCAGGCATGAACCCAGGGGGGTGCTTGTTAACCATGGCAACTCTGGTGGTCTAAGCAGGCAACATGTCAACTTATTACTGAAATTGGTTGCTGTTTTTTACCAAAGGTTTCCACTAACAAAAAAATAAAGAAAACAAATAACAAAAAAAAAAAACCCAGACAAAAATCAATGCATCAGCATGTAGTTAAAAACAGTTTTTCCCACTGTTGGAAGTTGAAGTGTGAGAAACTGCACCTTCAGTACTTGAGAAGCAGAGGTACCCAGAAGTTAGCCTGAGCAATAAGAGATCAATTCCCACAACCTCTCAAAGTACCCAAATGTTTCTTTGAGAATATATATCATATTACAAAGTTATACAGATTGAAGCTGAGAATCAGGTCTGTATGCAGTTCTTGATCAGATGCTTAATTCTTTGGTCAAGCTCATATACCTACTCACAAAAGTAAGTAAACCAAGCCTCAAAGTGATTTATTACTGTTAGCTACATGAGTATCATGGCTGGTGAGAGGCTAATGTCGCCTCTACACCTGAAAATCCAGGGATGAAAGGCACAGCATAAATCCAAAGTACACATAAATCCAAAGTATGGTAGCATAATTAACTGTTCAGTTTGAAAGCTATCCTGGGCTTTGAAAAGCTCTCTTTTGCTTTGAAACATATGAATATCAACACATTTCTGTATTAACTGTCTTTGCACAGTTATCCCACATCATCGTAATTCCAAGCGTGACAGAATATTTACATTCAGAAACACTATCCTTTGTCAAAAGAACTGTATTTCCAATTTTTGGAGGAAAAATTACATTGACAGAATATTGACATAGGACTC
Organism: Pitta sordida; assembly: GCA_013390025.1. Taxonomy (NCBI): domain Eukaryota; kingdom Metazoa; phylum Chordata; class Aves; order Passeriformes; family Pittidae; genus Pitta; species Pitta sordida. The sequence goes on from WEKX01000887.1 coordinate 151,557, forward strand.
CTTATATTAAGAGTTATTATGTATCAACATAGACACATAATGGCCTAACTCACATAAGCAGAAGGAACTGCAATTTAAAGACAAAACTTATCAGCTGGTGCTGAGGGAGACTGGGGGCTGCTGGCGGTTTTTTAAGTCAGCACAAATCAAGCGTCAGGATTGGTCTCTTTTTCTGGTGTCTTATTTAGTGATGGTATTTAAAAAACTTGATGGGGAGAAGGAGGGATGGGAACTATGCCTTTTCTGTAAATCTTCAGACATTACAAAAAATTTCAAACACCTAATTTCATACAAAATCTCAGATACTTAAAGTTTATTTAGCATTTAAAATTATTTGAATATATACTTAAAAAACAATAAGCCTTTCGATTCCTAAAGAACACCGTAAGACACTTTAGCTAGTGGGTCTATTTCTAGCACTGCATCACAGATACTACATCTTGGCTCAACTCTAACAAATTTCTCCTCATAAAATTCAAGATGGTTCTTAATAAATCTAGCACCTGAAAACTTTCTGTCAAATACTAGCATTTTATTGGTAGTATTAAAAAACAGAGTGAACTGTTATTATAAAGAAGTCACACAGAATCACAGAAAATTATGAGTTGGAAGGGACCCACAAGGATCCTCTAGTCCAACTCACCATCTAACACCCGTACAGCGACCGAGAGCACATCCCAGAGCGTAATACCAACCTAGATGCCTCACAGTCTAGAAGTCCTACATCTTTATGATGAAACTTACTCTTGTACAACAAACCCAGACCTACATTATTAGATCATGAGATTTTTCTTTTTAAATACGTATATTCTTCCAACAGCTCATGAATGTATGATAACAGTTTGGTAAGTCACGAACTCTAGCTACCACTACCATTACATCTCAACAAACAGATATGAGTAAGACAGAAATCTAGTATCTTAAAGCTATGATATATTAAAATGGCATCATCTTTCAGGTTAGCCACTTAAAGCTTCTAACATGACAAACTGTAAAAGCTCTTCCAGTGTTAATAATGAAATAATGAAGACTCCTAGGTACAAAAGAACTCCAACCCTTGGGCTTTAAAGAACAATGTCAATTAGTAAGAAACACCAAGAGCTAAATCCACAAAATTAGTTCCAGGTCTCAATGTCCGATGTCACCGACATCCTCAAATTTCCCATTCAACTGCAACCTAATCCTTTACACGACTAAAACCTCCATGACAAGGGCATTTATGCGCAGGACCACCTGAGTTCTAACATTCAGACACTTGCATCTAGATGAATGCCTCATAAAAAATGAAGAAACTTTTACCCCAGATTACCAGTCTTGTGCAAAATATAGCCAGGCATAATAAAATCACTCTGTTTCAAGGATACAGTCATTCTCAGAACTCCATTTTCAAAAACTTGATTAAATTTGGATGTTCTTCATCCCAGGAGGTTGCCCTAACCACAAGGCTGCTTCTGAGATAAATTTCTCCTTTTGCACAAACTACTCTATTCAGTAAGAGCAATCAAACCTATAAGAAGGAACCAAGAAAAGAAGGGAGCCATCAATGGTATCGCAATGTAGGATTAAAACCATGCTGCAGCCACAACTATATTTTTGCTGAGAAGCAGAATTTTCTCAAAACCAAACATTATGAGAACTTAGTTTTCAAATAATCAAGTGAGTAGAACCATGAGTAGACACTCCTGACATGTATGGAGTGTCACTTTCAAGGTACAGGGCTATCTGTAAGCAAGCCTTCAATGGCAAGGTCCTATGTCTGTGTTACGACAACTTTTGTTTAGTTTTCTCTAGTTTCTCTTAAGAAAAGTCTGGCTATCCAAATATCAAAAGAAAGTACACCAGTAAGAAAGCAAAGGAGGGAGCGTCACCAGATTGATTTGGGGGAAGACGACACAAACCATGCTGCTGCCCTCAGCATTTCCTATTGTTTTTCTTTATTCACTCCCTGCCAGCTTTCCAAATTCCTAAGAAGCATGGGGACCTGGGCACCAAGTCAAGACATGTGAGAAGCTAAATCCATAAAAATACAGGATTCCAGAAAAAGTTATGTAGGTGCAAACTGCAAACCTAAATCATTCTCAGCTGGCACTTCTACTTTTTAGGTGCCACACTCCCTGTGGTATATCAGGATATGACACTCTAGCCTTTACTCATGCCAAGAGTCATCCCAGTCTTAAAAAAGCTGAGAAGCATGGACCACGCTTGTAGAATAAAACTAATCTACAAGATAACAGACTAATACACTAAAACATTGATCCTAGATCAGTGTACTCTGCTTGAATGCTGCTACATCACCTCTGGTTTATTTACTCTGTATCTCCACTTCACGATCACAGATTCTCCTTCACCTTCATATTTCAGGAAAGTAAAATTAAAATCCCTGAAGTATACTGTAAAAATGTTCTAGCAACAACCAACTGCTTAACTAAACTACAATCTCCCTCTTCATAACTAACACAAAAATTATTGTCAAAACAAGGTGGCAGGGAAATTATTTTACTTTTTCAAATGTTAAGATGAGATCATAACCCCCAAAAATTATTAAGAATTGGAAACATAAAAATTGATTTCATGTTAGCAAAAAAAAGATTATCAGAATCACAATGCAATAAAACCACCACGAGTAAAGCTCTACGTTACACCACATTTGCTGAGAAAAAGCGTTACTTGAAGCTCATGAGACAGGCACCATGCACCTCTTCCAGCATCCTAAGCATTTTAAAATCAAGGCTCAGATGCACAAACCAATCAGAAAAGAGAAAAAATGTCACAGAAGTTCTGCAAAGATAAAAGAAAATCAATTAATTTGTACAAAAGCAAAACAAATTAATGGGGAAACATTGAGTTCTCTGCTCTTCTGAAAATAATCCTACATGTTAATAAATAATCTGAAACAGAGAATCAGTGATATGAAATGTATCACAGTTCAAAAGTACTTGGGGATGAACCTAAAACATTTGCATGTCTCACAATTAAATATACTGAAAGATGAAAATAAAATGCTCTAGTTCTGTTCTAGTCTTTTTTTTCCTTAATTCCAGAAACTGCCAGATCCTTGAAAGAAGAACAGCCTGAAAATGACCAGAAAATCTTCAGCAGCACATGTTTTGGGAGCGAGATCTTAAGAGGCAAGTAAATAAGAAAACCACTAGACACTTTTCTGTATGGTTCTAATACCAGCTTAAATGATGTGGTTCAGGTTTTTCCCTAACATATAAAAGGCATAGCAGAAAAGCATAAACTTTAGTAGAATAATTCCACTAAATTCTAAACCTTTTTAAAATATGTCTATTAATAAAGCCTTTCTTTCCACTTTCACCCTCTGTTGCACCATTGAAGTGCTCCAGAAGGTTTTCACTTCTGTATTAATCTGAGCAAAATGCATTCTTCTTTGTTAATGATGTTTCCTCTATCAAAATCAGGAGCCTGATGAATGGGTTAAAAGGCCACCTAACTTCAGTGATGCTGCTGGAACACTAGCTTTAGCTTTCTCAAAAGCCATTCTACAGCTTTCTGTAGTTATATTGAATGAAAGAAATGTTCTACCTACTAAATTATTGTCACTTTGTGAGGATACAAGTTCCTTTATTCAACCACAGAATTAAAATATGACAGATCACAGAACTTAATAGTGATGCTGCACGTTACATGTGGATCAGAAATGAATAGTCCTTGAGGAGAAAAATGTTGGTGAAGCTCAAGAAATACATTTGTGTTCTTCTCCTACATTATTAACAGGAGCAATAAGAATGAAGTCACAATAACATAAATAATTCAGGTTTTTTCTGTAACCTAGTTCGTGTCTTGGCAAAATGAAACTCAAAAAAAGAAAAAATGGTTTATCATCTAAAAGATATAATGTGTGAATTCGCTTAATTTCTTATAGAAAGCACTTGACAGTGTATGATTAAATGTTATTTCCTATCCAATATGGTAACATCAATGATTATGAAGAATTCTAAAACTTTCTTACAATTAAAAAAATCATGTTGAGAAGAGTTCTCTACATACTTAGCTTGCAAATGTGTCACTGCGTCAGAATCAGTTTACCGGCCTAAACCATCACTTATCAACTTAGTATTTAAAATATCCACTGCAGTATGTTTTCCAAGATCCTTGGTAGCCTTTCACTAATTCACACATTAGGAAGTGTTTCCTAGTTTTTCACCTAAGCTCATCACTCTAAATGAAATTTCTGGAGAGCACTGAAAAACAATTACTTCCTAATAACTTTGTAACATTTCTCACCTACTGTCCAGACTCCTCCCCTCTGGGGTAAGCAAATGCAACTACACAAACCCTGCACACAAACTGGCAAATTCACAAACACATGTGGGTCATTAATGCGCATACAGGCCACACCCATCACTCCACCCCCAGACAACCAGGAGCACTGGGGAGTGTTTTCCACTTCTCCAGCACAGGGGAGCAAAGGGAAGCATTTCTGAGCTCTCTCTGCCTGAGAAGACCCCCCAGAGAAGCCCTCAGCTTCTCTATGGTCAAGCTGCTGCTTCCGCAGCTGCTGCTGGGCTGTTGCCACCACTCATGTTTGCACTGCCTCCGCAGGGGGGACACTCCAGGCCACGGCAGGGAAGGGACGTCCCTGGGCTTTGGTCAGCACCCGTGGAGCCTGGGAAACCTTAACTTTGCAGCACTGCGACACCCAGGGCCCCTCATGGTGGGGGGTAGCACTGGTGTCAGAGTTTCTTTCCCTTTAACATCTGTCGGTCCCGGCAGAGGCAGCCCTGGCTGTATTAACCCAGTCGAACAGCGCTGCAGCAGGGGGAGCACAAGCCTCCTTCTGGCACGGCAGCTGTGTCAGTACAGCACTTGCCCCGCCACCAACACAGCTAGCCCACCCCAACTTTCGTGGGGCATTTTCCCTGGGGCTACGTCATCACCAGGTGCACCAGGCACACNCAGCACAGCACTTGCCCCACCACCAACGCGGCCAGCCCACCCCAACTTTCGTGGGGCATTTTCCCTGGGGCTACGTCATCACCAGGTGCGCCGGGCACACAGTCCCCAAGCACAGACTGCATTGTCTTCCCCGCTTGTAGTCATGGAAACCGGAAACCGTAATGCACCCGGCAGGGGTCAGTCTCCTGACTGGGCTTAGCAACAGGGGATGGTGTGGTTGTGGCGGTGCTGTGCTGGGTCTCAGCAGCCACTCGGGGCATACCACGGCCTAAGCCTTCCACTTTAGGGACCATGCATGGAGACACACAGGAGGGGGCAGGGACCAGGGCACGGCGCCATGGGAGTGGGAGGCACCACGCGCCCTCCCTGTGGGGCCGGGCCAGTCTGGCCCCACAGGAAGTGCCGGTGCCGCCCCTCGGCAAAGCAGAGACGCTGCACATGCATCGGCCGGGAAGCTCTGTGAATCACTAAGGCAGGTCTGCAAGAAAAATTTCTCACAAACTACAGAGGTCACAATGGAGCAGTCACAATGCAGTGAGGCATTACTGTATCGCAAGCTTTTCCTTACAAGCTGCTTTTCCTCAACTCTGTAGTACGCATTTTTAGTTCTTTTTAAGACTCGTTTTCATATACTATAGAATTTATATAATCATCTATAAAATAGTTTCCCAAAGTAGAGATGAGGATTAAACAGAATTGGATCAATCACATAAAGTCTTATGTACAGCAGGAGCTTCAGTATGTCATAAACAGTATATGCCCTTTCTGCAACAGAACTATGACTCTCCATCTACCCTGTGAACACCAAACCACTCACATGTTGTATTTTGCCATACTACCTGTCTATGCCTTCTGCATTTAACTTCTCTTCAACACTAGTCTTCACTATACTTTATGAATGAATTTCAAATAATTTATCCAATACATTACGGACATCACAAACTCCAATTAAAACCAAGGTGTTTGCAGCATCCACTCTGTCCACATGCCCCAGTGCTGTATGTTACAAAGGTAGGCTAGCTTCATTACCAAGGTAATTAAAGCATAAGTGGATCTAGGACTGTACTTGTGACACCTTCTCAGCCTAACAATGAATGGCTGTTACCCATTCCCAAGAGAGAAGTTTCAACTAGGAGGACAGCTGATAATTTCTCATCCTATTTCCTTATATAATTTATGAGAACGCAGTGTAGAACAGAGTAACAGATAAACACAGGTCATATTGAGCGCTCAACATTTGTGCTCAAGGCTGGTTTTCCTGTCCCATTCCTACACAACTCCTAACTAAAGTAGGGCAGCTACTGATGCCAGTGACAGTACAGTTTCCTGGAGAGCAACATGGCCTTGCACTGTTGAGACAAATATGTGAAAAGCAGTATGTTGCATCTCCCAAAAGGAAAACTCAGTAGCAACATAGGCTCCTGGCAGCCTTACCCTCATCCTGATCACCTACTGAGCTTCTAGCAGAAATGCACACTTACACATTAGCAGACTAGAGATACCAAACCCATTTGCAGCATTTGAGTTCCACAACTTCTTTTAAAAATATGTCACAATCATTGATACAGATGATGGCAAAGACAGCTCAATCTGCTTCATCTCTTTCAATCCATTTAAAGAGTCAGAAAGAAGCTCTTGTGACAGCCTTGCCCTTTTCATCTGGCTCACTGAGAACACATTTCTCAAATACATATAGAAAATAGTTAAAGCCAGTAAGCTAACCCAAAGATACCAGTAGTGGATCAGGAGACACATGTGAGGAAGACTAAATTTTGAGAGAGAGCTACAAAGAATTTTTTTGCTTCCAGGACACACTTGGACTTCCAGAAAGGTGACGGGTATATTGCCCCTGGAATAAGCAAACAGAAACGCAGAACCATGAAGATGGAAGAAAAATGCCATTACTTTTATTTAATCTGCTTTACCCTCTTCAAATCATGTTATTTCTTCATTGGTAATTACAATCTGTTTTATTCTCCACTTCTCTGTAGAATTCAGGACATTTTTCCCTCTATAACTCTGTGACCTATATGTGCATTTTTGAGCGCGCCACTGAAGAAAAAAAAAAAGCAGTTTTAAAGTCATGTTTTATTAAAAGTATTTTTACAGCACAAAGACTAAACTAACAGCAGATTAACTCAAGTCATCAGAAGATTAAATACTACTGTAATCACAGCTACCTTCCCGGAAAACACTTAAAACAACTACAGCACAACAAAAAACCCTTTCATTAGAAACCTGAACATTAAGAGACAACATACACTTATGCTAATGCACACAATTAACAGATCTAGTGATTTAGTAGGACAATTTTTCTATTTTAGACCAAAGTATCAGTTACTACCTATTAGACCTTTTACAGAGCAAATATATAGACTAAAAAAATAACATGGAATGAGGAACACAGTCCTGAAGAACACTTTTTGACTTAAACATCCTAGAACTAAAATAATTTGTAATCTAAAAGAAATAAAGTTAATTATTTCACTCGGAAAGCAGCTTTTGTAGAGATAATGTATCAGGTAACCTGATTCTACCAACTCAAAATAGTTTCTGAAGATATTTTTAAATTTCATACAGTTTGTAAATTCTGGATTCATTTACCAATTAGAAGTCCAACTTAACAAATGCAATTAGAATCAAATGGAGTAAAGAATTAGCAGTACTTTCAGCCTTGTTTGTAAATGCAAGAAATTACCCATACTAATTCTATCTTCTGCATCCACATACTGTTTTTTCAAATGTTCCTAGTTCTTGTTTCTCTATTGTGGGTTACAGATACTTTGGGTACACGGCCTAAAAGCTTTTGAAAATCTTTCATATTAAATTATACGTTTGGATAGTAGAGGCATTACAGCATATAATGCTGAAAAAAGGTATACAAAATGCTTTTGGAATTTTTCCTTATTTTCGAATTTTCTTGATGAGGAATTTTTAGATTCTGGAAAAAGAACATTTACTTTTTTGTATCCAGGTTATTAGAGGAAGCACAGTAATTTCATCATTTAAATACCTGGATTCTATTATGAAACACTCAGCAATGCTTCAATAAAAATACTCCCAGTATCTACTGCCAAAGTCTTCAATGATGCTGAGACTCTTGCTAAAGGATAAAATGTGCACCCAAAACTTAACTGCACATGTAAGTTATCAAAATCTCAATTCAGTCATTTCTAGATGCAGTTTGATTTTCTCTCATGAAAAATCCTTCACCGTATTTTCAATTCATTTATTTCTGTAATCTCTTCTGTCTTGGTTTTCACAACCTTCCTCTTCCCAGTTGCCAGAAGAGTGGAAAGGGCCTGAACGCTAGCCTATGTTTTCTTCACTCTGTACTTGGATTACCCATCCGCCAGAGAGCTCCAGACATCTCCACTGCTCAGATATTTCCTAAGAATGAGCCTGACCCAATTCTATTGGTGTTATTGCTGCTTGACAAAACATTCAGAAAAGCTAAGACAGGTCAAATTGAACATAGTAACTTATACTGTGTAGAAAAAATTATTTAATTTCAAAATATATTTTTCCATTATTGCAGCTGTAAGTTCTGCACTATACTCAGAGCTCAGCAGTCTATGCTGGATCATTTAACACCACCACAAAAAGTGCTAATTTTAGGGCAAAGTCCACTATGCAGGTAGCAATCTCAAATAATGGCAAGGTTACACTAGCACACTGACATTTTATGAAGAAGTGAAAACATTAATTGTACTTGGCAGAGAGATGTTTAAGGATGGAAACCTAGAGATACTACTTTAAAAAAAAAAGTAGCACTCTAAGAAGGTTCTATTCCATTGACATTTTGGACTTCACTGCACAACAAAAAGGGAAAGTTTTCACCCAGACTACAAGGTCGCATCATGGTCTTAACATAGCTTAATATAGTTGGTCATCATCCATTTGGTTCACGGGAAGTAGGAGAAGAAAATTAAGTTGGCAAACTGGATGAAATCTCCAAGCAACACGGAAAAGAGGGCTACTTGTTTGAAATGAGAGAGCCTAGACTAAGAACAGATAAAGAGCCTGTTGCACAGCAAAAGATCCAGTTAGCAAGGTAACATCACAAACCCCCTTAATCTGAGAAGTGAACGATGTGATATATGCCTCTATGTGATCCACATGTGACACCAAGATTAACTTGGAGCATTGCCCCAAATTTTACACCAGCTGTCTTCCACCTTCCTAGAATAAACACAGGTTTCAAGTTAAAGCTTCAAAGCCTTCAAAATGTGTGAATTATCTACCTTTGCTCAAATTTAAATAAACACCTGCAGCTGAAAAACAAAGTATTTGTCATTATGATCCTTGGATCCTGAAATTTACTCATCTTGTCCTCATTGGTAAAGATCTTCAAGGGCGAACCAAAGAACTATCCACTGGGTTTTTCAGTGGTTTTTCTTTCTTTCATGCACAGCAGAAAGGGAGTGGAAGGGAAAATGAGGAGGTGAGAGAAAGGTAAAACTGCACCCGTCTCTGTTGGCAAACATTAAGAGCTACATAGACTTGGTATCTGCTTTCTAGGTGGGTCTTATTTTATAAGCACATTACAACAAGAGGTGTTACTCTGCAGTTATTACACTAAACAAGGCCTTTGTCATTTAAAGATTTTTCACATTGCAAAGACAACTGAATGAAGTTATGGGAAACAAATACATACAAGAAAGTGCAATGCCTCAATTTCCTTGTGCCAATACTGTCTTGTATTAATACAAACAAATATATTACTCTTTGGTTATATCACGCTAAGGCTTTATAGGAATGCCACATAACAGTGAAGCTTTCTAAAAAAAGGGAAAAAGACAACAGCAGTACATTTAATTCCCTAACTAACAATAATGTCAAGATACATTGGCAGTAAGTATAATAAAAATTGGATTGCAGCTACTTCCTGAGGCTTATGTGGTATCCGTAGCGTGGCACCACAGCACAGGATATCAGAACACAGTGAGACTGTTTACCCTGTCAATCACTTGTCAATCTACTCAGCTTTCTACAAATACCTCTTGTATTTGGAAGCCATTTCACAAACCTCAGTAATTAAAATTTTTAACACAATGATGCATTTAGTGAATCTACTAAATTAAAGCCACTAGCATGCACAAGGAACAAAAAGTAATGTCATGGTTACCTTTGGGGGTTTTTTTTATATGTATTTTATTAATAAGCATGTGTGTTTGACTTCAAAGTGAGCAGGTAATTTGTGTTTTTACTCCTCCACTGTGTGCTTCCCATAGGAAAAAAAATAAGGAAACACTTTCTTTTACTATGATTCCAAGAGACTTTGTATAAAGAAAGCTACATTAACTAGATTTTCCATTAAGAATTCAGAAGAGAATTGTTCAGGAGAAAAAGTCATCTTCTCCAGAAAAGACAAATACAGACATCACAATATCTATTAGCTGAGCTCACAGTGAAAGTCACCAAGAACTAAGGTCATGCTGAGGTCCAGGACAGTGATGAAAAATAATATGCTGAAGAAATTTAGAAGGAAAAAGCTTTCACTGAATGCAAGAATTTGATGAAGTTGATAACTGAAGTATAGAAGAAACATGACTAAACATGATATCCCCTGAGCTCTGACAAGTTATACAAGAAGAACAAGAGTCATCAGAAATTATTGCTGATATCTTATCATTAAATGATCCTCTATTTCTTTGCACACAATTTTTTTCTTTCACTGATCTGTGACATGTAAAAAGGGAATTTGACAAATACAAAGCTCCTCCTGACTGCTCATGAAACTCAGTCTGGAGCACTGTGAAATTACGGGTTTGATTGCAATATGCAGTTAAAGTTTGCATTCGTGAGGAAGCAATTTCTGCAGTGAAATACCCAGTTCAGGTTTGGCAAGCATGCATTTCCTGAAGAAACAAAAACTCCCGCAACTCTAACAACTGGCCAAACAAAATACGTCCACAAAAACACAAGAAACAGTAGCATCTTTTTCCCCCAATATAAGTCCAAATGTGAACTTGTAATAACCATCATAATTCAGATATGCCAGGTGAATTCTTCATCTTTTATCTAAAACACATTCCCGAGAATTATAATCTGCATTTTTCAAGTCATAACATACAAAAAAGCAAGTTATATAGATTCCCAATTTTTCTGGTCCTGGTTCACTGCTCGGTGGTATGGTCTGCAGTTTCCTTCTTACTCATTTCTCAATGAGAAATGTGGGAAAACAGCAAAGAACAACTCAGTGAATGAGAATAATCTCAGATCAAACAATTATCTCCCTGAACCAGGAACCCATATGTACGTTATATAATACTGGCTACTACTGTGATAAGAAAAAAGGAATCTTGAACGATCAGAATGTTTCTGAATTTCAAAGCATATTACGTATATATTACAAGGCTGTCATTCACTTCAGAGACAATGTCAGCGATTAGAACATTGATCAAGCCATCAAACCAATTAATCTCAGTCCACAAAGAAATCTTCGGGGCAAGAGCTGGCGCATCTTCCATCTACAGACATTACTGTTTTCCAAGATTTGCATGCAACTTACAGTATTGTTTCCTACATTTTTCATATGCTTCCCTTGGCAATGGATTTCATTAAGCTGGCAGTGCCATCTGCAGCTCCGAAAGCACCTCCCCTGTCAACAGCTTGATCTCAGATGAGTCATTCAGCCTGGGCTAGTGAGCAAGCAGAAAAGCCTCTTAAGCCCATGTAAATAAGTCAACTCAACGAGCTGCATTAAAGACCCTGCAAGAAACAGTCAGTCAGGCGAAGAGAGTAGGAAAATTGTCATTATCACAGTTTAAAACACAAAATTTCAATGTTAGAATTTCAAATTCCAAAATACTAAAATGTGCCACAGCCCAGAGTCCATTGTAAAGTCCTGCACTATCATTCAAGACAAAAAAAGACACTTCATTCCACCCAAGCAATACAGCTTTTCCTAATCTTTGGCAGAAGAACCTGGAGAATGTGATGGAAAATAATCTTCCAGTTGCCAGTGCTGATACTCACAGTGGTATCAGTACCATATGTTAGACATCCACGACAGGACATGGCTCTATTTAGCAGAGAATCTAAGAAATATATTTAATAAAAGCTAATTTACGGAGTTTCTGTGGGAATTGTTTATATCCAAAAGCAGCAGACAGCGTTGCACCAAAACCAGGAACAACAAAAAAAGTTAAGACTTTTGTGTTCTAGCAATAATTTTTCCACTCTACAAACCTGCTGACTTATGACTTCACAGGTCAGTCTGGTCTGAAAACTACTTGAGAATAGGGAAGAAACCCAACCCTTAAATGATACAAGGATACTAAAAAAAGAAAAGATGGAATTGTAGGTTAAGTTAGTATGTACTATATATGTAATGTTAGGAAACTCAGATAAGTAACTGGCTCAGCACCCACAAGGGGGAGCCTGCCCTTGGGAGCAAATCTAAACTCTTGCACTTTATTAGACAGTTTATGGCTATCAGAGAGCTCATCAGTCTACAGTTTGGTGGAGTACATTCTCCATAACTTTTTGGCTTTAATCAGGGCTGATGTTTGTACAAGGGGAGAGTCACAGAGATGGAAAGCAGGAAGGAAGCTGAAAGAAATCAAGAAATTGGGATGTGACCTTTACAAAGGGAATATCTATAATCTGTCTAAATAAACCAATTTTTAAAAGGAAGAACCAGCCCAGGAAAGCAGGAATGGAACACACATACTCAGAAAACATGTATTTTCTATTTATCTTAGTCCTACACTATGTCTATTTTCACTTCTAATCTGCTTGGAAATGACTAAATATTTGTTACTATTTCCACTTAGGAACTATTTATCTTCATAGCCATGGAATACATTCACAAAAAGGCATCAGAGCTGCCAAATTCCTTCATTACATTTTGGATCATGGTGTAGAGGCTGGGGTGTTGGCACTTGCATCTCACTGGACCTGTAACAGCAGACACTCATCATCATCAAGTCATTATCACATTTTCCCTTCATGGCTGTGTTTATTTTAAGAAAGTCCCATGTGTGCAAACACTACCTAGGCTTATTTCAGAGTACCAATTCTATATAAAACTTCAGCACAAATAAATATTTCCTTACTTTCCCTTAACAGTTCATATCTTCTGGAGCAGTTCCTACAGATCCACATATTCAACGTAACATCCAAGAACAAAATAAAAAGCATCAAACAAACAAACAAAAAACCCATTTATCATACATGTTTTAACCGCACCTCCCCTCCTCCCCAAAGGTTACTGTGTTTCCTTTCAAAACTACAGCTAATTCACACCACATTTTCCTTTTTAAAAGTGTCCCATATTTGGAAAGTTTTACATAGTGTAATCCTCTCTAAACATTACACAATCTCAAAAGCACTGCTGATAAAACTATACCCAGCAGGATATTGCAATTAAGCAAATAAAGCAAAACAAAGCATCAATTAAAGTGTGATTTCTGGTTGTATAATATTTTCCTCTGGTAAGGAACAGAAACTAAATTCAGAACATCTTTTCAATCTTCTTCTGGACCACCCAACTTAAATTGAAACGCTTAACATATTTCAAGTTGTTGTTTGGGTTTTTAAAATTACTAGTAATAGCTTTCTGAGCACAGAGATTATTCTCCTTTTTATATGCAAAAAAAAAAAAAATTAAAAAATTAAGAGCCAGAGTTTTCCGTATCTTGACTTAGATAAAAAGAGGTTCCCAATAGACCCAGCCAAATTCACTAACCATGTCATACCAAAATGCTGATGGCCATAGGCCTGAGCAGTAGGGTTACACTTACTATCTTCTGTCTCTATCATCTTTCGGGCATACCAAAACTACTCTCCCTTTTGTTTAAATACTTGCTAAATTTACATGGGAGCTGCACCATTACAGTGCAGAATGAGATTACACCATTCAAAAGAATTTAGTGCAGCATTCACATTTAGCAAACAAATTAAAAACTCATTCTAAGTTCAGAAACCAAAATAAAAAACAGTGGACAAATAGTCATATGACCATGCAACTTAAGTGAACAAAACACATTAACAACAGCAGATTTTCTTACAAAACAATCTCACCCCCAGCTAGATCACAGAATATTCTGAATTGGAGAAGACTCAAAAGGATCATCAAGTCCAACCCTTAAATGGCACCACTGCCTCCCTGTCACGGAATCAAACCCCGGTCTCTCACATGAGAGGTGGGAACACTCACCACTATATTAAAGTGGATTTTGATAATGCAAAAAAGGAGGCTCTGAATACTGCTACAGGAATCTAAATTAACTTCTATTTTCAACGAAGTATGCAGTCAAATAGCTTTACATTTCTAAAGATCCATCAAGTGAAACTACAGCATCAAATTCTTATTCACTATATGAAGATATTAATTTCCAAATTCATATCTCTAATACATCAAACAATAATGCAATATTTAATGAATACAGGTAATATTTCTCTTAACTAGTTTCTTTAGGAGAAACTTGAAGAAGTCTTTTCAAGAGAGACATTTCCACCTTTACTGGCATTTTCCCTTTGACTGCTTCTCAAAGACTAGGATTTCTTTTTATTTCTGGGGGGGTTGGTGCCTTGCTCATCTTAAAATATTAAGATATTACATATTAATAGTGAAAACCTAAAGAATTACCAGCGCTAATATATTTGCACTGTTGTGTTCCATGTAATGTATAAGGTCTTTTCACCACATGAGGATCCTAAAATAGTTGTACAATTTTCTGATTACAGGAATCCCTCGCTACATTGTGCTTCAACATTCACAGGTTTAGTACACCGCAGATTTTTTTCGAGGCAGGAGCTGCTCCCTAGATGCTCAGGATGGTCTCACCCTGTCCCGCATCAGCAGGAGCTGCTCCCTGGCTGCCCAGGGTGGGCTTGCCCTGTCCCACACCAGCAGGAGCTGCTCCCAGCCTCCCATGAGTTATTCAGGTGTTTCAAGAGATAACAATGGAGGGACAATAATGAATTAAACTAAAGGACTGTATCTCAGCACACTATTGGCTAATCCCATATCAAGCCTGTTGATTGGCTCAGATCCTACTTCATGGATTTCACCTATCACAGCATCCTTCTGGAACCACCCCCCCTGCAAAATTCAAGGTATTACTGTATTTTTTTCTGAGAGATTCTCTTCTTTTGCACAGGTAGTGCCATCATTATCAGCCATAATGGTGGACATTACTGCTGTTATAACAAGTTATAGCATTGGAGAGTTACACAGAAGTATTTGCTCTAACTAATGTAAATGATGCCACATGCAGGAGGCGACCAGTCATTAGTGGAGTCCCACAGTGATCAGTGTTAGGCCCGATACTGTTTAATATCTTTACTGATGACATGGATGGGGGAATTGAGTCCATCATTAGCAAGTTTGCAGATGATACCAAGCTGGGTGCAAATGTTGAACTGCCAGAGGGTCGAAAGGCTCTTCAGAGGGAACTTGGCAGGCTAGAGAAATGCACAGGTTCTAATAGTATGAGATTTAACAAATTCAAGTGCGAGGTTCTTCACTTTGGGCATACCAACCCCATGCATTGCTATCCACTGGGGGATGAGTGGCTGGAGAGTGGTGAAATGGAAAGGGATTTAGGAGTAATTGTTGACAGGAAACTTAATATGAGCCAACAGTGTGCCCAGGTGGGTAAGAAGGCCAATGGCATCCTGGCCTGTATCTGGAATAGCATGGCCAGCAGGACTGGGGAAGTTATTCTTTCCCTATACTCGGCACTGGTCAGACCACATCTGGAGTACTGTGTCCAGTTCTGGGCTGCCAAGTTTAAGAAAGATGTTGAACTGCTCGAGAGGGTCCAGAGAACGGCAACAAGGATGGTGAAAGGACTGGAGAACAACCCTTGTGGGGAGAGACTGTGGGAGCTGGCGTTGTTCAGGCTAGAGAAGATGCTCAGCGGTGACCTCATTGCTGTTTACAACTACCTGAAGGGAGGTTGCAGTCAGGTGGGTGTAAATCTCTTCTGTCAGGCTGCCAGTACCAGAACAAGAGGACATCCAGTCTAAACCTCTCCTGGCGCAGCTTAAGACAGAGAGAGTGATCCCTCAGGGGAATTGTCTGACCAGGGTGGTGGTGGAGTCACCATCCCTGGAGGTGTTTGAGAAAAGACTGGATGAGGAACTCATTGGCATGGTCTAGATAATGGGATGGGGAGTTAGGTTACTAACAAAAAAAAAGATGACATCACCCTGAGACTAGCTCAGATAGATAAAACATGGTGCTCATGGCACCAGGGTTATAGGTTCGATCCCTGTATGGCCATTCACTTAGGAGTTTGACTTGATGACCCTTGTGGGTCCCTTCTAACTCAATATTCTGTGATTCTGTGTGAAATACATTACTAAAATCAAGGAGGGAATTCAGACTCTTGCCTTTTACAAATAATGAACAATTCATAAAGAACACCCAGAATATGGCAATCAATTCATCATTTTAACATTAATGCAGAAGTGGTAAGGACCAGATAGGAATTTTCTCCAGTCTCAGAAACAATCACTGCTTTCCTGCAATATACACACACTTATATCATTTTTTTCAGTTCATGTAAATAACTTTCTTTAGTTCTACTAAGCTTCTCATTTTTTTCTCCCTCTTAGTTGCACATTTACATTCTTTTCTCTCTATTATGCCTTCCATATCTTTATATTCAGAAGCAGCTACTACAAATACCCCTTCATTACATTAGCTGTTACCCTATCTTTGCAACTCTTCCCTGTGGGCCTTATCAAACTTGATACGCAACCTTAGCAGTTTCAGGGTCAATCAACTATCTAAATCCCTGCCAGCTATACATCACTGCCACAAAGAGCCATCGAAGGAGAAAAAAAGAGTTGCTGTTTCTTCTATCTCCCCCATATTAAAGTACTAAAAGCACTGAACAGCTGCCAAACCTCTCCTTGTACACATTACCTTATAAAGTACGAGCAGCCCTTCCTTACAACTGTATGGATTACACATTCATAGTAAAAATAAAAATGTCATTGAACTGTCTGGACAGAAGGAGAAATGAAAAGAAAGAAGCAAGGATTTTGTCTCTTGTACATGTTACCGTGCAAATCCTCAAGGAGTGCTTCTCCGAAAGACTTATCCCACCACCCCCGCCAATTCAGGCCCTTGTTTCTTCCCCCGAAAGATTAAGGGCCACGGAAAGAAGTCTTCAGAGTGTGGTCCTTTAAACACCCTTGAGCCAGGGAGGGTCTGCACCTGGGCTTGGCTGTAAAGATGAAAAGAGTTCAGCAAGTCCCGGCTTTATTCCCCATGAGGTGGGTCTGAACAGCTATTAGCAGAACAGACCTCTCAAGTGTCTGAGGGAGAGAATAAACTCTGCTCTGCATTCATAAGCAGCCTTTCCCAAGTAAAACCATTGGCCCTGGCTCCAATACCCTTACGACGGCTACAAGGATCAGCACAACAGTTTGAGTTGTTCAGCACTGCAGCCTTGGCTTCAGTTCCTCTCCAAGACCAAGTATTACACTTTGTGTATTGGTTCTTTCCACTACATAATGAGATTGCCTTGAATTGGTACTTATATAATTGATGTAACCTGCTTACCAGGACTCCAAGTACCACACAGTTCAATGTATTTTCAGTTTAAGTTTACCAGTCTGCATGTAGAAATTGTGCCCAAGGTCTTCCTGCATGCATTATTTGTCTTAATTACTAAAAAGTTCAGCAAACCCAAAAGCTCCAC
Organism: Pitta sordida; assembly: GCA_013390025.1. Lineage (NCBI taxonomy): Eukaryota > Metazoa > Chordata > Aves > Passeriformes > Pittidae > Pitta > Pitta sordida. Next base: position 169,145 of record WEKX01000887.1, read on the forward strand.
CAGGACCGTGAAGAGTAATCGCAGTATGGTAGAGGGTAAGCCTCTCTCATCTTAGGATACTTAACATATCCTACGTAGTCCTTCATCCAACGTGTCAAGTAAGGAATGGATATTGCAGAATTATGTTTTCAATTAAAAACACCGAAAAAAGCACTTAAATTTTTATATACTGCTTTAACTGTAAATGGTCAAATGTTTCAGACAAAAGCAAATGCAAGTGCCTCTGACAAGTCTGTATCTGAATATTAAATTTCAACTTAATAAATATATTCAGAGAAGTTTGAAAAGCATTAAGATCCCACTGGCAGACGGAAGTCTCACTGCAGCTGTAATATTTCATCAAGTGTTGGATGGTTGATGTCATTTGTGTGCAGAGAAGGAACATTTACTGTATCAGCAGATTCCATTTGAGTCTTCCAGCTAAGTTATTGACATGTGTGAGGGATATGATCATCAGTAAAAACAAAGTATTCAATAAAATTTGTGGATTATCAATAACTGAGTTAAGCTGTGCTGGGCTTTTTATTATCAGTCACTCAACATGCTTTAAAGTCATAGGGTTTATCCCCTATGCAGAGATCAAATAATAAACAAGCCTGAAACCAATCTCTACATCTAGAAGTAATTTCAAGTTTTGCTACAGTGTGTTTATAAAAAATTATCAGTTGAAAAGCATCTACTTTTTAACACAGAGTATTTCATCTAGCTCTAAGACGCAAAAAACCTATTTAAACACGCTTTGTAGGACAACATTACGTATTGCAGAAAGCATTTGTAAACCAACATTACAACAAAAAGCATTATTAGGGACCCAAAGCAAATTAAAGCTTTTAGATAGCCTTGACTTTCTTTGATACAATGGAACATTTGAAAGTAGATCTCTGCTAGGTAAAGTGGATATGCAATTTTGCCATAATGTTGTTTCCCTTGCCAATTTCCCATTCCATTTGAAGAATTCAGGCAGTAGCAACTGCAATCAGTGCATGATATGTTGTCTGTTTCAAAATTCCTATTTGTTTTTCACTATAAAGGCTTGTATATTCTTATCAAGAACATACAGACAAATCTGGCAAAACAAATTTTTTTTGACTACAGTAAAATTTTTCTTGATACAGTCTATATATATTCGTAATTTTCTCGGAAATAACTATGCTCTTTATAAGAATAACAGTTTGGGAAATATTTTAAAAGGAGAAATACATGTGTTTGAATGCTGAGTAATTTTAGAGAAGTTTCAAAACTTCAAATTCAATGCATTTAAAACGCTATATAAATCAACATTCGAGATGAAGGGTCAACAGGGGTTAAACTGTCTGTCCTTCTTGGCTGCATTCATAAATGTCTTTTCTAGCTGTACTTATAGAAGGAACTGCAGCGTAACTTGGATATTAAAACCTCCAAGGAAACCAACAATAAAAGCTGCTAAGAATTTAACTAGGGTGGATTTTTTTTCCTTAGGTGTTAATTAAATGATCATTTAACACTGAAATGTAAACACAACATTTTTATCTACTGACAGCATAGCCTATTATGAATCCAGGGTAATAAACGTCCTGGTGTTAATACTCTGAACCAAGTTCCCACAACACACTAAGATGCCTTGTCGTGTCTAAGGTTAAGCATCTAGACACAAAACAAAGATTGTGCCTACTCGACTTCCAGTTCAATTTTCCCATCGCCCAGTGACCTAGGTAACACTCTGAGCAATAAAGAATAAATTTAATTTCTCCAGCATTTTGTGAGGATTAGGAACAATTGTTGGCCTGCAATGACTTTTTATCCTTAGATTCTTTCTTTTCCAGAGCATTCCCCCAGTTCTAAAAGAAAATTCTGATGGTTTAAGACACAGAACAAACAGAACTTTAAATTAGGCTTTTTTCAATCAATTGGAACTGTTGGAGGGGAAGCAATCAACCTTTCTTTGGACTTTTCTCAGCTATTCAGTTACTATAGGCTTTAATCTTCCACTCGCAGAAGAAACCTACCATCACAGGGACAAGCCTCTATGCTTTCAAATTTTTCCCTGCCTGATTCATTCCTCTTTTCTGTTCTTTATTTTTTAATCAAGATGACACAGCTGCACTTAAATGTCCACCCCAAGCAAACCAAGACTTACAGATGTCCTCTTTATAAACACTTCACACCACATTTCTGTACCATATAATAATGGCATTTCCTCTGACATGCCTTTTTACTTTCACGGCTTCCATCAGTGAGATTCAGTTTCCCATTTAACTGTTGCCTAAAAGGTTTCCTACATCATAATTTACCAAAGCTTTCAAGGTCAACCCTCCAGGAACAACCCAGGGAGCGATTCAGACTGCATGTGAATATGGTCACAGGTGACCCAAAATGAGACACTTTGATTTTCATATTAAAAGGCCATTACCTTAGTTCTCTGCTTTGACTGCTATCGTGTCAACAAAAATACAGGATATTATTATTTATGCTTAGGACCAAACAGGTCAAAGTACCAAAATCAAAATAGCTAAATATAGATCTCAACTACTCTGAATACCACCACACTATTTTAATAGAACTACGGCTTGAGTAATTAATAATTCATGTTTTCACATTAGAAATATTTAAATGTCAACAGCTAATAGCATAAAAAAATTTAAATATAACAGACATTTGTGTTGGTTGAGAAGAATCACCTTAAGTAAATTTTGTTTACTTCGTGTTTAATATAATTTTCCACTTAAGGTTAAAAGTGACTGAGCAGTTTTGGAGTGTTTGTTTGAAAGAAATCAATAGTTGTAAGTAACACACAAACATAGTTTGAAGGGACCAACAAAGACCAAAGTTGCATTTGAATGATAATCCCCTGCACATGGTGTAACTCAGGTATGGACCTGTGCAGGGCTAAAGGTTGGATTTGATGATCTTTGTGGGTCCCTTCCGACTCAACATGTTCTGTGATTCTATGAAAGTCCAACTCCTGGATATTCCTAGAGATGCCTTCCATTGAAATTAGTCAACAATATCCATTAGTAATATCAGTAATATCAGAATTAGTTTATGGCTCCAGCAGTCAACCCGATTTGTCATTTTATCCCATAGCAAAGGAAATATTGCTTGTACAAAAAACACATTGCATTTTTACAGGCAAATTCACTACAATTTGAAGACTGTTTCAAACAATCCCAAATGTAAAAATATAAACACCCATCTTGTGAGCGTCAGTCCACAACAGAAAACTTCATTTCCAATTTTAAAAGTCTCATATTATTACTTCAAGTAACAACATTTCTGTATATTTTGTACACCATTTTGTCCTGCACAGCTTCATAGCAGATGATGTGCAAATACAAAAGAAATCACAGTCCAAGTAAAGCCTATAGATTAAGAGATTCTATAACAAAGGGCAGGAAGAGTAAGCGTTTGTTGTTTGAAGTCCAGTAATTGCACAAAGTGATAATATATTTTAGTTTTCCTTCTGACTACATTTCAAAAGACTAATCTGGTTCTACCAACACTTCCACTCAGCTCAGTCCAAGACTGAATGCTTGGTGTTGCTTGGATGTAGCTAACTTCAAAATGTACACAAATGTATATATGCAATACTTACTCTGTGCTCAGAATAATAATAAAAATACTAAAAAATAACAGTAAAACCTGATGAATTGTACACATTTTTGTAGCACCTCCAAAAAACTCTAAAATGTCATCTTGCCATAAAAGTAAGGCATATGTCTGAAGCAAAGATACAGTTCAGTACCTTGTGATGACAGAGTTTTCAATTTTGAAACATTACAGCAGAGAACAAAAATTCAAGGTAGAAGCAAGTGATGCTACGATCAGAGAAAAGATGCACATGCAAGCCAAATTGCATAAAGTATTCAAGCTCCCACTTCAGTTGTCTTTAGGTTAAAATGAGCAGGTGACAGAAGCAAGTCTTTGCTGTGTCTCCCAAAAGTTTCCCTCCTAGATCCTCCATACCAGAAATGAATCCCAGAGAACAGGGACAGTATCACAGTATAGATAAGGCTGGAAAAGACCTTGAAGATCATCTAGTCCAATCTATAGCCCAACTAACCTAGCATCAACATCTAGATCATATTGTTCAACACCTCATCCAGCCTACCCTTAAACACCTCCAGGGTTGGCAAGTCAACCACCTAGGTGGGCAACCCATTCCACATCCAGATCACTCTTTCAGTACAAAACCTTGTCCTAATATCAAGCCTAACCTTTCCCTGCTGAAGCTTAAGACTATGACCTCTCATCGTGTCATCAGAGACCAAGGAGGAAAGACCAGCCCCCGCCTGACTACAACCTCCTTTTAGACGGTTATAGACAGCAATAAGGTCACCCCTGAGCCTTCTCTTTTCTAGGCTAAACAGACCCAACTCCTTCAGCCTCTCCTNTGTCCCACGAAGTTCTACTTCCACATAGAATGGCAGTTCAGTAATATGTAAAGTTGCCCTGCACCCTCACACAGCCCCTCAGTTTAAGAAAGATGTTGAAATACTACAACATGTTCAGAGAAGGGCGACAAGGATGATCAAGGGACTGGAGCACAAGCCCTATGAGGAGAGGCTGAGGGAGCTAGGGCTGTTTAGCCTGGAGAAGAGGAGGCTCAGGGGTGACCTTATTGCTGTCTGTAACTACCTGAAAGGGCCTTGTAGTCAGGCAGGGGTCAGTCTTTTCTGTCGGGCTACTGGAGACAGAATAAGAGGACACAAGTTTCAAGCTCTGTCAGGAGAGGTTTAGGCTGGATATTAGGAAAAACTTTTTCACTGAAAGAGTCATCCGTCATTGGAACGGTCTGCCCAGGGAGGTGGGAATCACTGTCCCTGGAGATGTTTAAGAGTAGGCTCGATGAGGCACTGAGTGATATCGTTTAGATGATGGGATGGTGATAGGTAATAGGTTGGACTTGATGATCTCAAAGTCCTTTTCTAACCTTATTAATTCTGTGATTCTGTGATTTATTACCCTGGGGCAGTAAGACATTGTATTAGCAAAAATGCACTGATGTAGCAAATTTTTAAGAGTTCTTCCACAGTGCAAGAAAGACTAGTAATTGCTCATATATTAGAGATTTATTTTTAATTACTGGCTTACAATACCACAAAGTCAAAACTGTATACTCATTTTATACACATACTAACATGCAGTACCCCTTCTAGTTTTGAAATAGTTATGTTCTAAGAACTATAGTCACAGCTCAAGAATGACACTAATAAAGTAATGCTGATAATTAAAAACTAACATTATTTGTTTCAATAAAACAATTTAACATTATTGAGTTTGAAGTAAGCCACAGGGGAAAAAACTGCAAGTCAAAACTTTAGCATGATGGACACAAGGTAAGGAAGCCTTTTGCTTCAATTTGGCCTTAAAAAGGTAAGATTCCATTCTACCACACCAAAAAAAAAATAGTTCCCTTATATGGGAACTAGCATGCTGCTAGAACACTCCATAAGAAACCATAAAAACCTCAAACAAATTACTTAAGTAACTCAACACACTATCTTGCAGAGGACATAGCTACAGGGCAGTTTGATAACTCACATCTGAATAAATCTTTGCCAAATTGCTGTCCATCCAGCCCACATCTGCAATAAGGTAGAGAACACTGTAATGTTAACAGAGCACATACAGCAGTAGAAAACAACCTACTGTGCTTTACTCGAAAACAAATCCATTAAAAATCTACTTGCAAAAGGAGATTAATTCATCAATATTGCTTTTTAAAAAGGCAAAATCCACTTTTGCTACTCAATGGATTTAACAACCAAAGCTACTTCTTTGTATTGGGATAAGGAGCACTTTCCTAATGAGTGATTTCTCTATTGAGTTGTTCAAATGGATTCAGACCGAAGATAAGTACCTTTTCCACAAAATTATGACTACAGTCTCACTTGCCATGATTACTGTTAAAAGGAATATGATAAAGCCATAAATTACACTTCAAATGCAGGTATCTTAACAGTAGGAAGCCCAGCACTGCAAAATATTTTAAAAGTCCCTGTTCCAGCTCTTACATGCACAATCCTATTACCTTTTTTTCCACTTTCTATCTGATGGGGGTGGCGGGGGGGGGGGGCGTTTGTTGTGGGGGGGATTTTGTTTTTTCTCTCGGCAAAACTAAAAGCAAAACAACGCTCAGCAAGTGATGCCAATGGCAGGTTGTCCTGCAGCAGCAGCAGCTCTAGCACCGAGAGCCGCCGGCAGAACTTCCCCCGGTCCCCGCGCCGGGGGCGGCCGCGGGGCTGGGGCTGCCGGGCTGGATGAGTAATGATGTCGGTCCGGCCGGACAACGGTAACCCTGGCAACTGTAACCTGCAATTCCTGCCTAACCATTGTGGGATTTATTGTGGCAGGGGCCAAAGAGGCCAAGAGTAAAATGAAGCAGAGGACTATGGTGTCTGACACATCTAGTACCACACACTTTAATCATGGCTGGCAGAAATTAATTCAGGAGGAATTTTTGCAAGGGCCTCCCCATACAGCATGTCCCGTTGCTGCTGCTGCTGTTCTGGCCCAGCAATTTTTTTTAAAGATTTTTTTTTTTAATGTTTAATACTCTTTTTCTTTAATTATTTGCTGTTGGGATTTTTTTTTTTTAAAGTGACTAACAGACATCTCAAATGTGATGTTGATTAATCAGACCATATTGTTTCTCCTCTAAATGCAAAAAAAAAAAACCCTCATAGTGTGTACCTTCATGTATACATATTAGAAGGAAAACATCAGACCACACCCACTACACAGATTGACTTCTTTTCCAAAGCAAATATCACCAACTTATACAACAAATATCGATCAGCAAGCAAACCTAACCTCATTCCAAGCTTAAGAAAAGTAAATCAAAAGGGAGAAGCTTTGTGCATATAATTAAATAACCTTTACAAGCCACTGATTAATAAAAGTATCTTTTAAAAATGATTTTTCGAGCAGCTTGGGTCCAGCACTCAGTATCCTGCAGCAAACAGCAATCAATGAACTGTGATCTAACCAGCCAAAGTAAGCAGTCAAAATCTATTTGCCTCAGATAAGCACTCACTAGGCTGTAGCAAGGTACCTTTGCTGATGCTAGACAACTTATTGTGACTGGACAGACAGGCCATGAAAACCAGTGCATCTCCTTCTTGCAGGAAAACTACTTGTTGAACAAGAACTTGTATTTTCCCAGGGGATTTACAATGGCATTTTTGTTTTAACAGTATTGCATCAAAAAAGGGATTCATGTAAACTGTGCTTTGAGAGATTCCCTGCAAGGTAAGATTAATTACTCTACAGCACCCTTCATACTATTTTTAGCATTAACTACTTCTTACTGAAATATGTATGTCAAGACACCTTTGTAGATAACTTTTAGTGGGAAAAATCAGCTTCTGCTTTGACTAAAATTATCCCTTTTAACTAGTACCAGGAGATTTCTTGGAAGGCTGCTAAAACTGGAAAGAAAGTAGCCTGAAAAATAATTTGTTTAACTACCTTTGAAATTAAGTGTCTTTAGACACAGAAAATAAGGCACTGTCTCTTTTAAACTCTCAACCTATCGCTTTCCTTTACTTACACTTCCCATCTGTCAACAAGTGCTTGTAATTTTATTACACTGTCCTGTAGTTTATGCAGAGTTGGTATTATTTTACAGAGTTCTGTTAATGGACTGGATAAATGGTAATGCTATTTAAACTAGTCTCCTGCTCCAGCAAACACAGCTGCAACTGTACTACTATTTCTAGGCAAACATCTTGACCTGAACACGCAGTGCTCTCTCAACCCGTCCAAAGAGAAATTGGAGCAGACAGCAAAGGGAAAGCATAGCTGGCCGCTGGCAGCAACCAACTGTGTCGAATCATAACTCATATACAGTGTACCCTCGTTCTTTTATATTGCATTTAGCCTACACAACAAGCATATGTGCTTCTTCACCTGGCATCTCATTTACAGCCAAGGGTCAAATGGTAATTATTATTCACAGAAGCTCAACAGTATGTTGAAACCTCGCAGTACACACATTGTTTGATTAGCTGTTAAAGGCCAAAAATAAATACTAAACTCAAAGCATATTATACATTTTATTGATCATGCTTAGAGAAGTTTAATTCTCCTTAGAAAAATATTTATTTGGATGTAAATACATCTAAGCATATAAAATGATACATGTAAAAGGCCAAATCATTTTATACTCTTCGAAGTGATCAAGGCACTTATCATCTAAAAACTGACCAAGAACATTCTACTAGTATCAATTCCTTTGTTGGCCTGAAAAATTTTAATTACAAATTTAGTGCTAAGCAGATGTAGATTTCATCATTCATATTTTCTTTTAAACATGAATACATTATAACCAGACATTCACTTTCATGGCCTGATCAACAATAGCCCTTAGGCAGAGGAAATTTAATACTGTGAAGCCAGTGATCTCTTACTTTCCACAATATACACAATGAGGAGTTGTGTGCTTTATGTCAGAGGACATTACATATTTAAGACTAGCATCTATCAAATACACAATTCTGAAATAAATAAATTCAAATACGATTTTGCCTGAAGTGTGCATCTATTTTTTCGCTGAAAATTATGGCTCATTTCTATTTTATATGAATCTAGATAATAACCATTACACTATAGGTAAAATAATAAAATTATCATAAATCTTTCATATTCTTTTCTAATGAAAGTATGTCTATTACGGCTGATGGAAATTATAAGAGAATCAATTTTTCATATACAATACCACATACAAATATACTATAACATCAAAGCAGACCAAAATATTTTTGTTTGTCAAGACAAAACCCTTCAGCAGCTTTCTGACCTAGTCATTTAACAACTCATTCCATCCGCAGGGAAGTTCTGGAAACAAAGTACACCTCCAAAGCACAGGAATGAAACAAAATACACAGAATTACATGTTTACAATAGTAAGAGTAATTTCCAGTTTGCTATTTTATGTTGCTATGAGAAGGGAGAAAAGAACTATTGTTTCACAATATTAAAACACAAGTCAACTCATAAAAGTAAAAGCTTAATTTTACCACTTCTTCTCAAACATATTTCCATATACTAAAGTGGAAACAAATAAGAGGTATTTTGATTTCCTCCTTCACTTTTCTTTTTCCAAGCACACAAGGGAAGAAACTCAATACAACCAGCAATTTCAACAGCAGAAATCTCACCTGAAGTCCAAAGAAATGCATCAAACACGTATCTAATTACAACAGGACTGAATTTGTACAACCTTTCTAAAGCCTACTAAGCATGTCCTGTTGTATCCCTTCGATACCACATACCATAACTTAAAAGTACCTTAAAATTTATTTTGTTAAACAAGAATCCAAACCTTATTCCACATTTCAACTGCAACAGAATTAACATGGCTTTTCGGAAAAGACAATGGGTTGAAATACTTTAAAATATTGCCAAGATTAGAAACATTATCAAACCAAAGAACACAATTAGAACAAACAACTCATTACCCAATTTGATGTTATTTCTATTGTTTTCTTTGCAAGGGGACACAGAGACCTCTCTACAGACCTAGCATTTGCCAATCCTATAATTTTTCTGGTCAAGTATGTACAGCCACAAATATCACAAAACCAAAGTGCTTACACAGTGCTGCATCCCATCAGAATTCCCACAGGCATTTTTTTATTTCTTCAACATAGGAAAAAACCCAAACAAAAAGCAGAAAAAAAAAAAAAAAAAGGAAAGTCAAAGTATTCTCTCAGCAAAACTTCCTTAAAGAAGTGAGAATCAACAACACAACACTGTCTTATACAACAGTATCTGACCTAGATGTAAAATGAATTTTAAAGTCTTCCAAGCCGTTAAAGAAAGTACTCAGCTAAAAAAAAAAACACCAATGCTCCAAGATGCATTTTAGCCTTGTTTGAGGCAAAAAGAAAAAATCTAATGCAAGACAGAGTACCAGACCAAGCCCAAATTATCCCAAATAATAGTTATTGGGAGGTCTTACTTACAGCCTGTATAACTTCGGTGTCCCCAGAAAGAGCAGTTCAGAAAGCAACTGGAGGTTATTTCTGTTTAGGCGCCTTTAGAAAGAAAAAGAAATAGTTGTGTTAAATTACAAATGCTACAGAGCAATGCAATGCAACCACTTTGAGCAGGCATACCAGTGATGTAACAAGCTGATTTTAAAGACCAGAAAGGTCCATTAGCGGAGACATGGTCCAGCAGTAAATTTACCATGGACTAATTACATTTTCTGGTTTCCCCCAACAGACCATATTACCTATTTTATGAAAGATTTTGAATTTCTGCAGTGTGAGCCAATCACTAAGTCAGAACTCTATCCTGTACAAACAACCTGAAAGCTAAAACTACAAAATCAGCAGTGTAACTTCAATTCCCCACCAGCTCTCTGTTCTCCAAACATAATGATGCAGATAGACATTCTGTGACCATGGAAAGGTCCAAAGGAACTTCTCAAATGTATATCCTTTAAGCAGCAAGATAATGTTATATCTAAAAATCAATATAACCTATTTATTCGAATAAAAAAAGCAAAGAACATTGTTACAAAAGCCTTTGTCAAAACAATTCAGAAAAAAACAACAAGTCACAGCTTATATTTGGCATTACAGGGTGTTTTGTACGCAATTTATTCTCTGTAGCTGTAAATATAGGAGCTTTGAGGAAGTTAAATGACTAAACGTGATCAGTTGTACATAAGACAGTGTACAAATGAAAAATGACAAAAATGCAAATGACATCTGGAAGGCACCCATTTGTCTGTGAAGTTTGTCACTGAGCATGCTGACCAGGGTCACAGCTGCTTAGACTGAGGTGACAAGATCAAAGCCCACCGTATTGTACTTATAGACAACAAAACAACCACTAGCCAAGACAAATATATTTTATCTTCATGATCTTTTTTCTAACATACAACGCAGATTGTTCTTTCCAATGTGTGCGAGTGACAGCCCTGGAGCATACAGTCATACCAGTTAAGAAGTCAAGCTCAAAACACGTTTTGGTTGTTTTTATGCAAAGCCACACATGCCACCTGCCATTCAAGCAAAGCAATCCACTGGAAAAAGCTGTTTTGTTCCATAAACCTTATCCTGAGTCCCAGTTTGCATTGCACAATGCTTGTCAATATAATAATTCAAGGCATTCCTAGACACCAGACTGCATGGGATTATCTGATAAATATATTATTCTTAGAGTGGTTACACTACATACCATCAATAGACTGCTACCAAGACATCCCATTAGGTGAAAAAATATATTGGGCAGCAGTTTTTCAAAATTATGTTTTAGAATTTCAGAAAGGTTCAGATTTTCTTGCTTATTAATCTTAAGGTAGAATTTAAATAATTAAGCCCATTTAGCATCTCGATGTTCATTTTTCATTAACACTGACCCATATAAAGGTCCTTTCAGTTTAAAGGTTTTTCCATTAATTCCCATGTAGGTACACACAGATATTCAAAATATACAAAAAAATCTGAACTGTGATTTTTCAAGTCTGTTTTCAAATCAGTAAAAGGGAAACTTCCATATAAAACAAAAACAGAGCTATTATTAAGTTAATGACTTAAAGACTTACGATTTGAACATTGCTTAAGAAAATCTTACCTACATAAAAGCAAAAATGTGATGTGTTTTAGTGATCGTGGATCCACTGCATTTTCAAAATAAGGTAATTTAAAAAAACGTCTTCTGACCCTTGTGAAATCTATGTATAAAAGTATATACAGTCAGCCCTCTTCCACTTCACACCCCGCGTATTGCGGCTCCACATCTTAGCAGCATTTTTGAGCTATGAAGGAGGCCTCATTTCGCAACTGCGCATGCGTGACCCGGCATGTATGAATATTCAATTAGGCAGTCATGAATATGCAAATCAACCCACACAGCCGCCTCGGCTCCACTCCTGGCGGAGCGGGTGTAGCGGCGGCTCTGCTCCTGGCACAGCTGGGCACCTGCCCCACTCCGAGAGGAGGCTTCGTGCAGTTATGAAAGGTTTACACACTCTCAGGGATTTTTCCTGGCTCGGGGTGGCTGTGGGCGCTGGGAAACACCAACACAAACACACACAGCGGGGCAGTGCCAAAACAGCGCTGGGGGAAATTTGCATATTAATGAGCTGCCAATCAACACGGAAGGCGGACTTCGCTCAGAGAGGGGAAGATCCGTGCTACTGGGGTACAGGAGACCTGACTGTACTAAGCTCACAAAAGTGAAGTACAAGAAAGTTGCTTCCAAGTAACAGTTATGTTTGTGATCCCAAGAGATTGTGAAATCAAACTGTGAAACACTGAACCTGAACAAATGATTAAAAAGAAAAAGAAATAAAATTTGCTCATTGCTTCTTTTAGCTAACTAGAGACATAAGGGTCTAAGTTGCATTACTACAGATTCAAAATAACATGGAAAAACATGCAGGGTAAAGACTTGGGAAAGTTGTCACTAATTAGCTGTTCGGGACAAATTTCTGTTGATATTTCTTAGGAACTCTTGAGACACTACACAATAATGGTGAGCTGTAACTGAAAAGAATGAAATTACTAAGTATCTTTTTTGTAGAAGTCCTGTATAATACAAAAAAAGCACTATAGTACAGTGACATTCTATTAATTGATGATCTATTAATTGATGATCAAGTTCATCAGGCAGGCTGCCTTCTACTAAATGCGAAACGAGTCTTACTGGAACACAAGCATCACTAGAAAATACTTCCCAGGCAAAATACTTGCTCTAATATATAACTTTTATACAAAGAGTTAATACCTTAGATCAATAGTTTCTATTAACTGCAGTTCACACGGCCCACACAATTGAGTACACTATTAACATACAGCATGTGCTGCTGTACAGACTTTCAAATCTACATCATGGACAATAAATCAAGTTTCATTAATTAAACTAGAAATAAATAGAACTACCCTCATGTCTCGAGTTTCAACACACATCTTTAGTTTGCCTGTCACAAAGTTTAAATTCTTGTTCTTTGAAATTCACTAAGTGGACCAAGAGAATACACAGGTTTACACGAGAATACATGGATTACTGATATTTTACCAATCCTCTATTTTTTCACTTTTTCATCTCATTTCATCCCACTCACTGAAGTTTCTTTTAGAACTAAGCTTTCTCTATCAAAAATTTGACCATTTTTATTGCCTGTGACTAAGAACATAAAGCATGACTAATTTTCATAAAGGTAATAACAGGAAATATGTCCTTTACTATACATCAGAAAGAGGCTACTTTTAAGCTCTAATAAGTTATAGCAGATGCTTTTAAAGTGGTCAATTTGCTGTTCTTAAGTTTCCTATAAGGAGCCTTTATGAATTAGTCTCATTGAAATAAATCTTTCAAGACTTAAGTAGATAGTCCTGTCTTAAAAAATACAATGAGACTACACATAAGTGAATAGGAAAAAGGATGCAGAACAAATTGAACACAAACTAATATTACAGCTCCCATTCAGTCATTCCCATTTCCATACAGCTTCCCATTCAGTCACAACAAAGAGTTTCCAATCTTTGGACAGAGCCACACAAGAAGTCCAGAAAATATATTACTATTTTAAAATGGTTCACTAATATACATGGTTCCCCAATAGTTTCACTTTTTAAGGTGACCTCACACTTAATTTTATCTGAAATAACACCTATCTAGAACACATAAGCATAATGGAACAAGAGTGAGAAAGACATGCTCCTCTTTCTTCCCAGAGCTGAAAGCTGAGGTAAGCACAGATGGATCACAGAATCCAAGACTGTAGATTGTAAAGAACTACAGCTACTGCAAAGTCAAAACAACCAGAAACATTCCACCACATTTTATTTCAATGTGTGTTGGCAGACACCTCACCACAGCTACCTAACAGGCAGAGTTTCCCCTGGGGCAGCGCAAGAAGAGAAATTTCAGTTTCACCAACTGAACTGCTCTCCCAGAACATTAAAGAAACAGTGATGAGATATTCCACACTGCTACTATTCTGTTTTACAAATGAGCTATAAATATTTGCTTCTCAAGCAGAGGCAAAGAGCTCAGGAGATGAGCATAAGCAACAGAAAATGTACTGGAGAATCTCTTCCAACACCACAGTAACTTGGACTGTAAAGTCCCCTGGTCGTGTCCAGAAATAAATGGATTGGGCAAACTGGCACCCTGACACAGGTTTTAGAGCTCTTCGTGATAAATTCGAGAAAAGTCCACATACTATCTAAAGCACAAAGTATTTCAAATACTTCAGCTTTAAACTCCCAGAGCTCAGTCTTCTAAACATAATAAAGACTAGAAAAGCATCTTCAAAGTGAAATCATGGAGGAAGTATACAAAAGGATTGATTTAAAGACAGAATGAAAATCTTTGACAAATGAGCATGTTAAAACATTCTTTAAAGGAAGCTCAATACCAACAGACAGATAAAAAGTAAGTACAGACAAACAGTAAGTCACACTATAAAGCAAAGTAGATTGAGTAAGCAAGGAAGATAAGCAAAAAAAGTAGATTGATTTTAACTTCTGGTTCTAAAGAAGAGGCTGTCTTAGCTGAAATTGTGGATATCTGAGTTTTACTTGGCTTCTGTATGCAGCAGGAGGATATGCAGAGGATGACAGAGACAGAGGTACACTGCAGGGAGAGCAGGATATGCTTCCAATACAATGTATCCTAACTAAATGAAGTCCAGCCATGCCACAAATCTGTTCTGATGCCCCTAAGTTTTCATACCACAACAACTGTGATCCAGGAGCAAGCACACAAGTGGAAGGGAGAAAAAAAATTCTTAATTACACTCTGTACATGTAATTATCTGCAATTGCTATAGTTGACAGGCAGGTCTTTATTTGTTTCACTGGTTTGTTACAGACCTGACTGTAACAAAAAGAACAGAAAATTCCTAAAACAACAGAACCACTCAGAGATAACTTCAGTCAGTTCTCAACTTAAGAGCCATTCCAAGTTATAAATCAGCTGTATTCTTTAATTAGAAACAGCCTATCCCATTGGGTACATAGAGAATGAGAGCCTTCCAAAACTCCAAATACTAGGCACAGATGCATTTTATTCTACCACCACTGCTTCAGGAAGGATAGGCGGCTTCCAACTCACGCACAGTTAGTGATAGCAGAAGTCATTTTTCATTCCTCCTCCAACGTTAGCTGAGAGAAGTGCATTATCTGCACATAGTAGTACACAGCACTGCGCAGCTTAGAAATTGTAGTTTTCAAAGAAGCACATCCACACCTTCTGTTTGTCAGCAGAAGTCATTACTATCGCATCCACTTGAAAATACCATGTAACCCCTCCTTGAAGATCATTTGCAAAATACACATGAAGTTTAAAAGCACAAAAGCTATTTTTCATTAAATTTCAAATGAAAGAATATGTCAGTAACCACACCTCTGTTTATGCAGCAGGTCTCTCTACTCCCAAGGACTGAACCCACCAGGCTCCTTAATTAGTTCCAAGAGTTAGAAGGATATGCCTCCTCTGGGAAGGTCTAACATTAGTTCAGGCTTTATGAGCTCAGGAAATACAGAATCAACCTACAAAATTATCCAAGTACCTTAAAACAGAAAGCTAGTGCACAGCACCAAAATCATCTCTACAGGTTGATTTAACCACAAAGTCCGAAAAATCTCACTCTGACACACAGGGTCAGAACAACAGACATTGGAATATGTCACTCCTATTGCCTCATCAAACAACTGCATAGCGAGCTTAAGTTAGACTTACATCTGAAAGCAAAGTCCTACTACTTTTCTACCAAAAACATGCTGCTATATCTGCTAGAGGCAGAAAACATTTGTGCACTCGTGTCCAAATCCACAATCTGCTAACTTCAACACATCTAGCAACTGCTGTCTGTCAATGTGACTTCCATGAACATGTCATCAAGTGAGAAAAAGGTCCAAGAACTAAGAGCTAAGCAAAAGGTTGTGCCAGTGTCTCCATTAAACATTCTCTGCAAAGATCTTGTGTCCCTAGTCAAACTACTCAATCTCATTAAGAATAACAATATCAAGTTTACCAGCCATATGAACAAAAAATGGAATTTGAGAGGCTCAGGACTGATCTTATAGCACTTGGATGGCCAAGAAAGTTTTCCCCAGGTCAAGAACCACCTAAGCAGGGCTACATTTTCCAGGCTAAATAGTGACTCGCTAAGAAAGATATCTAAGTTAGTCTCCATTCAGTTTCGAGTATACATTAGATATTTTAGTAGGAAAAAATAATTTCAAACAGAAGTAGGACACTACTGAAAACACTAATGCAAATTCAGTTTCTTACTTGTGTAGGAAGCAGTAGAAGTTTCATCTCAACTACAATACTACATTGTACTAGCGTGCACACTACTTGAACCCGAACATATTTTCAGTCCTTAATTTTCTTCTCCCGTGAGTTTGACGTCAAGTCTAAAATTACCACACTCCTCTCTTACCCCAATCAATTCTCCATACATTATATAGAACAGTATTTTGCACTGTCAGCAGTCTATACTAATTTTGCCTTTTTAAAGGGTTTCTTTTTTTGCTAAGACAAACTAAGGCTGTTGTTTTCTGGAAGCTTCTGTATTCCTTACTGCTTTAATAGAAAGGATATTTCTATAAATAGTTGGTCATTACTCTTTTAATTCTGCATACAGCACTAAAAAGCATGAAAAACAAATTAAAAGCTGAGAAACTACAGGCTGGGCAGCCTCACCTCAATGGCTGGGAAGGTGATGGAGCAAAATAGAAGTTATTTCTGTTCTAGACACAGTAAGGACAAGGTAATGATTGGGAGCAGTCAATATGGATTTAAAACTGGAAAAAGTATGCCTGAAGAACCTGATAGGCTCCTACAATGAATATGGAACTTGGCAGATGAGGGGAATGGAGTAGATGACATTTATCTTCACTTCAGTAAAGCCGACACTGTCATTCATAACAGCTGTCCTCACTGACAAGCTGATAAAGTACAAGGCTACAAAAACCAGTGGTGAGGTGGACTGAAAACTACCTGAAATGCCAAGTTCAAAGGGCTGTGATCAAGGGCACAAAGTCCATTTGTAGAACAGTCACTAGTAATGTACCCCAGGGGTCAGTACTGGAGCCAGGACTGCTCAAACTTTTATCCATAGTCTGGAAGATGGGACACAGTGCCCCCTCTCAGCATGTTTGCAGAGGATGCAAAACTGTAGAAGATGCAAAACTGAGGTCCAAGTACATAAGAAATTCAACTGGAGACAACAACGTGCCCTTGTACCTAAGGCAAATAGCATCCTGGGCTGTCATTTACCAGTGTTGCCAGCAGGTCAAGGCTGGTGGCCTTTCCCTGTATTCAGCACTGGTGAGACATCTGGGGAGCTGCACGCAGTGCTGGACTTCCCACTACAAGAAAGACATGAACATACCAGAACATGTCCAGGAAGATAACTATGGAAGCAGATTGAAGCACCTGTCACATTGGGAGAAGTTGAGAGAGCTGGAACTGTTTAGCCTGAGCAAGAGAATGCTCAGAGATATTTCAATGTGTATAAATACTTCATGCATATAAATAAATGATGTTCTTCCTTCCCAAGTAAGGAAGACTGAGCCAGACTCTTCTCAGGGGCGCACAGTGAAAGGACAAGAGGCAATAAGCACAAATTAAAGCACATTCAAAACCCAAATGGAAACAGCCCTCAGCCACCTGCTCTGATTGACCTTGCATTAATCTGTGGCGTGGGACTAGACAATCTTCAGAGACTTCTTCAAACATCCAAAATCTCACGAGGATAATTCATTAGATTTTATTCTATAAAGCATACCACAAAGAAGGAAACAGAAGTTATAAAACCTCCATAGAGTAATAGAGGTTCAAGTATCGGATGAAACAAGGATGATCTTTGACAACACCTGGGATTACTTCCAAGAAAAAAAAAATGCAAGGAGAGAAGAGGAAGCCAATCTATTATATGGAATTTAACTAGAGTTTGAACAGATTCTTTAGAAAGACAAGAAAGGCCTGCAGATAGTCCTGATAGGCTTGTAATGCAGTCTGGCACAGTTACCACTGTAAGTTTTCAATTATGTGGTTTTTTATCACACCTGTACAGACATCCTTCCAAACCAAAGCCAGAAAGGCTGATGTGCCTTCAAAAAATTGAGGGAGATTTTGCCACATTGTTTTTGATTATTGGTCTAGACTATTATTAAAGATAAGCCAGCACGATGCACTACATACCATGAAGGAAAATAAAACATTTCTTCTGATGAAGTTTCAACCAGGGTCCTCATAATAAATAAGATAATATAAGTGTATGAGTCACTGAAGAATACATTTTTGGAGTTTAACGGTAAAATTTCAGATAAAAGCATGGTTTCTGCCACTAAAATAAGGAGCTTCTCAGATGTTCTTTCAAATATGCAATATTAAAATATAATGACAACTCAATTTTCACCTGTGGTCATCTAATACCAAATCAGTTTTTAAAAAAAAAAATTCACAGAGTAAAACTAAAATGTAGCTTTAAGTTCAATATCAGTCCTCTGTAGAATCAATTAAAAATAAATTCCAAACACAAAACACTATTTGAAACAAACGGGCACAGTTCTGCAAAATCAGGTTTGGTTTCACCCTTTTGCAACAGTGCAAATTATCCATTTCAGGGGAAGCGAGAAAGAAGAGCATCCAGCAAACAATGTCACAAAGGATGAGCACAAAACAGATGTGGGAAAAATAAACAGCCTTCCTGCCCTGGAATTTGTAAAAAGGTCTGCAAAGAGCAAACAGGACTTCTCACTGCAATTTGACTTCTAGACCTATAAAAGGAGTCTCATGAGAAAACACACTCAGATGAATAAAATACACTAAAAATAATAGCAGGTATTGACAAGGCCTTTAGAAGAAATTGCTCTTGGTTTTACAGTTTTATCAAACATTTTGTAGTATTCTGTCATCAAACTGCAGCGATCATCTGATTTTTTTTTCTAATTACATTAGAACAGTGCACCTTTTTAAATACTGTCTTCAAAGACAGCTTTTGTGTATTTCTAACACAACAGACATTTTTAGAGAAGATATTTGACATTGCTTTGACAAAAGTCTACTAATACAGAATAATTACTGAAGGGGGTTTTTTTAAGCTACAAATACAGGTGCCCCAGTACAATCCATGTAAGCTAGTCACACATTCCCTTGGTAAGCGATTAGCACTGCAGACTTCGTGGTCTTCTCCTAAGATGAGGAGTGTGCTATGCATTGCCCTTAACTATGTAGGATTAGCTAAGAGAAGGACTTTTCACATCTGTGATGAACAAGGTATAACTGTTCACCCCCTTCAGGGCTGTTCAAAAATAGGTATCTCTACCTGAACTCATTCTTCTGCTACTTTTCACACACATGTGGAGGTATTATCCCTTCAAGTGCTCATGTATTCAGACTGATGCCAGGCAGATGATTAAGTATCAAGGCTAGAGGGGGGAGAAAATCGTAACATCAACAGGCCTTAAAAACAAGCATGTGCATAACATCCCCAAGTTGTAGGCAGTCCAACCTAGACTACCCTGTGTGCAGTAGCCAGAACAGCTTAGAATGTACCTTAGCCAAAAAAAAAATTAGTTCTCAGATTTTGGAAATGAACTTGACCACCAAAACGAAGATAAGCATTCGGTCAGAAAAGAAGCTGGACACTAACCACTGGCTAAAGAGCTAAGAACTTACTCTAAGAGCTCAATTCAACTTCTCTGCTATATAATTAAGTCTCACCACCAAAAAAGCTTATTTCATTGACTAGATATAGTCAAGCACAAGTTCAAATAATGTTCATCTATCAGTTTTCAGCTATGATAGTGATATGATTGCTGGAACACTAATAGTGACCCCATTGCTAATATGTATAGCATTTTTCAACACAGTTCCTAAAACTCCACAATAGCCTTTATACTACACATCTTAGTGTCAGTAAACTAGAAAAAAACAATCAGATTTTGCTTTAGCTAAAACTGCAGAACTTCACCATAAAACTAAACTTTAGCATTTTCCCCCAGAAATTCCTACTCCTGAATTTTGTTCATATAGCTTCATTGAAGTGAAGGCTACTGACATTCTAACACTTCTCTTCTGTAACTGAAATGACTATATACTATCAGAGATTCAAAACCCAGAAAGAAAGAGTCCAGACCAAATCTAATTATTCTGGGATTAATTTATTGACACAGTTCACATTTAAAGAATCACAAAAATCCCACCGTTCCTCTTTCAGAAGTTAGTATTTTCCTATTTGGAATTTACATTTTAGCAATAGAGCTAGTCAAGTAATCGGAATAAAACCTCAAGGTCACGCCACACATCAATACATCATAAAAAGTTAGCACATAGGCTTACTTTAGTCTCTGAACAGCATGTTTTATCCCATCAGTGATACAGGATGTCTGCACCCTGAGAAAGGAGATACATGCAACGGTGTGACCCTTTTCTAGACCAGGCAGAAAGACCAGTACTAGTTCATGGTACATACAGATAAAACCCACTTTATTTTACTGAATCTGATTTAATATTCTTGAGAAGACTGACTCCCATGTATTGAGGTTATAATTAAGCCCTTGCTACAGAAACTAGAAACACAGCAGTTTCATGTAAGAGTTATATCCAGAAATCAAAGTAGTACTATAGTTTGTTTACCAAGAAAAAAGAACTTTTCCTTAAAACTATTAAGCTGAAATATACTTTTCTTTCTGTGATGACTCATACCTATAAGTTTCAAATTGTTCATCCACAGCATGAACAAAATCATAATGACTTTCAATATTACTCAAACACTCATAAGTACACACCTAAGTAAATGCTCTCTTCATGTCAACTTATATTAACTTCTTTGAATGTATTTGTGGAGATGAAGCCCGAATAAATAGCAAGTACAGACAATGCCTCAGTTGAACGTTTTAGAATTGTGTTGTAGAAATTTAGAAAAAAACAGATGAATAGTAACAAAACATTTAATTCTTGAAATATTTCTTGCTACATCATTCAGTAATGCATTGTAAGAAACAAAAATATAACAGTTTCCAGTTTAAAAGCTATTTCATGTACCAACTTGATGCTCAGCGCCTACAGCATTCTTTCCTTGAACTCATGATTTCAGCTTATTCTCACCAAGTAGTTCAGGGAGAGGTATGGGGAGGGTAAGTTAGAGCAGATATCAACTCAGGAGTTGCACTTGTTCCTGTGAGAGGAACATTTTACCTATACACTACAGCAGAAATAGGTTTCATGGGAGTTGGTGGCTTTTTGTTTGTGCAGTTGTATTTTTTTAATTCAGCTTTAAGTCTACACAGGTAAGTCTTCAGAACTATTGAGATAGTCAATTGACCTCTTAGAAGTACATTTTATTAATTCAAGTATGAAAAAAGGTAGGGGCTTGGCCTGGAAACTTTTTAGGCCACACAAGTAACTTCACTAGAGTAATCAGTGGGACTAATGCACAACAAGTTATTCACATGACACATGTCTGCAGAATCAGACTCCACATTAGCATTTTAGGGGCATAGTGCTGCCTCAATGGATTATTCACAAATACATGAAGAAAAACGTGGGTAGTTTTCAAACAATCACTGCAAACTTATCCTGACACTTTTTTCATATTTAGCATAGTCTTAGAATGATAAGAGCTGGAATCCAAACTACTAGACCTAAAAAATATTAGGAAAAATCATTATAAGTGTTCCTATCAGCCAAAAAATTTCTTTCTAAATGAAAAGGTAACCAGCCTTCTGTGTAGACAAGTGAAGCGCATATTTAGCCCTCAAAAACTGACTATATTCTATTTCTGGAGTAAAAACAACTGTAAGGAAATTCTATATTTTACAACAGAACTGGTTCAGCAGTTTATAGCAGCTGTCTTAATCCAAATTTTATATCTCCTTCCAGACGACAACCTGTAAAAACACTGAGGTATTTTGAGCAGTATCTGCAACACCACAGAAGGAGGTAGCCTTGGGGATAACAATGGCCTACACTCACTGAAAATAATGTTCAAAGTTGTATCTAATAGTGTTAGTTTTCAGAAAGTTGAAATGTAGAGTTGATCTTGATCTTGCTTTCTTAAGAGACTACATCAAACTATCACAAATATCACACCCAAGACAACAGATTTATGAAGAATGAAGAAACAAGTGTTTAATTCCACATTCTCATAGGAACTGTTTCAAAAGGTTCTGTCCACCATAATAAGCACTGGTCTCTGGAAATTCATAAATGTTGTGAAAACCTTCCACACCTAGAGCCTTTCTTATTCCTACCATGAAGTATATTGAAAACCACCACTGATACATGACTGTGGTCTATGTAAGAGATTCACACAACGTAACAGGTCATATCCCAATCCTTTCCCTATGTGACCTGCCACGGACTGAAGAGTCATATCCTCTTTAGAGGCTGTACCCAGGAACACGGGCTCTTCGAAATAACTAGTTAATACAGAAAGTCTTGCAGATGTTAAATGCAGGACAGTCAAGATCATAATTAATCCTGGAGGTTTTGGCACTGCTTCAGGACATATTCAAAGGTATAAGCTGTCCCAGCTGAATATACAGCCCATTTTTCTATCAAAGAGGGTTGTTTCAGCAGACAGAGCATCCACAAAACACAACAGACCATGTGACTCTGCCACTCAAGATACAGGCTCTGAAAAAAGCCATATTTGTGGCAGACTTACTCAAGCAGTATTGTACCAAATTGGCTTGGACTGGAGCCTTAAGATCTCAGTACTAAAGATGTTGAGCCTTCAGGACTGGCAGAGATTAGAATTAAGTGAACACTGCAGTGTATACCCATTTATTTGACTGAAGACTTCTCACAGAAGTATCCAGTTAAAACGCTTACAGCAAAATCACCTTCACCAGGGTTTCTCCAGCTACTAAAGTTTCCAGAAACCTAAAATTTATTAAGTTGTAGTTTCTCTCTAATTTTCCCTCCCAGTTCTTACGTAGCAGGCATAGCAATACACTCCTTTACTGCAAATCAAACATTTTCACTTTAATACAGGGCTGCTGTAGTAAGACACTTGTTACAGCAGTATTTATTGTAGCTTTCAGTTCCATTGCACTTCTGGAATTACAATGGTGTGACACATTCCCATTGTGAAGCATATGAGTCTAAATACCTTGGTGTACAGACTACCACATATACTCAGTGTACTAGAAATTTATTATCGTATTGCTAAACTCTAGGAGAAACCACCTGAGAAAGGTATACAATTGGGTCTCCTATACCACGGAACTGCGGTCTTATCCGGGTCCCGCGAAGCCCTACTTCCGTGTTGAATGGCAGCTCATTAATATGTAAATTTGTCACGCACTGTCACACAGCCCCTTGTGCTGTTTTGGCACTGTGTTGCTGTGTAACAGTTGCTGCAGCAGCCGTGCCGGGGATAAGGGGAGGAGGAGGGCAGGGGGAAGCGGCGGGGCCAGGGAAAGTGGCGATGCCACCACTGTCTCGGGGCCACGAAGAAGCAGCGGTGCCACCACCATGGCTGTGCGGGTTGATTTGCATATTCATGACTGCCTAATTGAATATTCATGTGTGCTAGGTCGCGCTTGTGCAGTTCACAGGTTCACAGGTTATTCTGAGTTGGAAGGGACCCACAGGACCATCTAGTCCGACTCCCAAGCAAACGCCCACCCAGGGATCAAGCCCACAAGCGTGGAACCACGGGCACCACGCTCCATCCATCCAAGCCTCCCACCATCTAGCCCATGTCACTAAGCTCCTCATCAAGTCTTCTCTTAACCATCTCCAGGGATGGCGACTTCACCACCTCCCTGGGCAGACCATTCCAATGAGAGATCAATTGCAAAAAGGGGCCTCCTTAATTGCTAAAAAATCATGCCACTAAGATCTGAAGCCGCAATACGGGGGGTGTAAAGTGCAAGAGGGCTGACTGCACATGGATTCAGTCAAATCATATCCTAAAAATTCTCTTCTGAAGAGGTCAAGAGTTTCTTCTCCCTGAAATGAATTTTGCAGAGTGCTTTAGGTCTTCCCTTCCACTAGAAGGAGCTGAGGATATTCAGCCTTTTGGATTATCAAATTTAAGACATGAGTATACACAACTCACAAAAATCCCAGTTCCTTGGAAGAGAGACCAGAGTAACTTGTCTAAAAAATTAATAACCAAAATTCCAGCTAAAATAAAAAGAACATAAAAAATCCACACCACTTCACTTAGCGAGATGGGAATTTTTTCCCCCAAAGCAAAACTACAGTGAAAGTCTGTTGTTCACATTAAAGAGAATATTGAAATACAGGAAATATATTTTAAAATAATTCAGCCTGTATACAGCAGCACAAGATATTTCTACATAAATATTGCATGTAAACAATTTTACAAATGAAATTGAGTCCATTTAAATGGCAGTAAGGTTCTCTTATATCTTTAGCTGGCATGCTAAAAGGTCTGCATCAGGTATTCTTTGAGAGAAGCTTGGCACATTACACTTAGAGTGAAAAAATTACATCCTACACTTCCACAGTGGAAAAAAATAAAAAGCTTTAAAGTCCTTTCACTTTAACATATAAAAGAAAATGCTGGAAGGAAATACCCATAGGTTTCCTGAGAAATCATTTTGAATTTCAGAATCCCAAGGAGATGAATTGGCTGTCAGATAACAATGCGCCTTCATCAGATGGACTTGGCAGTTGTAAACAAGAAGAATTTTCTCAGCTTTTCCTCACAAATATGAAATATTTGCTCTTAGCCAACAGCTGGGGTGGTTTAAAGACATCCTGCGTATATATTCAAATTACAAGTCACCCACACACCTAACACTGACTGAATTCCAGCAAATTAAAGAAACTGACAAGTGTTGGAGCAGATGCAAAATAATTCTGAAGTCAAAACACAATCTAAATTCATAGGTCTAAATAACAAAATTCTTACGTGTTAGTTTGCCTGCTGAAGGGTGAAAAACATAACCTGCAAAAGTAGCCACAATTACCATAATTTCTCTTCAGAACTAGCGTCTTATGTAAATGGAATCTATCCATTGCTTTCCAATTATCAAGGGAAAATTAAAAAAAAAAAACAAAACAGAAAACGCAATGGCAAAATAAACACATCCGACAAATAAGTTTTACTACTGAAGTTCACTTTCTTCTAGTATTACAATTCTATACTTCAGAAATATTATCAGTAAGTGCCTTGAAATTATGATAAGTTAAAAAGTCCTTTGACATTTGTTAATAAATCAAATAGCAGGATCTAACTTCAACATAATAAAGAAATAAGGCGAATTGTAAACCGTTTTAAAACTTTGCAAGCATTGGTTATCTCAGTGTCAAACCATATTCACAGGGAAAACATGGATCTTCTAATGTTTATTAGTGTTTCTTATATGTATACTTACTTTTGCAATATGAACTACACTGGTGTTTAATTTTTTTATCTAGATCCCATAAACCAAATTTAGGAATGTGTATATTTTATTCCAAAGCAGCCCTCAGCAGGAGAAGCTGTACTAAATCCCTATGCTTTGTACAAAGTTTAAAACATTGTACAAAAGCATTGCATTAAGTGTTCTAATACAACTCAGAAATGCATAGTAAGGGTTTCTATGAAGACTAATCAGTCTCACTAAAATTTATTGAAAAAAGGTTGCACCATTTAATAACACTTTCATTTTTTAGGTCAAAAAGTTACTTTGGTTTACATATTTGAAAAAATGAGGCAATTATCTCAAGTACATAATATTTCAACTATTATTACAGAAATATCATAATTATAGTAGTGGTTACTAAATCTCTTGAATAGCTTTGTCTAAACGACCAACCAGACCATAACGGTTTGTGGGGGGGGTTGTTTTAAACACACAGCAGCTGTGGATACAAAGCAACTATAAGACAAACCATGTTCAGACCAGCGCTGCTTTTCAATGGAGTAATGCAGAAATACTTTTATGAAGTCAAAGCAACAGCATGTGAAAAACTAAACAAGACCTCAGAGGCATTCTTAAAGAAAAGGTGATACACTGAAAACACAGCAACTACAATCCCTAATAATCATGGCACCACTCTAAAGCTCTACATGGGCATATATCTATTAATATAGTGACATTCTTGGACTTTCCTGCTCCAAACTGAAATTACAACCAACAATTAGCATCCTGCCTCTAAGAAGTCAGATGTCCCAAGCTGTACTACACAGTTAAAAAATATTTTCACTTGTAGTGCAACAAAATAAGAAGGCATATACCAAAAATTAAGGAACTATTATAAAAGCTAAACCAGTTCAGAAATCACTCTTTTTCTAAGTCCCACTCCAACCAAAAAGGTGTTCATACTTCAGCTTCACCAGACAGAATCCTCTCATCTCTGGTCCATCTTCTCTCCCCACAGTACTCAGTCTTTTTATTAAATTCAAATAATTTTTGAAAGCTACCAGTTCATATTTTTTCTAAGCTTTAGTAAAAGCTTTAATCATGCAAAAACTGGAGTAAAATTCAATTGCTGCTTTCATACTATGTAACAAGACAACACTTTATAACCTGTAGTTACTTCCAATAAGACATTGTATAAAACATCCAACATCTCCAAGACTAATACCTAACACTACATGTCTGAAAACAGGCTTTTTCGGTGCATTCATATTTTTAGAAGTCTCTGTGCATTCAAGACACAAGTGACAATATTTGAAAGCATCAAACAATTTCTTACAGGGCAATTGCAGTTTACATTTCAAATCTGGACTGCTTGCGAATGCTCCCTCCCAACTGAGTCTCTTACATACTGTTTGAGAATTTCTTACTTCTCTTGTACCTCAATAAGGTTAAACATTGCAAGTTCAGTCAAAAAATTTAAAAGATCAGAGCCCTGAGTAGCTTCACACAGAAAATTTGACCCCTCAAAAGTTCATATTTCTAGAGTTAAAAATACTTACAGCCTCTCCAACTCTTTTAAATCCTGGAATGCTCCTCTTTCAATAGTACTAATCTTGTTTTCCATGAGCTGACTGAAATATAGAAATTTCATATGTAAGTTTTAATATCTGAGAACTTGTTGCATTAACAGCGATCATTTAAAGGCAATCACATACTCATTAAAACAATACAGCAGCTATCCTAGGGTGACATTCACTTTAACCTTCCAAACCCCTTCCATCAGCAATTTACATGGGCTCATATACCCAAAAGAAGGAAAACAATCCTCAGTGAAAGAAACAGGAATCAATATTACATTTGCTCATTCACTTAAAGAGTCGCAAGTTAAAAAACTCCACATATGCTTCCACGCTGTGTGCCTGCATGCACACACACATCACTGCTCTTCGGCAAGTTACAAGACTCCAGTCGAACAGTATGAAGGTGATATTAGTCTCACATGAGAACAACAAAATTAAAATATTGAATCGTGACGTGGGGAGATACATGAGTGAAAGACTGTACAGAGACTGTAACCATAACAGTAGTTGTGTTTTGTAACAAAACTAAAAATTACTATAGTGCTATATTCTATTTCAATGAGAAAAGAGAAAGGATTTTTTAACACTGTTTGCTCAAATTATA
Organism: Pitta sordida; assembly: GCA_013390025.1. Classification (NCBI taxonomy): domain Eukaryota; kingdom Metazoa; phylum Chordata; class Aves; order Passeriformes; family Pittidae; genus Pitta; species Pitta sordida. Next base: position 196,615 of record WEKX01000887.1, read on the forward strand.
ACAGACTTATCGAATAAGCTAAGTTGCTAGCTCTATCCCTCAGGCAAAAAAAAACTATCAAATTTTAAAATCTTCAGAATACTCAGTAAGAATGATTTAAAAGAAAACACCCAGCCAAACCAACCAACAAGATAATGTCTCAAATTCCCTGTTAAGGCATTTCTTGTTTTGTCCAAAAACTGAAGAAACACAATAATCATGACCTGGGTCTTGCTATTTTGTTTAGTAAAGAAAACTTATTTCTTAATGAATTCCTCTATAGTTCAGATTGAGAGTACCCATTTTCAGTGTGACCTATAAATTTCACAACCTTAAACTAACCCCAACAGTTATTCAACCAATTTTATCAACTCTTGCTTGTAAGCTACACACCAAATTAAATCCTCAAGTTCTCATAGCCTTAAGGAGAGATTAAAAAAATTTAAACAATCTATATATCAGGCAATTGCCACCTTGTTCATAACAGTGTATCTAACACTGTGGAAGTGTTTTAAGTTCTGATGCAGTAGCCCAATAGTGATAATCAAAAAAGTGATAATCAATCCAGCTTTTTAACTGAAAGGCAACTACAAACTACAGCATCAGTCCTAAAAGGTATCAACGATAGAAAGAGAACACTTACAGAACTCGAAGGTGTCTGAGACCAGCAAAGTCAGTCTTCGTGATTCTTGTGATGTTATTTCCATTAAGATCCCTAAGAAGAATAATTTATAAGCAGTAAAATTAAAACATTCAAAAGGTACTTTTCAATTGTTTTGTATGTTGGTTTTCATGGGCATTTTCAGAAGTCAGGAGATGTATTAACCAAACAAACCATTCCTACAATGAAGACCATGTGAGTTCCTGATTTGTGAGCAACTGAACCAAGGTTTTGAATCTTGAAAGCAGTAGTTTGAAACTTTGTAACAGGAGACTCTTACAAAGTCAATTATGTCTGCATTATAAAGCTCGTATGTATCTTTAACAACAAACTTTAACAATAGAATGTTGAAACTGCATTTCAAAAACCACTAAACCTTCTACACAAACCTATATATTTGCTAGAGTACTGTTACAAAAACTGAAATAAAGACAATTTTCACCATTTTTAAGAAACTCAGATTTCCCAGCACAGCTACAAATGTGGAATAGGGGTCAATTTCCTATAACAAACATGAGGTTTCAAATAAACATAACACTGTTGGAATAAGTGATGGAAAATGCAATTTTACCAAAACTAAGCTCTTTACTTGCTGCACAGGAAGCAATACTGACTGCGCAATGCAAAGCGTGTTCAGAAGCAATGGAAACATGTATTTAGGCCTTAACATTTCTGTTCATACTTCTAAACTGCTTTTCTTCTGGAGTACATGCCTCTTTTTTGTAACTTTCTGGGTTAAAGATATAAACTTCTCTCAATTTCAATCAGTGCAATTAAAACCAGACTTGCCAATTCCTTGCCAATTAGGAAGTGGTACATGGAAGCTACTCTAACAATTACAGTTCATTCCCAACATAGGAAAAAAAAGTTAGGGTTTTTTTTTTTAGTGTTTTATACCGCATGTGACCAAAATACCACTGCAAGGAAACCACTCAAGTCTCAGGAGAAATGTGTCCCTGAGTGAAATTCACCACTCCAGACGTACGCTCATACGCCAGCATTTAAATGACTTGGTATTAGAAAGAAATAACGCGCTCACCTCTTCCACTCCCTAAGACCCTTGTGAAAGGCAGCCCGGTATGATAAACAGCCGACCACATGTAGAAAACACCGCAGCCGCCGGGTCCGCGGACGGGGGGGAGGAGGGATCACCGCTAGAGCACGACTTGGTGCCCTGCGAGCGCGAAGGCGGCTCCCGCTCTGGGCCGTGCCCTGCCTCGCCCACGGCAGATGCGCATCGGGGCACAGCCCGCGGGTCCCAGCGCCGCTCACGCCGGGGCACCGCGGGGCCACGGCCCGGCTCTGCCTCGGGGAAGGCGGAACGTCATATCCAACTTAAACGGGTGCCGGCGCTGAGAGAGGCCGCTCCGCCAGCCTCTCCCGGGCCGCGGTGGTGCCCGCCCCGCCGCTCCGGCTCCCCGCGGAGGAGGGAGCCTCGCTCCTCGCCGCGGCTTCCCGGGATGGAAGGCAGCAGCTGGGAGCACCGCCCGCGTCTACGCGCATCGCCGCGAAGCGGGCACTGCCAGCAGCACAAGGGAACAGAATCCCCCCACCCAAAGGGCGTCGGGACCCCAAACCAGGCCGGCTGGCGGGGAGCCCTGAAGGAAGACGGGGACCGAGACACGGTCGCCGCCGCCTCCTCGGTCGCGTTACTTACAGCCTCTCTGTGTTGCGGGGGATGTTCCTCGGGACGCCGCGCAGCGCCAGCCCGTGACAGTCCACGGTGCTCCCCGAGCAGGAGCATTGCGCCGGGCACGGCTGCGGCGCCGCCGCGCCTGCCATGGCCAGCAGCAGCCCCAGGGACAGGGTGAACTTCCCCCAGCCGCACATCATCACCGCCCGCTGCAGCCCGGCCGGGCCCACTGGCCTCGGCCCCGGGGAGGCGCGGGGCGAGCTCGGGCAACTTTAAGGGTGTGGAGACAGCGAAGTCCGTTCTATCCAAAGCCAAGTCAAGAAAACAACCCCGGCAAAGTGAGGCGGGCGGTCCGTGGCTGAAAGGCAACTTCACGGGGTACGGGTCCGGGACGTCCCTCGCTAGCCCGTCGGTGGCGGGGGGGAGGCGGAACTTGGGTCTCGTCTTCACACGCTCCGATGCGATGGCGAAGCAACCCCACAGGCTCAGGGTGCGGCGGAGTTGGGCGAGCTACTTCTCTTCCTCTTCGCCCTTTCCAAAGCCGACACTCCCCGCTGAGCCCCCGGCGAGAGGCCGCGGAGCCCCGTCCGCCCCAGCGGCGCTTCCTGCGCGGCGGCCGCTCCCACGCGCGTCCCCCGCCGCGGGCCGCTCACAGCCCCACGGGGGGCGGCGGCGGGGCTGACACCGCGCACACACCGCCCTGCCACAGGCGCCTTAGCAAATCATGCCCCTCTCGCAGGCATTCATCAAACTGTCTCACGGAAGGAGGAGGGAAGGAAAAAAAAAAAAAAGTCAAACACACAAGATGCTGTTGGGCTTGGCTCTCCACCCCCCGCGCCCCCTCCTGCTGTACGCTCCCAAGCCAAGTTTAGCAGGAAAGGGCTGGTCCTAGAAGACGATAATAATAAGCAGCCGAGAAGTGATTCGTTGCCCTGCTGGAAGGGAGTTCATCCACGACCTTCTCCTCGGTGACAGATCACAGTTATAGAATCCTCCTGTGATCCCGGGAGCACGGCGAGACAGAGTAGATAACAAGCGATGTGCAGCGGGAGGGGCGGGGAGGGGGTGTTATTCTGCTCCCCGTGGTCTCCCGGATACCGTGGTTTCGCTGCGGCAAAGGCACCTGATGGGAAAGGTGGGAACTGCTCAGTCCTTCCAGGTGAGGCCAGTTGAGCAGCTCCTGGGCTTGCTGCAGGAAGGGAAGCAACTTTCCTCCTCTCCCGAAGCCCACCGAGGTACAGCGCCTCGGCAAGGGTTGGCGCCCCTTCTCCCGATCCCGCCGGTGCACCTGAGCCGTCGGTGCCGGTGCCGAACAGCCCGGCCCGGCCCTCGGCTCCCTGGTGGCGGCGCTGCTCCGGCGCGGAGGGAAACGGCGGAGGGGGGCAGCGGGGAGCGCGAGAACGGAGGCGACACGCCGGCTCCTTCCCTCGCACCCCGAGTCTCTCCGCTTGAACAATGGGACAGCACCGCCGCTCGCAGGCCGGCCGGCTTTCTNCGATGAATGAAAGTTGGGGGAGCGCGGCGGCGGCGCGGGAGGTGGGTCCCCCCCGCCACACCGGGGGAGCGCGGCGGAGCTCCCCTGTCCGCTGCCCGCCGCACGGAGCTTGGAGTTGCTGCGCGGAGTTTCTCACGCATCCCCGGCCTGCGCGCGTCAAGCGCTCCGCGAGGCACAAGGGAGAGGAGGGAGCGGGGCCGGGGTCCGTCGCGATGCCCGTGTGTGATTTACCTGGAGAGGGAGAGGGCTGAAACATCTCGGGCGTCTCACCGAGGGTCTCGGCTGGGAGAGAGGGCGAGGCTTGTCGTGACATGTTCTGCAGTTGCAATTTTAGTGTGAAACGCACCAGAATCTCTCATGCGTTATTTCCGAAAATAAAATGGGCAAATGTTATTCCCTACGTTAAAATACGTCGAGCACCAACTAAATCTGCTTTGCTCGTTTAGAAAACACTTTTCCGGTAAAAAAACAAAAACAAACCCAAAACTGTATTCTAAATACACATGATGTTCCTAATAAATTTTCCAAATGTGTTGTTTATTGTCATTGGACTTTCAGCATTTTTAGGCAAATAGTAAGTGCATCTTACCATTTTATCTGCTTTTGTTCTTTCTTGCTTGTGAATTCAGTTTCATGCGATTTATAACAGCTCTTGAGACCCCAGTGATAGGTGAAAGTGATTTGTCTTTCATCAGACGACAAACCCCAGCAGGGATGACTAAGCCTTCAGCAAGGTGTAGTTTGGAAATGCCCAAGGGAGTCTATCGTTTCTTCCATATGGCTGGGTCCAGCTGAGTCTCTTCGTCCCTGGGGTCTCTGCTGCACAATCCCCGCAAGAGGCTTACTGTCTCTTTTTGCCCGTTACCAGGAGGACAAATTCTGTTCTCAGAAATGGTATTCTAGAGCCGAGTTAATCTCCTGAAGTGGAAGCCAACAAAGTTATTCCTGACTTCTTTTACTGTAGAGTGTGAGCCCAAATGAAAATTGCTAAAAATGCACATACCTACAAAACTTTTTTAGTTTTTGTTCCATTTGTTGAGGCAACGTTCAGAAAATATGATTTTTGCACTGTTTTCAAATGCTGATAATGGCATTGGGTCTTCCAGTGACACAAAGATACTCCAGTTTCCACACTGATGCAGGAAAGCGAATTCAGTGAGTGTAAGTGGAATACATCAGCTTCCATGTACAAATTATTTTCACTCTTTTTTCCCATTTAGTTGTTTTAAGTCTTTACAAAGGATTTCAAAAGGATTTTGCAAGTTTCTAGCAAGAAACAGAAAAGAAAAAATCCCTGAATATAAAATACTGCTTTTCTGCTTCTGTTAAAATCCTTTATCATAAAACTCTAGGCAGACAAAAAGCAGAAAAAAAATCAAATGTTAACAAATGTTAACTGTTCATTACTTTTCGTTATTTGTTTCAGCAATGCACCATCAATGTGCTTTGTGCTGCGGAAGATGCAAAGAAAAGAAAGAAAAAATCTTTTTAATATAGTAATTATCAGAAAATCTAGAACAATTCTTAGAGCATTAAATGTTGCTAAACTTCTTTATGTAGAGCTGATTCAAAATCTAAATTGGTCTTAATTTAATATACTTTGTTTTCAAAGAGAAGTATACTAAGTATAAGCAAGATCAATTTTTATTCCTGTTTGGGGGGTTCATTGATTTTTAACACATCCACCTTTGAAGCATACCTTTCATTTGTTGAGATTGATTTTCCTGAGTGTCTTGCCTGCCAGCATACTGAAAGTCTCTCTTTGTGATCTAAACTCTTCAATGGAAGAGCTCCCAATGTCTGAATTCATCTGACCATGAGGCCTCTCAGACATATTCTGGTATCATTGCTGGAATAAGAAGCTTGTCCCTCAGAATGCCTCATGGCTGTAGAATTAACTGTAAGTTACTTCCAAAGTTATGAGGGGAAATATTCCCACAGAGAAAGAAGCTGAGCAAAAACTTATAAACAAGAGGTTTTAAAAGAAAAACAATTAGAAACATTGATCAGTGGAAGAGCAAACATCTTGTTACGTCCATTTTGGAAGATAATGACAGCAGCTAAAAGCAGTTTTCTCTTCTCTAGATCTCTTTGTACAACATTCCACCCTTTGAAGGGTAATACAAAGGGATATGTAAAAAGCTAAGAAGATCAGAACTATTAGCAGAAGGAGATCAAAGTCGATAATAATAATAGGTAACGTCTTCGAAACAGGATCAGAACATCAAAAAGAAAAAGCTTCTACTCCTAACTGAGGTTGGTAACAGTGACTATTGCTGTGCACAAAGCTCTGTGCTGTATGGATAAATCTGAGTGAGCTCAGTGAGCATCGTCAGCACTAGGAGCATCACTATGGCTTTACAAGGACAGTACACCTGAAAGATCACAGAATCACAGAATCAGTAAGGTTGGAAAAGACCTCGGAGATCATCGAGTCCAACATATCACCTATTACCTAACCTAGCCAAACCTGTTACCTAACCTGTTGCCATCCTGCTACCAACACACCATCCTACCTATAACACACTACCCTAATATCTAGGTCATGCCACCAAGTACATCATCCAACCTTTTCTTAAAGACCTCTAGGGTCTTTAAGATGCTGAACTACATGACTCATCAATTTGTAAATAACTGAAGGTCAATAAAGTGATAGAAAAACTACCAACAGAGTGGAAGTACGTTAAAAAAAAAAAAAACAGTGTAAACTATCTGTTTTCCTTCTTTAACTGCGTAACTGGCTTCTGGATGTAGGGGAAAGTATGATAGATGATCACACTAGCAGGCCATTTGCCACCATGCACATTAACATTCTCTTAAACCATATACTTAAATATCGCCAAAAACTAATTACTGGAACTTAACTGAGTTCAAAACCTATATTCAGAATATGGCTGGTGGTCAGTCTGGTGGTCCGTAGGAAGTATTTTCTTTTTTAAAGCTGGTAAGGCTATTATGCCATTGAATGGTTCCATCAGTGGTTGAAAATTGCATCTAACTTTCAAGAGAGGACACCAGAATGGAAAGGGATTCAAGGGTCTTGCAAAACAGAACGACAATTCATAATTATTTTGATAAACTAGAGAAAACACGTGTAGTTAGTTAAATGAACATAATTTTGTTCAGAAAAGGAATTCAAATGCCTAAATGCAAAATACCTAGCTGGGCTGCAAGATTCCAGAGAAGGATATGGAGATGAAAAGGTATCATCTTAACTTCATAATCAAGGAGATTCCATTACAGAAAGGTAGACATGATTTAGATGAGGTGTATATTGCATGAGAGAGGTAGACATTCTTAATTGCTTACCAAATACCAAAGCTTCATATAAGCTTCTGTCAGCTTTTATGAGTAGGCTAAAGTGCTCAGTTTTGGACACCGTTCCTAAAATACGCTATTAATAAACCAGAGAGACTTCAGGAAGTATAATGAAAAATATAAGTTTAAACAAACATGACTATGAAAGGAAGTTTAAAAAAAAAAAGTGCAGTTTTCTTGTTTAAAAACACACACACAGTCAAATAAGTAAAAAACCTAATTCCAAATAAACAGCTGAGGCAAAGAAAAGACATAATAATACTTCCTCAAATTAAAACATATCTGTAAGCAGCACAGTGTTCAGTTAATATTCACAGCTAGTAAAGGGCTTAATTTTCAGGGAGGAGGGTTTGTGAATCAGAAAAGCTGGTAGAAAAGAAAGTTCTGTGAACCAAAAGATGATAATGGTATTTTCTTCATTGCCCCCAAGCCAAACATTTACTGACAATTTTTAAACAGATTAAACATATACTAGATAGGAATTATCCAGATGTACTGTACTCAGTGTATGAGTGGGGACATTAGATAGTTGTCTTTTCAGATTCCTTTTAGCTATGATTTTTCATGAACATTCAAACATAGCAGGATTATTAATTGTCAAAGAGGACATCTGGCTGTGTGTATTAATTGTTCATTGTTTATTATCACACATTTATAATTCAGGATCATCCAGTGCTTCCAGTCAGAATTGTGCTTGGAAACGAAGTGGTATAACAAAAACAGGCTCACAACCTCCTGGCTTTTCCTTTTTATGTAGACATGATGTGTGAAAGGCAGAGGGAAATTAATGTAACTTTTTAAATACTGGCAACTAGATCCTTTTGTCTTTCAAGCTACATAATGGGAAGTTCATTTGCTGCTTACCTGTAAGCCAGTGTAGATCTTGTAGACCAGGCAATGCCAAAATGATGCTAGCACTCAAATAAGAACAGATGAGAAAGATTGTGCCATGATCAGTATAAAATAAGTTAAGAGAACACACATGCAAAAAAAAAGTAGGAAAGAAAAAGGATGTTGGACAAACACCTACAGTGAGAACAAAAATCTTGAACTTGCAACAGAAGAATGGGGTAACTGTATTGCATTGATAAGTGAACATGAAAAAGCCTACACACTTTTCTGTAAGAATCTATTACTACAAGGACACAAAGGGATAAGTGCAACCCACTGGAAACTGTCGTTAAATATTATTTACATAATACTCTGCTTGTAATGCTTCCAAACATTTATTGTTTATGACACTCTTGTTGGATTAATTTGAGCCTGTATTTTTTAAGCTTTAAGTGTGTTGGTATTTCACACTGGACTACAGCCTAAAGAGCTACTTGGATATTATAAGTGCATCCACAAAATACTTTAGTTCAAAGGAGATTTTATTTCATTGCTAACTATCTTCTCTAGTTGTTACTTAGCTAAGTTTAGAACTAGTCTGAAACATCTCTAAATTAAATACAAGTTTAAAGCAAACCTGAGCTGGGAGGAAGGGGGTACAAAACCATATCTGTGTTTGTATAACTTCTCCAAGGCAGCTAATGATCAAACTTCTTGACTTCTCCGAAACAACACCCATAATAAACATTACAACTGGTAGTAAATATTTCAGATATGTTTCCTTAGCCTAAAGCTGAGAGACCTGAGGTTTATCCAATATCAAAGGGACACTATCAAATTTTTAAGGTCACAGATTTCACACATGTAATATCTATAGGTTCCTGTCAAGCTATTGAGGGTCTCACAAAGCTTTACCATAAAGTATGATTGGAAATTTATTTGAAAAATTTCCTGGGTTTTAGGAGCTAAAATTAAAAACCTTGAATTGCTCCATTATCATTCTAATGGAACAGGATGTATTTATTCCAGTTTCTCAAATAAGTAAGACTTCAAGTATCCACTTTAGTACAGTGGTAAGTGTCCCCACCTGGTGTGTGGGAGACCCGGGTTCGATTCCTGCCAGGGAGACAGTGTTAAGAGTTGGACTCGATGATCCTTGTGGGTCCCTTCCAACTCAGAATATTCTGTGATTCTGTGATACTCTGAGCAGATCTGTTGTACAGCAAGACATTAAAATGTACACCTTTACAAGAAATGTTTGCAGTACCTCATGGCTAAGTCTAGAGAAATTTGAGAAGAGAGGATATGGAAGTGTCAGAGCTGAGTGAAGATAGTCACATTACAAGACACAGCTTATGCAAACTTCTTTTTTTCAGGTTCTGTTTGCTTTACTCAGGTTTCACATGGCAACACATGGCATTATTTCAAGATAGCTAGTCAAAATTTGTTTGGAAAATGAAGGAGTTATATGAAAGGCTATCCAACCAGCAGTAATCATCAGATACTACATGCATCGATAAATCTACATAATCTGTATTAAGATGAGGAAATAGGAAAGGACGAAGGGGTGGGTGAGTGGCTCTATATATTAAAGCAACTCTTGATACCATGGAGCTTGACATCAAGGATGATCAGGTTGAGAGTCTCTGGGTTAAGGTAAGAGGGATAGCTAATAAAACTGAAATCCTGGTAGAAGTATGTTATAGACCATCTGACCAGGAGGAAGAGGCAGACCGATTGTGCTTTAAGCAACTAGAGACAGCCTCCAGAACGGCTGCCCTAGTTCTTGCAGGAGACTTCCATCTGCCTGATATCTGCTGGGAACTTAACACAGCAGAGAGGAGTCAGTCCAGAAGGTTCGTAGAGATAGTTGATGACTGTTTCTTGGTGCAGCAGGTGAGTGAGCCTACCAGGGGCGAGGCTGTGCTCTATCTACTGTTTACAAATAGGGAAGGGTTGATGGGCAATATTGAGGTTGAAGGAAATCTAGGTTGTAGTCAACATGAGATAATAGTGTTTTCAATTGATAGTGTGACAAGAAAAAGCACAAACCAAACCTTCATGCTGGACTCCCGAAGGCCAAACATTGGTCTATTTAAAGATCTAATTAGGAGGATACAACAGGAAACATCCCTTAGTGACATGGGGGTCCAGGAAGCCTGGACATACTTTAAGAGTGAGCTCATGAAGGCACAGAGGTAGGTGGTCTCAATATGCCAAAAGACGAGTTGGAGAGGTAGAAGGCTGGCCTGGAAGAACAAAGAGCTCCTGAAAGAACTAGGGGAAAAAAGGAGGGTGTATGGCCTTTGGAAGAAAGGGGAGGTAAGTCAGGGTGAGTTTAAGGAAGTTATCAAGTCATGTAGGAGAAAAATTAGAGAGACAAAAGCCCAGATGGAACTCAAACTAGATGTTTCTGTAAAGGACAATAAGAAATGTTTTTATAAATACACCAACAGCAAAAAGAGAGGCTGCAATGACCTTCACTTCTTAGTGGATGTAGAGGGGAATGTAGTAACTAGAGATGAGGAAAAGGCAGAGATACTTAATGCCTCCTTTGCCTCTGTTTTTAACAGTAAGACAGATTGCCTGCAAGACAACTGGACTTCTGAACTGGAGGAAGGGGTAGGGGTGCAGTATAACCCCCCCGTAATAATCCAGGAGGAGGCAGTTAGAGACTTGCTGAGCAGCTTGGATCCTCACGAGTTCATGGGACCAGACGGGATCCATCTGAGGGTGATGAAAGAGCTGGCAGATGAAATCTCTATGCCACTCTCCATGCCACTCTCCATAATTTACCAACAGTCCTGGCTTACCGGTGATGTATCAGAAGACTAGAAATTGGCTAATGTTACACCCATCCACAAGAAGGACTGGAAAGATGATCTGGGTAATTATAGACCTGTCAGCCTGACCTCAGTCCCGGGTAAAGTCATGTAACAGAGAATCCTGTGCCTTATTACGCAGCATCTGCAAAATAACCACGGCATAAGATCTAGTCAGCATGGATTTAGGAGAGGTAGGTCCTGCCTGACCGACCTGATCTCCTTTTATGAGCAGGTGACTCGCCTGGTTGACGATAAAAAGGCTGTGGATGTTGTGTACTTGGATTTTAGCAAAGCCTTTGACATGGTTTCCTATGGTAAGCTTCAGGAGAAACTCTTGGAGCATGGACTGGATAGAAGCCTTTTATGTTGGGTTAGGAATTGGTTGGATGGATGAGCACAGAGACTGTTGGTAAACGATGCCACATCCAGCTGGCAGCCAGTCACGAGTGGAGTGGATGAGGAACTCAGTGACATGGTCTAGACGATGGGAGGCTCAGATAGATGGAGCGTGGTGCCCGTCGTTCCACAGTTGTCGGTTCGATCCATGGGTGGGCATTTGCTTGGGAGTTGGACTAGATAATCCTTGTGGGTCCCTTCCAACTTGGAATAACCTGTGAACCTATGAATTTCCTAAGAAGAAAAAATTGGAATACTGGAACACAAAGGCAAGGAGAATGCAAGAAGTGCTGCTGCAGAGAAAACCAACAGAAATGTGGTCTAACATTGCCAATCTTTTCCTCAATTTTGTATGTAAAAAACCCCCATCTATTAACTTCATTATATACCTGAAATCCAGATTTAAGTGTTTTATAGTCAGTGTTTATTGTGGTATATCTTCACCTAGCAGTAAAAATCTTGTAATTGGTGCTAGCTAAGTCTTTAACCCTTACCAGTGACCTCTCAGGTGCTATCAAATGTAGAAAATGTGATAGCTCTTCTATGTTCAATACTCCTATGACATAGATTAATGAACACAATATATCACTTATCTTGTATGGGATGACACAAGGGACCTCATCCACCTCATGCAGTTGAAGAACATTCATTAAGAACTATTATTTCAACTAACCCCCCCACTTTAATAATATATGAGTAATTTGTATTTGAGAATTCAAACCCCCAATTTAGTGTGAGCAAGTCCTTAAGACTTCATTACACTTTAGTGTAAAAGGGATTATTCAAATTATTGAGCCTGACATTTTGCACGAAACAAACCACCGCAGCTACTATTTCTGCATAAAGGCTGATAATTTGTGTTAAACAAATAATATCCTTGCAGAGTGAAGGAGCTAGTCTTTTACTATGGAAAGTAATCAGGAAAATTCAATCTTTAAACAATTTGGGTTTGGCTTCATTTTGGATTTTTGCAAACAGAAACATAATTTTCACAGCAAGTGCTGTCATGCTACTTTATACTCAATTGTTCCAGTGTTCATGTCTAGCCTTTAAATTAAGTGGTGATTTTCCTTTCCTGGGGAGTACCACCCTGATATGGTTATAAACAGACAACATATCCTTTCTCGCAACACTCACATTTCCAGACTTCCTGTATTGTAACTGAATCTGAGGATAAAATGGCTTTTCTCCTTGAAATTAACTTTTGCCAGTTCCATCAATGCAACTCACAACTTGTTCTCACTGTCATCTAGCAGCAGAGGTAGAACATTTAACTCCTGGCAAAAGATAATAAGCTACAACTGTTTGTTTGGGTTTGTTATGTTTGTTTTGTTTTGTTTGGATTGGATTTTTTAATCTTTTCATAATGACCTTTCCAAGTCTGACTCAGGTTGTATTTGGATATATTTGCTGAGAGTATAAAGGAGTATAATCTGATTTTGTCTAACCATACAAAGATTGCACACAGAAAGCACATATTTTTATTATGTATGCATTCTATATTTTTGTTTCTTTACCACCTCATAGGATGGGATAATATATTTCAATTGTATCTTATTAGGATTGAAATAATTTGAATCCAAAAGAGAACATTGTTAAATTTTTGTTTTACACTTATTGCTTGACAATGAGTTTGTGAGAACATGTTTCTCCTGAAAGGAAATGGTTTCTTTCCACAGGTAACTGAAACAACATTTTCTAGAGAAATAATATTTAGCTATAAAAACTGATGGGTATTTTCATCTGAGAACATACGATTCATAACCAAATTTTGACTCTTCAGCCACAACCTGAATGAAGTTTGAAAACGCCAAGTGCCAGATTCTGCACCTGGAATGGGGCAATCCTGGATTTATGAATAGACTGCAGAATGTGATAGTGGAGACCAGGGTTTGGAGTTAACAGTGCCCTGGCAGCCAAGAGGGCCAACAATGTCCAGCAGGGCATCAGGCAAAGCATCACCAGCTGATCGAGGGAGGGAATTGTCCTGCTCTGCTCTGCACTGGTGTGGTCTCATCTTGAATATTGTGGCAGGTTTGGGGCACCAAAATATAAGAAACATATTAAGCTGTTAGAGAGCATCCAAAGGAGGGCAATGAAGATAGGGGAGGGCCTAAGGGAAAGCTGTATGAGGAACAGCTGAGGGCACTTGATCTGTTCATCTTGGAGAAGAGGGGACTGAAGGGAGACCTCATTGCAGTTACAACTTCCTTATGAGGGGAAGAGGAGGGGCAGGCACTAATCTCTTCTCTGTGGTGACCGGTGACAAGACCCAAGGGAATCACTTGAAGTTTTGTCAGGAGAGGTTTAGGTTAGATTTTAGAAAAATGTTCTTCACCCAGAGGATGGTTGGGCACTAGAACAGGAACCCCAGGAAAGCGGTTACTGCCCCAAGCCTGACAGAGTTCAAGAAGTGCTTGGACAATGCTCTCAGGCACAATGTGTGGTTCTTGACCCAGTCCTGTGCAAGGCAAGGAGGCAAATCTGCCTCAGTGATTTGTGGAGCCTCCTGGCCAAAGCAGGCTTGGAGCAGACCCACAACAGCCACTGAGCTCCGAGGGAAGCAGGATGAAGGGTGCTGGGTGCCGCATGGAGTGAACCCACCGTAGCCTCTGCGCTCCCAGTGGAGCAGGATAGGGAGAGGCGCTGTGGCGTAGGCACGCAGGCAGGGGGACCCACTGTATCTTCTCGCTCGGAGTGGAGGGGTGGGGGTTGATTGGAGTATTCATGAGTGCTTAATTTGAATATTCATGTCAGGTTGCTCATGTGAAGTTGCGAAATGGGCCTCCTTAAGCGCTGAAAAATCAGGCTGCTAAGATGTGAAGTCGCAATATGGGGAGTGCGAAGTGGAAGAGGATTGACTGTATTACTTGTATACTTATATACTTATCATATTTTTATTACTTCCTAATGTAATTATGTATTATTACTCCAATGTTCTAATAACATTGTGTTTTAATACTCACCAGAATTCAGTTAAGCAAAACAATGTCTCATCTGAATTATATCACTTCCACCAGCCCAGTGGGCTTGATATTAAGGCAGAATACTAATTCAGTTCTAAGTAAGAGGATCTTCTTTTGCCTCTTGCTAGCAGCCACAGAATCATAAATATACATAAGTTCATGTAAAGTACAAAAGAAGAGTTTAACAACTTGGAAAGAAATACTACAGGTTTCTCTTGGTAAGTATATAAAACTTGTACAATTGAAACCAAGTACAACTTAAACAACAGCTTGTTTGCAAAGAAATTGCCATTTTCCATGGCGTCAGTGCAGCATACTTCTTTGCCACACCAGAGAAATGTTAGATATTTTTTACTGTATATACACAGCAAATTAAGCACTGCAAAGTGTTTCCTCCCTAACAGAGTTTTGAACCATCTCTGTGAATGCCGACTTCCCCAGAACCAGGATTTCACATCTACAAAACACCTAATTCCTTTGATCAGGATGTAGCTTATCAGAACAAGAGTAAGTCAGACTTGAGAAATTATTTTTAACTGCTAAGGGTCCTATATAATTCTAGCGTGGAAACTCCATTTTACCACCCCTCTTTGTCTCATTTTGCAGCTTCGGCTGCACTAAATAATTTCCTAATGTAATAAATGCTGAATTTATCTGTCAGTTTTCACCTTGATCCTCCTCGTGATGCAGTAACTCTGCTCTTGCAGTGACCTGCTGGGTTGTTGTGGTTTCTCTGTCCTACTGCGGGGTTTATGTATTTAAACATGCTGGTTTCTTGTATTATTAAATTCTCTCATTGGGACAATATTATTACACAGGAGTGTTGATTTAAAGAGAAATCTTTCTGAACACAAAACCTCATTGTCAATAGCCAGAAGAAGGAAGAAAAAAATATTCAACACTTTGTAGCAAATTGAATGCAATACTCTGATATTCTATCCAGCCCAGAAAACCTAAAGGGAACCCATGAATTATAGATCACCATTACAGAGGTTAACAGCTGGAAAAAAAATACATACTTGCAATCAGTAGTATCTGAATAATCACTTTTTTAAAAATTTGTTTAAGGCATAGGCAAAATCTCCAGTGCTTCTATTTCTTTTGTCTTTGGGGTATATATATTGTAATAATAAAAGCAAAGGCATTCTCTGCAGGACTCCACATGTTTCCATACTCAAGGTAAGTGGTATTAAGTCAATAAACAGTATTTCACTTTTCCCATGTTGTTTCTTGTCTGGTCAATGGAATTTCTCAGCCTTTATGCTGTTTTTGTATGTACACATTGAAAACAAAATGGTGAATATTGTCCTGAGTTTTTTCATGTTGTTGGTCACTCTAACAATCTAATGCACTTCTTAAATATTTACAACCATATGATAATCTGTTATTTAATCACCATTCTTTATGCACTAAGGAGTCAAGGCCTGAAGTTTTCATTAGATTTCTTCATGCCCAACCTGAGGCATCTATGATCTGAGGGTTTAGACGTTATTATACGACTTCTGCTCCACGTTGTCTGTACTTGGATGCAGTCCCACTCAAGACATCATCCTCTCTTTCCGTTTAGAAGTTCAGAATCTCAGTGAACAAGATTTATGGCAACCCAGTGCTGTCTGAGGGATGAAAAAAAGGGCATTTTTTCAATGATTTACCACTTCTGATTCCCATCCAAATTCAGACAGAAGAAGATATATATTCCTGGCATGGCTCTGACAAGGACAACTCCCACCAAGACTGAAATTCAAGATGACTCTTCAAATCACTGATGACGAAGTTTTTCAAAAGATATCAAGTCTTGTTGCCTGCCACCCTCCAAAAAACCCAACCCAAACCAAAACAAACAACCCCCTCCCCCAGCAATCAGCCAAACAACTCCCCTCCAAACCAAGAAAAACAAACAAAAAAAAACCCATAGGGGAAAAAAAATTAAAAAATTAAAGAAAAGGCAACAACCCAAACTCCTGAACTGCTCCTAAAATTGAAGTGTGAAATATTCCCATAGAGTTTCTGTCTGGTGGCTGGAATCTGTCAAAGTTTTTAAGGCAATGTAAAGACCTGGGAATGACAGATGGTACCAGTAGCCCTGCCGGTAATATAAAAAATATAGTTAGAGTTTACTCCTTATAAAGGTAACAGTGTTTTTTATTGAGGAGGGGTTTTTTTCCCTAGAAACTTCAATGAACTATTCATCTCCTAATCATGGAATTTATCTAAATCTCATTCCTATAGAAACATGATGTATCTTTTTCTCTTTTCATCTACTTATTTTTTTTCTTCCTTTTACAAGTTGGCACTGTCCAAGCACTGTGCAAATTGCTGAACAGAAGTAAGTAATTAGCCTTCAGGTGAACGAGGATAAATTGTGCAAAACAGATCATTGCTTTTGCTTATACGTATAAATTATGCATTTTCCCTGTAGCTTCAAAAACAATGACCTTAAGTCCTCAAATATCAGGACTGATGAGCAAGGAGAGATATTAGAAGGACAGTAGAACAGAAAAAAAGAGTTAAATACTGGAAGAAGATAAAGAAGAGAAACCAAAGAGGCATCTGGAAATGGAGATAAGATTTTTTTTTTTTTTAACAAACTCTCTAGCAGGAAAAAAAAGCATAGGGATTCATTGCTCAGCTGTAGAACTGACTATCACGAGGGAAGAAAAGAGCTGAGCCAAATGTTGTGCAGTTCTAGGAGATGTACTGAATTGGTCACTCTTGCCCATTAGCTTTCTTTTTGCCTGTTCAAGTTATACTTCATACTGCCCATTTCAAGCCAGATGAAGACACCAAACCATCTAAGCAAATGCTTTGGTTCATTTTTATTCCTCATTTAATAAAGATTATGCAAAATTGAAAAAGATTATGCAACATCTATTTTTCATACTTAAGTGTGGTTCTTATCTTCTTGGGTTAACAGGAGTGTTTCAGAGTTATAACATAGAGGGATGTAGATAATCAATTCTTGGCATCACAAAAAGCAATGGTAAAACTCTTTTTGTCTTTTATGGAAGTAGGATTTCATCAGAGTACTTAGCCTAATTTCTAGCTGTTGTTGAAATTCCTGTGCATTTCAGACATTTCACTTGCATAGAAATCTTCTCTAAAACAGTTCTATAGTACTACATTTTTCACACTCTAAATCTTTATTTAAAATGGAAACTGCATAGGAAACTGTATTAAAGCCTAAAGTAAAATAAAATTAAAAGTTAAAAGAAATTCTAAAGCATAGAAAAATGCTAAGGCATTTTTACAATTTAAAAACCTCATGAAGGCCACAGCATCATTTTCAGCCAAAATATTTCTAAGACTGGCAGCCCACAAGAACCATGGAACACCCATGTGGAAACATGTTTTTAATTTTGGAGAAATTTTTTTTCTTCATACATTGAAGTATTTTCTTTAAATAGTGTAAGACAGCCCAAAATAGTGAGGAAGTTAAGCATTTTTCTTGTGAAGTGAATTATACTTAGCTAAAATCAAAGTTATTTTTATGCTACATCTGAAAATTTAGAAAAATAGCTACTTCAGAAAGTGAAGCTCATAAAGTGAGGCATCAGAAATCTCTTCATGCAGCTGGATTAGTTTTCCAAGTACCATCCATCTGATCATTGTATGTTTGAGCACTAAGAGGTACGAATCTACTGATAGGGACCTTCAGATGCCGTGATTACACATTCACAGACAATAAAATGTGAAAACTTATCAGTGCTACGTGTTATCAGGGATGTCACTGGGAGCAAAGCCTCCAAGCATGACAAAGGAGGTTTTTCTCAAACTGCAAAAGGATCTGTTGAAGAATGATTGTTTTAACCAAAAATTATAAGCTGCTCCCAATCTGTGTTGTTCCACTGTCACTGTAGGAAACACGAGGATCAGCTTTCCAGACTTTGTGTATATGCTGTGGTTGAAGAGGGAAAATCAGAAGTCTTAAAGATGGAAGTTAGTTTCCTGAATGAAAATTTTGTATCAGAACAAGAAAAGCTATTGAGTATAGCTGGTCTGGTCTCATCTTTTTAGCTTCAACAACATAAAAGAAAAGCACCTATTTGACACATCCTTGCCTATCATTGGTCTTTTGTACTCTGTACGTCTTAGGTATGAAAGGCTTCTCACAGCCCTGAATGCAATTTCTATCCATGCAACAGGTAGAGCGAATCAGTTAATAATATCTACCTTATCACGGAGCAGCAATATCAGTTGCTGAGTCTTATCTTTTCTTTCAAGTGATTTGATTTCTATACCATGCTTCTCCTAGATGTGAAATTATGTACTTCTAATTTTATATGCTTTTTCTGTTCAGTTACCTGTAAATGGCTAGTGAGAATGTTTGGTCACAAGGTCCCCAACCATATGCTAGAAAACCTTCTGAGAAAGCTAACAGTAGTGATTAAGAGCATGAAAAAATGTGTACAAAGTATGATTGCCCACATAAAAATTAATGCATTTAAAAATATAATAAAATAGGAATAAATAATGAGTAGAATGAAGAAAGGCATACTGGGAGCTTCTTCTCTAGTATAGGAGAATAGCATATTACAATGAAGTTGAAATTATCAGATTAGAAATCATCAACAACTAATTTTATATACATAGTATATAATTCTTCACTAGAACTCTTCATCACAGAAAGTTCAAAGAGTGTACAAAATTGGAAGCTCCTCACATATTTACATATGTATTTCAAGATTTAACATGCTATTTTAATTACTGGGTTAATATCTCTCATATTATGATCTCTGATCATATATTTTTCATAAGGCAGGTTTACTCACATTGGTCTTCAACAGAATTTTACTGAACATTTTTGTCAGTAAATAAAACAGGGCAGTTCCAAAGACAAAATAGTGTCTAAGCACTCTATCAGTCTAATTCAGAAGTGGTTTTTCTTTTTGTGCCACCAGTTGTCAATAGACATGATGCCAGCATGTTCAGTTATGTCACAGAAAGCTGAAGGAGCAGAGAGGCACCACAGCAGTGTTGATAGGAACCCTAACAACCTAACCACAGAAGAAAGACATAGCCCCTTCCTAGCAGGGTTGTGCCAGGAGTGCGCCAGCCCCTCAGTGGGAGTGAGCTCCATGGGGTTGAACAAGTGGAAAGGGTCTCCAGAACAAGGGTCTCCCTTGAACTGAGGGAGGGTTACTGCCTATGTGACTCATTGTAGGGTACAGGGAGGAGCATTTGGGGTTTGTACCTGAGAATGCACAATGGATGTTTAGGGGAATGATCAAAGGTGAGAAAAAAGAGGTATCATGGTGATTTGGGGAATTAAAAATACAGAAAAAGAGAGGGAGAAGAGGACAAAAGGTACACACAAACAGGTCAGTATGCTTGTGTAATCACGCTCTGTGCCTCATTACTGCAGTCTGTTTCATCTTTAGTACAGTGGTAAGTGCCCTCAGCTGTCATGTGGGAGACCCGGATTCGATTCTTTCTGGGAGGCAGTGATGCCATTTAAAGGTTGGACTCGATGATCCTTGTGGGTTCCTTCCAATTCTAAATAGTCTGTGATTCTGTGAGAATTTTTTTCTGGGTGAGGAGCGACTTATCCTGTGTACATGCATATGTTAAGTGCCAGCACCCAGCTGGGAACCAGGGGTCAGAATACCCTGGCACAACTGGAGAGGCTGGAGTGCAAGTGCCTTGAGCGAGGATGTATCTCAGTGTGTGCTGGCCAGTGAATAACAAGCCAGACTCACTGCTGGATGGCATGAGGCTTGGGAGTATGGTATTGAAATGGCCACAAGTCTGAGGTGGATACTGGAGAGACAAGAGGGTTTGACAGTTGGCTGCTGAAGGAAGCAAGAGGTCCAAGCCAGGTACTGGAGACTGGTTCGTGGTCAGCTACCAGTGAGGTTTTAGGTCCAGATCAGCTACTAGGAAGATCCATTTCCTTATGTGATCTTGTACGGTAAAGGCAAGGCACCACACTACTGACCAGAGCTGGGCACATGAAGCAGTGGCAGCCTTCCCTCTGCTGGGCTGTGTGACTTGGTGACTGCTAGGAGCTGCAACAAATGATTTCAGAGTAGCAGTAGGAAAAGCAAAATACAAATAGTTTCTCTCATGATGTTTAGTATAAACATTGGTTTGGTATAACAACAAGTAAAATATTCTGTTGATCATAATGATTGAATTCTGGTTTATCGTGAGAATATTAAGCCAACTTTTTCATTTACTGTGTCTTTATATTCTTACGTTGACTTAGACTTATCCTTTGGATGTTACTACATTTTACAATATGTTCAGTTTCATAATGCTTTACTACCATGAGAAATGCTATAATTGTTGCTGAAAATAAACCTGTATTTACCTCATAATGTTGCTTTTATTTATGATCTCTGTAGCTGCCTCTGACATTCTGAATCTTTTCGTGGCATAAATTAGCAATATAACTTTAAAAACTGAAAGCTGCTCTGAAGCTTTTCAGAGGAGATCACATTTACTTTACAGTTGCTTGTTAATTGCTTTAGTGCCTAAGGATGTACAACATATGTCCTGCAAAGAGACACCCATATGGTTGTACAGTGTATGTCCTGGCACTCTGTTGCCACAGACTAGAAAACAGACTTCTGTTTAAAATGCATGGCCCATTGCATGATTGAAGGTGTGACATATAAAGGATTATAACTGACAACATTGAAGCCCTACACCTGTCACAGTGCTGCGTTAGGAGGATATGTATATTGTTTTCCTCAGAAGGGAGAGGAGAGAAGATTGCCTCCAGTGGAAAAACAATTAAAAGATATTTTAGAATTTCATGCAGGGGAAATTTTCTTTCTCAACTGTCTGATTTATTTCTGACAGCATGACTCAGCTGTAGCTCAATTTTGATTCAAAAGTTATAAAGTTAAAGAAGTTAGTAGGGGAAGATATATAAGAGCATTCACTGGCCACATGGAACCAGATTTTGAAAAATAATTAAGGTTTTAAAGCAGCAGAGATATCATTAAGGATATCTCTTTAAAGTAGCAACATTTTTAGAGGCCTAAACGCTTTAAATATCCTACTTTTTAGCCTTACAGCTTTCTGCTATAAGGGACATACTTGAATGCAAAGTTCCCCCTTAACTTCAGCTTTCCCAGTTTCTTACTTAGGTAAAGAGCTACTCTAAGGGAAAGATTAGTCTCACCTAACTTCACCTATTTAAAGTATGATATTAGTAGAACTTGAGCTAGTCTGGTCTTTCATTGCACTACTGCAGAGAGATAAGCACTTCTAGAGCATTTCTTAGAGGTCTTCCTTAGGGTAGATGGAAACTCGGCTCTTCATTGACTAACTAGATACGTGTGTAAGGGGTTTCTTTCGTCTACATATAGACAGCAAGTTTACAAAACCTGTGTAGGAGTACTCCTAAACTGAAATAATGTCTTACCTCAGGTGTTTAATTTATGTGGTTTATGTGACATTTGAAAGCAGCCTGAGTACTGGAGTACATATTTTCCTGTATGTTATAGTATCTTCCAAGTTGCAATCTTTTCTGAGTTTTTGCTCACCAAGAGAACAAGAAATATGACACAATTAATTTCATCTGCTTAATTTTTCCCATTGGTGTGAATTGTATAAGGTAGCTTATAACTGTAACAGATTAATCCTATTAGTTTCCATTTGAATTGGCGCTAGATAGCTAAAAATCACAAGTAATGTAACAATATGTAAGGGTACAATAGTGAAGAAAGACATTTCGAAATTCCCCAGTTGATCCAGAAAAATCGATTATGGTTTTTTCTATAGTGCTTGTGGTCATAGTAATTTACTAATTGAAGAGCTGGAGAACAGTTGCATTAAAAAAACTTCTCGTAAAATGTTATTTTAACATGACATACAGAAAATTTAGTTACTCAAAAATATTTTCATCTTCAGTTTTGAGAATTTTACAGGTAATAGGTCTGATAAAATTCAGAGAACATACAAGCTGAGCCACTTAAGAGAGCAATGAGTTAAATCATCAAACACAGTGATCCTCTGATTAATAGTGATCCATATCTTTGCAGGATCTGATTAGCTGCGGTTGATTTTTCCATGACTTGTGCGACCTTGCACGTGTGCAGAACATCCCAAGAACTCTGTCAGCTCATGAATATATAATGAGCTTATGAATATATAATTGGTCCCGCGCCCACCAAACTTGCTGTACATCCTTCATTTTCACCGTTTAGGCAGAAGGGGAACCGCTACCATCTCCATGATGCCTGGAGCGCTGCCATGCAGCTGGTACAGAGGCACTAGGGCCATGCCAGCACTTCCTCTGCTTTAATGAGGTGCTACAGAGAAAGCTGCACTCCCAGGACTGCTCTACAGACCTTGTTAGTGGAGAGGGCAAGGCTATGGGCGTGGCCTAATTGAATATTCATGGGTCTTCTGTCTTCATGGATTCTTGACTTGTGGGACCTGTGTAGACCCGACCCCTGCAAGTTCTGGAAGTTGACTATAATTGTATTTTTAAGGTCTTTTACAGTCTTCCTATATGAATGTTTATTAGAATAAACAAACACTTCATCTTTATTCAGAGGTTCCATGTAAAAACTAATATATTTCTTTAAAAATATGCTCATAACTTATAGGTTGTTGAAATATTTTAATAGTTACACAGAGAATAATGATGTGATCACTATGCTATGCTTGTCTAAGAATTTGTCCTGTTTTACACTTACAGTAGACAAAAGAATACTTCTTTACTTTATTGTTTATTTCTTTTACACAGCACCTTTCTTCATTTCCTCTGTTACATATAGAAACATCATTTATCCCTCCAGGAAATCTCTTTTTAATCTCTTTATTTTTTTTTTTTTTCCCTAGGTGTAATCACTTAGATGTAAAAAAGGAAAAAATTAAGGAAAAAAACTAAGGATTTTTTTTCTCATATAATTTTCCACTTCATGTAATTTGTGAGGCCTTTCCCAGATGATGTCATTAAAATAAATTATTTAACAAAATTCATAGGAACTGGTACGAAGAACATCCTTTTGAAAATGCTCAGAGAAAGCTTCTCATGTGAGCAGATTAGTCTATCACTGCATTACTGAATTCTTTCACTTCACTCTGAGCCATATGGTAATACCTACTGCTAGACATAAGGTTTCTAAGAATCTCATCTATCTCACTAAGGATGCTAGAAGCACATGGGGTTCAATGTTTGTTGGTTCAACATTTAGCTGGCGCAAAGCAAACTATCCTTATAGTGTTCTTGTTGGACAAGCTGTTATCCTCGAAGAATCTTTGCTGGGCATTGAGCTCAAGTGATTGGGAATCCCATCTTTCTTCAATCCCAGTGGCCTCCTGGCTCACAGAGTATGAAAAAAAGTGATAGGTGACTTAAAATAAGCATTCCATGCACATTTTTTTTTCCTTCAAAAACATTTTATTTGCAAACATTTTCTGTGAAATGTAACAAGCAAATTCATAAAGCAATGCTGCTTTGTGAAGAGCAGATCCTTGCAATGAACTTATTAGGTCAGTTTTAAAACCCAAGAATCCAGCATATTTCTCTTGAAGTAGAAAAGCAGATTTTCAGTCCACCAGCTCTGAAGGCTCTGGCACTATTGCAGACTAACATTTTTGGTAAGGTTCACTGTAAAGAGCAAAGCAGGGTTTCACACCTGCTGGCTCCAATGAAAGCCAGCACTAAGCAAAACAGACTTTAGTCACTCAATACACACTTTTAAAGATTTGAACTAAAGAACAATGAAACAGAGATATGACTAAGTTTCATACATGTCAATGACTACTTATTCACACGCATTCAGAATGGCAAATTTTTCCTGAAGACCACTGACAGGGAGCAAGTTTACTTGATGGGGCAAAAAAGGAAAAAAAAGAAAAAAAGTAGTGTTATTTAGTAGAGGCCAATGACTTACATTCAAAACTGGATAGTTTTCAGGAGCAAAATACTGTGTAAGTATGACTGCAGTGCAATAGAAACATAAAAAGGGGAAGTTTTTTCCCATTCTTTATTCAGACTAAGTTGTTCTGACTGATTCAAAGCAAATACATACCACATAGCTATGCACCTCAAAGTCAACTGGCTTAATGAAAAATGTCAGGGCATAAGTTTGCCACCCATTACAATTTTCGCTATTTTTTTTTCTGAAGTATTTACTTACCCAACCCTAGGTGGCCTGCACTATCTATTTTCTATTCATATTTTTCTGAACTTTATCTGTTTCAGTTATACTCTTTAGGGTGTTATTAATAGATTAAAATCTACTACTTACGTTAAAAATAGCAGCTAGGCTTGTTTAACTACTACACCTGACTGAAAAATAATCTAAAACTACATATCGTGTTTGTACAAATTCGAATTAGCCTATAGGGAAAATTATTTTGTTGTCAATGAAGCATATTACAGTTGTGTAAGTTTGAACCATTAGTCTGTGTTTGGTTTTAAACATAAAGAACTGCATTTTTTACTGCAATTTTGAGGTCTACTGTTCTATAAAGCTGTAAGGTCTACACAATACTTTATTTTGGAGCACATTACATATGGAGAACCAGGAGGTGAGGGAAATAATCAGCTGAGACTGTTTTTTCATTACAGCCTATCTTTTTGAAATTAGATTTATTGTATTTAAAATTAGCTTGTATATTTTTAGAAAAGCTATTTCTAATGATTTATTAAAAAGAGTAAAATTGATTTTTTAAATTATTAGCAACAAGATTTTTTAATAGGAGAAGAAATATTAATTTTGTACAGCCAGACATAGAGTTGAAGATGATGTGTTTGTGATTTTGTACAAGTTTCAGTTTATAAACACGCCTGGATGTAACTTTAATTAAGTAGACCTATAAAAGTCAAAGGAACTACTTTTCTTCCCTTCAATTATGCAGGTGCTTAATGTCTGCACACAGTCTCCGAGGAATGAGAAATGTTTTACTTGTGAAACAAAGTCAGATTCTTGCTTTATTTATATCTTGAGACACAGCCTCAAGTCATTCATGACAACCTACATGGTGTTTTGGTGAAAATATTTACTGTATATACTGTATTTCCTGTACAGCTACAACTATATTTTAGTTTTAGTTTATGGTTTCACAGTATTTTAAGTAAAGATTTTATATGTCATTTAATGTTTTCATTCCAGGTAGGCCTGTAGAGGGGTGTTTTTCTGGGAAATTAAATATAATTTTTAGCAAATTTGGCTCAGATTATTAACTTGCAAAATAAACAATAGCAAAACATATTGTCATATTGTCATATTTTCTGCAAAGAGTTGGTTTCATAAAATCACCAAATGGTGAAGGATAGATGATGCCTCTGGAAATTATCTAGTTCCTCTGCTTAAGCAAGATCGTCTAGGGCAGTTAATGTAGAAACATGCCCAGTTAGGTTTTCAATGTCTTCAGCAATGGAAGCTCCACGACATGTGATTTCTGGGCAGCTTGCTCCAATGTTTGATTATTGTTATAGTGAAAAAAAACCCGGTATTTTCCCCCATTTAAATGGATTTTTTTGTGCTTTATTTTGTACCCCTTTCCTCTTGTCCATTAACCAAGAAATATCTGGCTCCATACTCTGTTTTCATCCCACGGTGTATTTACACATGCTGATAAAATTCCCCTGAGCTTGTTCTCCTCCCCACACTGCATCCATCAGCATACAGACACTTCAGACAGAGAAAGCACAAGAATATTTGCTTATTTGTGTGTAAAACTTGAGATGGCCCACTTTTCAGTGCTGTTTCTTTGATTATGACGTCTCTCTTGTCCACCCTTGCACCCTTTGCTTGCCAACCCTGTTCACCACTTCCTTACTAAACTGGGCATTGTCATTTCTTCTCTCTCTCCATTCTTAAATGAGAGCTCTTTTCATCAGGTAGGCCGTCCTCTTGGCAGAGGTGCTTTCACTTCATTTGGTCAGACAGATCCCTTCTCTTTATAGCAGACCTTGATCCTCAGACATGTGAAAACCAAGTCCCTAATATCAACAGAAATTTGCGTAACAATGACCAGCTACTGACCCACAAGATCCATTCACTCCTCTTCAAGCCACACAGGCATGAATGAGGTGGAGACCATCCAGGTCCTCTTATCCTTGACCCTCATTTCCAGAACCTTGCAGTCACACTTGAAATGCTGCAGGTCTCTCCAACAGTGCTGATGGTGCCCAAGCAGAAGAACCACAGTGGATAATGGGGTGGCGCCTTCTATGCTGACTGTCCATCACATCCCAGACGTGAACCCCCAGCCAACAGGAAAACTCACTAGACGATACACGAGGTCAACAGACAGGGACCTCCATCCCACATGGCAGCCGAGTCTCTCCCTGCAATGCACGCCAATTTTCTCCTGGGAGGGCCTTGTGACTTAGGCACAACTGGCTTTAAGGCTATGTGGGGCGCAGATCCCAGCTCCTCCTCTGCTGCCAAGTGGGGCAAGAGTCTCACAGAAGATCCAATCAATCAAACAGCCAGGTTAGTTAACAATATCCAGTCACTCAAACCCAACCACATAAATTTACAGACTAGAATTCAGAAACCATGTGTATCCAAGCATGGGCATAAACATTGTACTGAATAGAGTTTTATTTTGATGTTATTTAGCATTCTCTTCTCATATCATCCTAAAGGTGGGCTACTATGCCTTGGAGGACCTTGAAATTGCAATTCATTGCAATGAATTGGTAGTGAGCTATTGTTTGATCCACAGTCCTATTTTCTTTTGTATTCTAAAAGTTTAAAGCACATAATCTCACTCAGATAAAACAGTTTCGTTTTTCTTTTAAATTCTCACAGGCATAAGCATTAATGGATCTAAAAACACTGGAAGTATCTCCACAATAATTACTTTTCAATTAAAAATAAAATCACAAATCTACATTTTAATCAAACAATACTGTTGTACTCTCAATAAAGAAGTCATGTCCTCCAGGTGTAAACATTCCTTCAAAAGTCAGTGCCATATTCTATCAGATTTATTGAATTACATTGGTTTATCTGTAGGACAAATACAAGGCAGTCTTATTATATTTTCAGGAATTATCTTTTCAAAGCTTAACTCCAGTAGGAGAACCTCAAGTTTTTTTCAATCTGCTAATCTCATACAACATACTATTTTTCAAAACAAAGGTTCCTACTATGAGTAAACATAAAACAAGAATCGGTACTGATTTATTGTCATTCATTATGGTTAAAATTTTTCCTGATAATAAGAAGAAGTGGAAGATTTTTGTGAAATTACAGATTTTCTTGTTATGATCACCAGAAAGAAACAAATACAAAAGTGGAGCATTTCAGTGTGTTTCTTCAGTAACACTGCATGGACATGACAGCCTTAAAAAAAAATGCTTGGAGTGTATACTGTTTCATGGGCTTTTATATAATTTTGACTCTTGGGATCTTTGTAAATCTGAACTTGTTACCAAAAAAAATAAAAATTGCCACATATGAAAGAGGTGCCAGGTAAAAGAAAGGTAAATTGAGTTAATAAGTAAATGCTGTACCATCCGAAGAAGATAATAAATCTGTCACAAAGGGAAAGTAAGATAGTAAAAGAATATTTGCTCCTATAAACCTCTGAAGACTTAAAATAATTAGCTCAGAATTGAAAACCTCAAGGAGCAGGAAATCAAATAACACCACACACAAAAAAGAGTTTTGCTGAAATCAAGGGTTTAACTCACTAAACCCATAGAAAATATTTTATATTTCACTGCATCTGAGAGTGATACTGTAGATTAAGTACTTTTTTCCTCATCTTATACAAATTTTATGACTAAATCATTAAACAAATTAAGAAAAAACCCTTGTGGTCTAGGGAAAAATAGTTTCCCTAAACCCAATGTGAATCCTTCTACATGGAAAGAACCAACATAAAAAATTAGCAATCCGAGGGAATTGCACTGCTTTCATAGTATATATGAATAATGTATATATAACTGTGATACAGCAGAAGCCATCAAAACCTATTCAATGTCTAGACAAAGTGTTTGTATAAACCAATTCTTAAAAAAATTGTATAAAGCAAATCAGACAACTGTACCAAAACATATTATCTTGTGAACTTGCAGCAAAGGCCAATATCACCAATTATCCAAAAGCAGGGCTGGTAAACAGCAATGCACCTCTAAAAATTCCCCAAATGCTTTATAAACAATTATGTAACACACATATCAAATACAAACCCTTTGAACAAAACATTAATCCATGGTTTTATTTTTGGGAAAAGACCACAGGACAAATTAAGCCATACATTGATATGTTATTGTACTTTGAAAAGAGATTTTTAAGAAATCTGCTTATGATTCCTAATATGTGCATATATTGTTCAAACTTCAGTTTAGGCACTTCTTCTGGCAGCAGGACAATACTACTAAGAAATAGATAAATATCTTTATACTGCAATTGTTATCCCCTCGAATAAAAGTGAGCACCTATGCTGAAGAAAGTCTTGCCCAAGTATCAAAGCCTTCATAGGTAATATGCCTGTAGGTATTCTTGTGAAAGGGACCCTCAGACCAAATTGCCAGTCATTCTTCTCAAAGACAGCTCAGGTTTAGACAGACAGAGTAACAGTGAGTAACCCAGAAGCTGAAACTCTTCTTCCCATGGCAATCTGAGTCCTAAAAACCACGGAGGCATTTGTTAAGTCAGGGAGAAATCTTGTACAAAGGAGAAGTTATGATTGTAGAGAAAATGATTTTCCAACTGAAAGAGAAAACAATAAACTATCCTTGGCAATAAAATATCTTTGGCTAGTTAAAAAATTAGTTAATTAAAGCAAACAAACAACTGCAACAAAACACAAACCAACAAAGAAACCCTAAACACCCTCCCCCCCACCCCCAAATCCACAAATTAATGATAACATGCCTACAAAAACATAATTGAAACCCTCCAAGGCAAACCACTAATAATGTTATCAAATGTAATGCATATGTCAAGTAAAATAGTATGAGCACAGATGGACTATCAGCAGAGTACATTAGTATTGATACTGTGCTCCTTTTTCATCAAACATTTTCATCAGTTACCTGGATAATCACAAAGAAGGCATCCTGTGAATTATTTTAATTAAAGGTAACAGTTAACATGACCATTATGAGAGCCTCAGTTATCCCTGAAATCTGCGGTCTGCACCTATAGGAACCTCTCAAAGTTTTTGAGATGCTGCATTTAGCACAGAACATATCCTATGCATCTGTGCATGTTTGAGAAGTGTCTAGCTGAAAAGATGGTTGATGATTGTGACCTCTGGGTTGAGTATCATAAAGCAAGGATGCACTATCATCACAAGTGAGGCAAATCACGTACTGGGCTATGTTAGGAGGCACGTTGCCAGCAGATTGAGGAAAGTTATGGTCACATTAATTTCATACTGGTGAAGGTCCATCTGAAAAAATGTATCTAGTTTTGCTCCAGTCTCCTGTTCCATAGGGCTGTTGGAAAGGGAAAGGGTCCAGCAGATGCCTGCAAAGACTTTTAGGGTGTTAGACCCCATGGACTAAAATGAGATGTAGAAGTTGAGCTTACTTACAAGAGAAACCAAGTGGCTGCCTAAACCTACTTAGACTTACTAATGTGAGGAAGTCAAGCTATTTATGCTAATGTGTAACAAAGTTTTGATACAACAATGGGCAAAACTCAGTGAACCTAGGAAATTCAGATCAGATACAATGATCCCTCGCTACTTCATGCTTCATTATTTGCACCTTCAATAGATCACGGGGGTTTATCCCTGCCTTAACCAGCTTGTCGTAGATTAGAACATACATTCCAGGGAAGATGGGAACCTTCCTGGAGGGGAATGGAAAAAACCCTCCTTATCTACTTTACTCTACTTTTTGAATCAAAGGAGCTTTCAGTCAAAAAATGTAGAGAAAGGAAGCAATANGTGACATGGCTTGTGCCCCTGTCAGGTGACAGGAACCCATGACCGGGCAGTAGTCATGATTGTGAGATCCCAAGCAGCCAGGGGACCCTGGCCAGGAATAGACAGATATGTCCCTGTGTGTGAGCCCATCTTTGGGCATTTGTGGAAGCCTTTATACAGACTTTCTCAATGGTTTAATGTTATCATACTGCTGTGAGTTCCTCTAGAGTGGCCATGCTGCCAGCAGCGGCAGCAGTGGGCTGTAGGGTTGTAGCGCTGGGATGAACACTGGAAAAAAAGACAGAGCAGGGCCCCATGTGCACTCAGCCAGCACNATGCTTCCAGCGGCGGGTTGTAGCGCTGGGATGAACACTGGAAAAAAAGACAGAGCAGGGCCCCATGTGCACTCAGCCAGCGCCCGGCAGGGGTCAGTCCCCCATCTAGGCTTAGAGTGACAGGGCAAGTTGTGACTTCCGTGGAGCCATGCTTTGTCTCAGTGCCCACCTGAGGCAGCTGGCACTGAAGCATGTCCACACAGGGCCCCGTGTGTCCCTGAGGCATGTCACAGCACTGTGTGTTAAGACTGTGTATAAGCTTTTCTCATAGGGACTGACCACAAAGACACACAGGAGCAGGGAAGGGACTGTGGCACATGTAAAGGTGCCATGGCACTTGTAAATGCCACATAACCTCTGCAGCACTCACAAGGGAGTGATCTGTGGCTGTCTCCAGTGAGCGAGAGGTGTCACCTGCCTGCTCCGTGGGGCCATGCCAGTCCCACTCGACGAGGAGCACTGGTGCTGCCTCTCAGCAAAGCAGAGTCACTGCACATATGTCAGCTGGAAAGCTCCACGAGTCACTGAGGCAGATTCGGATTAAAAAATTCCACGAGTTCACAGGTTATTCTGAGTTGTAAGGGACCCATAGGATCATGTAGTCCAACTCCCCACCAACTTGACTCTGTCACTGAGCTCCTCATTGAGTCTTCTCTTAAACACCTCCAGGGATGGCGACTCCACCACCTCTCTGGGCAGACCATTCCAATGAGCGATCATTCTCTGTGAAAAAACTCTTCCTAACATTCAGTCTAAACCTCCCCCTGGTGTAGCTTAATGCCATGTCCTCTCGTTCTGGTGTCATCAGCCTGAGAGAAGAGATCCTCACCCACTTGGCAGTTGTTGAGGTCATGAATATGACAGCATGATATACCGAAGTATGATTGTAAATCTAATCCATGTTTACCCTATTTACTGCTACTTCATGGATTTCATTTGTCACAGCGTGTTTCCAGACCTGATCCTTGACAATATTCAAAGAATTGCTGTATTAGGGAAACCTTATCTTTAGAGGGTGGTACAGTACCAAAGAAACTAAGCTAAACTCTTGAACTGACTATGGGAAAGCCTTATCAGAAAAAGCTATAGATTTCTTCAAGCTGTCTTTTAATATTTTGAGACTTCACTTGAATATAATTAGCTTTTCTAGGGAGATATTTCAGACATTACTTTGAAGAGGAAAACCTAGTACTTCTCATCCTGTTGGTTCTGATCTCCAGTGTAGGACTACTTACAAGTACACATTCTTCCTGTCTGATGCAGCTGCACAGTGATTCATATGTAACAACACTTTCAGAAGATAATACCTAAATATGTATTGTACAAAAAATATACACAAAGCTAGTCTTAATGTGGGCATAGCTTACACAATGAATTGAGAACAGAGGGAATTTTGAGTAAGACAAAATAGAAAAAAAATATTCATACCAAAGTCTCCCGTATACTTACTGTTACCTTTCCAGAAGATATACTATCATTCCAGAAACCCTTTAATTGGTTTCTAAGTTATAAAAAGTTCCAGAGTTTCCTCTAGGCTTACAAAATTTTTTTTAAGTTCAAGTTAAGTGAATATATAATCACCAGTCTTTTGGTTTGCCGCCTTGCATGACACCAGGCTTTGAAAATTTCTTTACCCAAAGTAATTTCCTATGCTCATTTGCTCTCCGCAGAGGACTAATCCCTCTCTTGTGTCCTCCAGAATGTTACAGAGTGCAGCATCTGAAAACTACCAACAGAAAACTTTCCTCTCCACTTCCTAGGTTCTCTCTTTGAACATAACAGACATAACAGCAAAATGAGTATCATCCATCACAATATCTTAAACTAAATCAGACCTGATTAAAATTCAGAAAAAAACTGAATATAAATTATACAAAGTATCTTGTCTATTGTACACAAGTGCTCACATGAACAAACATAACTTGACCCTCTCAGATACAGACATACACAAGTTAGCACGGATAGTTTGTCTGGATTGCAGATTAACAGCTCCATATACACAGAAATTGCTACAAAAAGACTAATTCCATGCAGAGCCGTGCCATTTCCACTGAGACTTATCAGCGCACATACAGCACTGTGCAAACATCAAGCACCATCTAAGATACTCTTCACAGGACGTTGAGATTTGGATTGGGGTCAAGCATAGAGAAGCATTGCCATTTATTCCACAAACTGTTGTCCCAGCTGAGTTCGCTAACTGATTACAAAGAGTAACTCCCCTCTTCCCCATCTGTTTCTGGTATTGGCTATGCAGCAGTGACTAACAGCTGAAAGGTAGTTAGGAACAGATGCAATTTTTTTCACCATTAAAATTCATGACAAAACCAAGCCAACACAATGTCAACCAAAAGACTGGCTCTATGTCCAGTGTGTGTTTCAAAATTAGAGTTTGGGTTCAAATAGGTAAAAACATGTTATGCTCTGGATCAGGCTTAAAATACAATACAGCATACATTGTGTATGGATTTAAGGAGCCAGCTGTAGCCTGTAGTGCTGAACAAAAGCCAATAAATTGAAAAGATAAAATCAGGAACTGGGTGGGAGGTAAGCAAATTGGAAATATAGTGTTGTATCACCTCTTTTTCTCTCACTAGTTTTATCAAAGCTTTAAAAAGAGTATAAGTAGTTGCAGGGACTGAATTATTTTATTTCCTAAGGAAATTACTGGAATTCCTATGATATAAGCTGTATCTAGCATCTTTATCATTTGCGTGAGGAAAACAAGAATTCTTCAGCACATTGTGATAGTATCTGTTATTCTTCTGTATATATCTGTTTCAGTGTTGAAGATCACAGCCTTAAGCCACCTCTGTTGTCTGGATAAATAAAACCAGTTGAAGTGCTCTTATAAATATTGGGTCTGTAATAATTTGATTATATTATTATCTAAATACTTCTGCAGAACATATTTCTTTAGCAAACTCCCATTGCTAAAATGTATTTTTTCTTCTTAGTGAAGAAGAGTTTACTAAAGAAAATCATCTTCTGCAAGATTTTTGAAGAAAAATGGGGCCTTTAGCTCTGTGTAATTTTAGTTATGGTGGATTAATTTTGTCAATGTCTGATAAAGTTTCTCTGATATAATTCTTGACAGGTCCACAGGTTTGGATCAGCTGCATTTTAGTAATGTTTCTATGGGGGCTTCTGCCGTTGCCTCTTCCATTGGAAAGCTTTGTGCCACTAGAAATTCAGTTTATATGAACAGAGCAAATAACTATGAAATTGAGTCTTGCTTGCATATTTCTACTATATTTTAGTCATATCTCTGTTATTTGAACTTAGAAAGTCAATGGCATATTAAAACAATTTTAAGAAAAAATAAATGTGGAATAATTACTCTTTCTCAGAAGAGATAATAAGCTCAGAGTCCTTCAAATCCCTTTTACTTAGTTGTATTAATTAGAGTTTGCCATGCAATAGAAAAAATAAGACTGAAAGGCCTCTACCAACATTTAAAATGTTAAGGTCAGTTACTGTCAGATGCTAAAAGTTAGTGTGCTTGCAAGCTATGTAGAGAGTATGTATGCTTAATTGTTGTTAATTTTGAAAAAGAATGCTTTGCATGAAGCTATTACAAGAATGTTATGGTTCTGTGGGTTAAAAAGGAATTGAGTACTCAATAAATAAGGAAGATGAACTACTTTTGTACATACTAAGCTAAAATTTTTTACTACATGGTGTGTGCATTTGTTTAAATTCTTGGAAAAAAAAGACTTATTTCATTGAAGGGTTATGAAGTACATAAATTGCGGGTAGTGAAAAGTAATAGACCATTCATACCTTTGATAATAAGGACTCTAGGTGGGTGAGAAGAAACAAGTGCCAGCATTTTCCGCTTGTATTTCAGATCCTTTTTGATCTGAATAAGTGGTGCAAAACTATAAATCAGAGAAGAAAAATACAGTTGATACCCACAGTTGGGAAATGGTGCTTTTTGACTACAGCAATTTTTCCTGCACTCTCCATGGAGTTTGTATTTGCACCAAATGTCTAGAAC
This sequence comes from Pitta sordida, assembly GCA_013390025.1. Taxonomy (NCBI): domain Eukaryota; kingdom Metazoa; phylum Chordata; class Aves; order Passeriformes; family Pittidae; genus Pitta; species Pitta sordida. The sequence goes on from WEKX01000887.1 coordinate 230,858, forward strand.
AAAACGCCCTCTTGCTACTGCTGCTGTCATATTAGGCAATTCATATGCACAGATCAGCATCCCTTAGTGGCATATCTGGCCATACATTTGACAAAATACTTGTTTATTATGGACTGAGTCCAGCTCTGACTAAACTAAGTGGAAAGGCTCATGTGTATTTCAGTAAGAGTTGGTTCAGATTCCTTGTGAACACTAAGATTTATGGCATCCTTAACATTTCATTTCCTCAATTTTAAACACTTGGGTTTTGTAAATGATGTGGGGGATAAATACACTGTTGTCACTTAGCTGACTTAACTCGTGTGTGAAAAGAAGTCTTTTACTTTCAGATAAACTCAGGGACGGGGGATTAGGGCCAGTTGCTCAGCTAGCATAAACTTGTATAGATCCATGAATCTGAACTGGCTCCCAAATATCTGACCTGTCAACAAATGGAATTCAAGAGGAAATCTTCTTTGAAGAGAACATGCATGGAAGGTGCAGGTCACTTACCTGAGGATATAACCTGAGAAAGAGAATATTAGAATACAGGCCTTCTAGTTATTTGATCCAATATATTCCTCTCTGAAGAACAGAAAAAACAGATCTAAACATTATAAAACAATTTTTAGAAGCTCACGAAAAACAAGTGTTTATCACAGAAACGTGACTGGAATGATTCTTAGAAATCACAACATTTAAATGTTAGAGTATTGTTGAACTATATTCTGTGTGTATATGAATGTAATGAAATGTATTTTTCATTCCAGAGATACATGTCCCTATTATATTTACTGGAAAAAATTGAATTACGTATTGTCACCATTTCCATTCAAAATTGAGGTTTTTAAGGTTCTGAAAAAATTCAGGTCTAAAAGAGTTTTGCAAGCCTAGAAGGAAATCTTCCCCAAAAAACTTTTCAGCATAATAGTTTCAACAACTTTTTGAGTTACACGTCAACGAAAGGACCTAAGAAACACATTTTTTCTTTTTCTTTTTTTTTTTTGATATAAAAGTTGATTTTAAAAAAAAGTGGATGTTGCATGCTGCTCTTTCAACATCAGGACTATGACCTCTGACTAGGACTTTCTGCCTCCCATGCTAATTGCACACCATAGAGGGACTAGAGAATCTGATCTGACCTATGAGAGTGTAACAAAGTTAGTGGTTTGGCTCAGGAGGAAAAGAGTTCCTTGAAAGATTGAATCAACCAGCAGAAGAACATTGCCACAGAAATAGACATTATTAAAATATTTCCTAAGATTAACAACTCTTTTGATGATGCTAATATACTTTTTCAAGTGTTATGCCTGTACAGTTTAGAAGTACGTAATTAAATTAATTATGTGTTCTTAAGAAAAGGAATATTCAGGCTATAATTTTTACTTCACTGCAGCTGCTTAGCATAAGCTATTGGCAGGATTTAATTACCAGTGTATGGACACTTCAGAATCTAGGCTCAGTGTTCTTCCATTTAAAACAATTATTTCTATTCTTTATTCTCTGCCTCTTATTCTATTTAGATACAGGTCAATCAACACGGAACTGTGAATAACAATGAATATAATGGATAATATTAAGGGCTTGAACCTGCTTCCACGGAATTTGGCAGAAGTTTCCTCACTGACTTCGGCAGAATCAGGTACAGATGCTAGGATAACTACATAGATTAATTTAATTTTTTTCATAAATACACTTACAATGCTCATTGATTTGAAATTAACCGGCTGCCTAACTTTTCTCAAGTTGAAGGGCAGAACGTTATCAAAATATTTACATATGGTTTTTCATCTTCAGTTTTATTACCTGTACGAGCTGATATAGAAAATTGAGGCTCAGCTTGCCCGGTATTGTAGCATGGTACATTTTGCAAGCTATCTAATCAATTTTTAAGCTGCAGGGGATTTACTAAATAGTGGGGAAAGAAAATCTAGTCAATTTTGGTGTACACGAGAATAGAAGAAAGGAGTGCATGCAGCTCTTGCATATGATTAACACAGCCATCTGTTTCACTTACCTGCGTAATTGTCAGCTAATCAATTGCTAATTGTAAATGTCCGCTTGCTTAACAGCATTGTACCTGCAATTGCAATTCATTATCCCAAACACTTTACAGATCTTCCATCCCTGAATTATTTATTTCTATGAGAAAACTGTGAAAGGAAGATGTGAGATGAAAACAAGGAACTGAGATACAGGTGAAAAGGGAGCAGTGTAGGGAACACAAATGTGGGTGACTAGAAGATGTGGATATCACAGTATTAGCAAGGTTGGAACAGACCTTGTTGATCATCAGGTCCAACCTGTAACCCAACACCAACCCATTGTCTAAACCATGGCACTACCCACAGGACCATCCAGCCCAACTCCCCACCTACTAGACCATGTCACTATATGTATAAGATACATGTGGATAAGTAAAGCACAAAGGCATAGGTGTTTTATGAAGCATTGATGGAACAGGGATGTGATGGAGAATGTTACAGGTGGAAACTGGCAGAGGAAAACAAGCTTCTAGCAAGAGTAGCCAGAAGAGCTGAAGGTTTAGTGAAAGGGAAATTGAGAACTCTGGCACACAGGGAGAAGGCTGCAGAACATGCAGTGGATGAGGTCAGTGCTGGCTGGACTATTAATGCAGTTAGCACAATCAGTTCTACTAGTAATTCCTTCAGAACTCTAAGTTATAAATTTATTTTCTCAAAGCCTTTAGTGTATATGTGGTATAGCATGGATGATATAATAATATATTTCCCTGGTATTATAAGACCAATGACCTTTGTGCCTCTGAAATATGATATTGACAGGTGCCATTATCTCAGAAGTCTCTTGTAATGAGATTCTGATCTGTTAAAAGAAGAATTTTGACATTTTACTCTTAAAGCCAAAGAAAGTAAAAACTAGAAAGAATTAAAAGGGAATTTAATCTGTGCTTCACTATTTAAATGCATTATTATATTGAAAAATATAGCTTATGAAAGAATAAAGCATCTGTGATTATTCTGGTATAATACATTTGTGTACTTCAAAAGATGTCATTTTCTTTATCCTACTTCCTTTCTCTCAGCAATTTGCTTACAATTTTGACAGCACAGATAATGCAAAGAAAAAGTCCATGCTAATTTAATCAGAAATGTGGTGGGTGAATATTTAAAGGAAGTCCAGGAAGAAAGAGTTATGTTTTGTAGACATTGTTAAAAACCCAACTGATTTAATGAGATTTGAGTGCAAAGAACAACTTAAAGAGAGCAACAAAATAAATTGTATATTCTTAACAGTTCAATCAGATATTCCTGTGATATTTGCTTGACTTTGGAGATAATCCATGAAGTGCTTTTCTGATTAGTACCTGTTTGTATTAATATTTGCTCCATGGTAAAAGGAATGAAATAATTTTATCATCTTGACAGTCACTTCACTGACCAGCTTAAGCCTTAAATGAGAGACTGTAGACTCAAATTAACCATGTCAGAAAGTTTTAATGGAACTGTGGAATAGTTAAAGTTGGAAAAGAACTCTAAGATCATAAAGTCAACCTAGTACTACCATGTTCACCAGTAAACCGTGTTCTCAAGTGCTGCATTGACTAATATGACAATATTCATATGACAGAAGCCCTCCCCCTGGAAGAATTCTGCCACCTAAAGCATTTCATACAAGGTGAATGAATGGGAAGACTGAATTTAGAAATCTTTATCTGTTTTCTTATGTTTCTAATTTTTCAGCCTTAATCACACTTCTGAATTATAATTTCAGTAATCCTTTGCTACTTCGCACTTCAGCATTCAAGGCTTCAGTACGTCACAGATTTTTTCCCACGAGGTGCTGCTCCTGGCTGCCCAGAGTGGGCTTGCCTCATCCCGCACCAGCAGGAGGTGCTCCCCGGCCTGCCACAAGTTATTCAGGTGTTTCAAGAGGTAACAATGGAGGGACAATGACAGAGAAAACCTTAAGGATCACTCCTCTTTTTTTTTTACCAACGTGGGATTGTACCTCGGTGTGCTATTGGGTGATCCTGTATCAAGCCTGCTGATGGGCTCAAATCCTGCTTTGTGGATTTCGCTTATCAGAACATCTTTCTGGATCCAGTCCCCCACAAAATTCTAGAGATTACTGTATTTTAACAAGTCTTACATTACTATGGCCAGATTCTAGGAACACCTTCTTCATAGACAAAGCACTTTTCCAATAATCCATTTCTCCAAGGTTCCATTCTTCATTCCTCATATGAAGTATATTCTGGTTTCAAATACATTTAGTATGTATACTATGAATTTGTTTTCTGAACTTATATAGTCTCCATTGTACAGTGTTAGACATGGAAAATGTTCCCTAGTTTTATCTTAGCTTTATGAGGTTTCACATTTTTGAAATTTGAGGCATTACTGAATGTTGCACTTAATTTTGTAAAACGATGCATGGTTTCTTGCAGGTAATTTTAGTTTAGGAGCAGAGATTTGGTATTTAAAAAACTAGAAATGGCTAAACAAATTAAGCCTCTATACTCATTCTCTTTTCTGTGGTTTTTCCCACCTTTTATGATCACTCACTTCTAGTAATTTAATAGAGGCCATTAAAGACAGAAATTTTTTAAGCTTTAAAGAATCAGTTCACTGACAGCAATGATCCTCTCTTGTGATTCCCAAAATTTGGGAAGACTAGAAAATATGAAGATATATATTTCTCATCATTCGCATTGCTTTTCTTTATAGAAATGTTAAGAAAAAAATACATAAATAAACAAGTGTCAGTTGTTAACAATGTACAATATGGAGAATAAAGACATTTTTGCCACACTGCAACCCCAACAACAATTGGAAATTGCTTATGCGGTTCATTACTAAAGTGACATTATGTCGACACTGTAATGTGTCAGAGAATCTTATGTATAGATTGTTCTTCTAAGTATTTGATAAAAGAACACTAGCAGCATAACTGAGCCTGTGGCCTTAAAAACAAACTACAGAGCTTCATGAGATATGAAAAAATGAATGAAGACAATTTTCCTGTCAGAATGTTTTTATTTCTTTTTCTGTGTTGAAGATAAATTTTAAAAGGATTTTATAGCTTTCATCATTGAAATAAAGGAACATATCTATGAAGATCAGTGCAAGAAGTGAGGTCACATAAAGAAGAAAAGACACAAAGGTATTCCTGAGCTGATGGTTCTCCTACACAACATTCAGTGTCTGAGATCTCCAGCTGTATGTAAATATGAATAGCCATCCCATAAACTTGGATCCTTCAGGGCAACGTCACCATTTCTGGGTCAGAACAGTCTCTCCCTGATGCAGAACTCAAGGACCAGGGATAGAAATGGCTCTAAGTTAGTTTTGCCCTCCTGATTCCAGAGGCCCTGTAAGCATTTAATATCCCCAGTCTAAGCCAGAGCAGCCTGGAAATTACTGTATGTCAACTTTTAATGGTCTCTGAAGAATTATTTTGTCACCTTGAGTCACTGCAACAAAGCAATTTAACCACAATTTCTTATACCCAGTCATTCTTCCTATGTATATGTAGACAGAAATTATATTTGGGTCATTTACCCTGAATACATTAATAACCAGCTCAATGAAAAGTACTCCATAAAAACAATTGCAATTTTGTATAAAATATCATTAGTGTTCATTCCTGTATAATCTATTAGTGAGATGGTCCAGTTGTGCTCTAATTAGTTTTTGATTTTGTTGCTATGTCTGTATCTTATTTTAATCTCTCCCTGGCTCTGCTAACACCAAAACTTTTTCTGCTATTTAGTATAAGATTTTTAAAACTGCGTGCATACATATTAGCTAGATTAGATAGTATCTACCCTTATATATTTGAATGGAAAGGATTAAATAATATTTATCGTATTCACCATTAAGCTCAGAAGCTGTCCAGACTAACTGGAAAAAGTTTGTTTGGGGTTTTTGTTTGTTTGTTTTAAATTAAACTGATGATGCAAGAATTGGCTTCCAAACACAAAATTACACTGAAAGAAAATAAACCTGGCCTAATCCTCAGCATTTAGTACGTGAGAATTATGTACTTATCTTTAGCCAATGAAATAACAAAATCAACAAAACAGATTCAGAGGGCACCACTAGGCTTAGAATTATAATGTTGTATTTTGTACGATTCAGATGAGAAATAACAACCTTAGGGAAAAAAACCCATTGAATATCCATTTCCCTTCTGCTTTGTAGAAACACCTACAGGATTTGTTATGTCCTCGTTAGAGATACTGACAGTAGTGCAGCAAGACCAATGAAACAGAGAATGTAAGAGTGTGTATGAATTAAATATTAACTTTATAATGAGGTTATATAAATGGCAAGAGTTTGAGAGTCTGCTTTAAAAAAATAAAATTAATTTTAATTACTTACATACAAATCAGGTGAAATCACAAGACAACATGGATCTCTGCAGATCTGTGTCCAAAATGTGAATCCTGTTAAATTCATAATCTCAGATTTAGTGACAATGTCTGCCATGAAAGGAGCCAAGTCTCCACACCTTCTATTGACCTCTGAAAGATATTGAAAAATCAAGTAACATTTTTTGGAGTTTAAATATGAATATGGGTGACTAAATTGCTAAGCAAAAACTGAGGAGATTAGCAAGGAAAAATAGGAAGAAAGGAGACTAGAAAAGAATAGTAAAAGACCTGAAGTTTACAAGACAGGGTAATAGCAATGTAAAAATATTTAATGAGGGAGAGAAATTGATTAGAGTGCTCTGTATCAGATAAATGAATTAAAAAATCCTATGCTTAACTGTTTAAAACAGATGAGTTTAGACTAAGATAAAACACTGTATTTTATTATATTGCTGAGAGTAACTAAGGATTGGAACAGTTTATTTATATGCATCTCTGCCACACATTTAAAAAAACAGATTGAGGCTTTTCCTTCTAAAAAGCATACAGTTAAAACATCAATTAATTAAAAAGAAGTCTTCCAGCTCTTGCCAAGCAATCAAAGATGATGTTAATAACAAAGTTTTCTTCCAAGCTTTGGAATCTGTGACAAAATTTCAACCTCAATTTTCCTTTCCACAAACTCTCCTCTACTTCTCTGCTTCCAAATTACATATCCTATTCACTATTGTTCAAGTTTTATTTTCAAGTGAAACATTATGCAAATTCCTAAAAAAAACTCCCAAACCCCAAAACATCAAAAGCCCTCCACCAAACAAAATGTTGATGTTGTTGTCCTGGTTTAGGTTTTTTGCTGCTCTGGCAGAGAGGGGGTTAACAGCTCAGCTCTGTCCTGGGCCTCAGTTGCTGCCATGGCCTTCAAGGTTATAGAGATAGAGACATCTCTGTGAATAAACATATTTGGGAGAGAAGAAAAAAAAATCAGTAGCAAGATGTAGTGTGCCAGTTCAGAACCTGCGTGGAGAAGCTGAAAGCCCGAAGGCCCCCAGGCCCACGAGAGAAGGGGTAGGAATGTTCTTCCAGGCATCCCGCTGCTGTTCGTGGAATGATTATGGTGTAAGTCTATGGAATGGAGAGAGGGGAACAGTGATGCAGAATCCATCTAAGCTGCAACTGAAGATGCAGAATTATGCTGTAAAAAAGGCTGCAGATATTTTTCAGAGCCCAGAAATACACGCCTGGAGCTGAAAGCTCGGCAGAGATCCTTTGGACAGACGTTTTGTGCATTGTTGTAAGATCTGAACTATGTACTTTGGGATGGGCTCATTATGACACAGTAAAAAAAAGCCAGTACTTAAAAGCTGCA
>WEKX01000888.1:0-100361 GCA_013390025.1 Pitta sordida
AGTCCCGCCAATACAGGGACAGAGCATGCTTGATTTTATTTCATGGACCTTCTCTGAACCTGCTGAAGCATGTGGACATTGTCTATATGATCTTCTTCAGCTTAAATAGCTTTCCTGTATCTGTTGAAAAGGAAAAAAAAAAAAGAAAATTTACTTTTTCAAACTTAATTTACTGAAAAAAAATCGTGGATTGCATATAATCTATATGGTTTATCTGCATGACAAGAGAATGGAGGTATTAATGGAGTTTCTACGTGTCCTTAGTTTGATCTGACATTTTAAGGGGTTTTAAGGGCTATCTCTAAACACACTCTTATATGTAAAATCCACTTTAGTACAGTGGTGAGTGTCCCCACTTCTCATGACGGAGACCGGGGGTTTTGTTCCCGCCAAGGAGACAGTGGTGCTGTTTAAGAGTTGGATTCGATGATCCTTGTGGGTCCCTTCCAACTCAGAATATTCTGTGATTCTGTCTTATTTTTTTCTTGTGTTCCACAGTAAAGGAATATTGGAAAAGACTTTCATCATTTAAACTCAGTTAACTCATTGAGCTTCTTTAGTGATTAGCCGGAAATAATGTTCTGCTTGTTTTCCGATGTGAATATATTTCTTTGATTGGGGAGTCTTTTGTCTTATCTCTCATGATTGTTCAACAACTTTAAAAAATAAAAAGTGTACTAAACAAAGCTTCCCCCTCTTGCAGACTCCTGAGTAAATTAGAAAATTATAACAAGTACACAATTTACATTATGTCTGAAACCTCAAATGTGTGTCCTGAGATGAGTCAGATTTTAACATGAAGTCCTATTTTGTGACCTCTCAGTCTGACTGCAATATCTTTTAATGACAATTTCAATAACACTACATAGAGCTTTTCTCCAAATTCATGCCTGCCAAAACCAATTCTTTTAAAGCTTTGAGATATAACCTATGTGTTTAATTCACAGAAATTTTTTCTGACTTGTCACACTGAAATGCATTTTTTTTGCATTTTCACTGTTTAGACTGTAAGAGCGCTAAATGCTCTCTTGTCCAGTCATTGTGAGACTATCAACCATTCTGACAACTGTTGAGCAGGTATCTAGTACAATAATGGGATTATCTATTTCTTCTGTAATTTCTCCTTTCCACATTTGGATGTATCAAGATGTGTTGCTGTTGTTGTGTATGACTTCGTACATATGTACCATGAATTTTGGAATCTTATCATACAAAGGAATCTCTAAAGCTAGTCTATCTTGGGATGTGCCCAAATTCCTGGATTCTAATGGGTTCAGAAACCAGCAGGTACCGAGGCATGAACATGAGGAAGAATAGCTCCAAGTTGATATGAAATATGAAGACCTGGGCAATGACAGTGGTGGGATTAAAAAAAAAAAGTTATGAACCTCTTAGATACAATGGTCTATGTATTTAAATTACATTAAAGCACCGTCATCTTAAATTTAGTGTAGCTGTGACATCACTCCTTAACTTTCCTGTTTCATCAGTCAGAGATGATAGACCTGTATTATCCCAGATTGTAGTGGTATATATGAAGTTGGTTTATCTGTGGAGAAGTGACAAACTGTATTTCTAATTGTTGAGACATCAAAATAAATACATGCAGCAACTCAAGACAAAGTGATTTCAAGGATCCTGGTTGTGTAGAGCGAACAGAAATGGGGTGTTTGTTCTTACACTCATTGTTAGGGAATCTCGACGATTTTTCAAGTACCTTCGTGAGATGATGAAAAATATCAAAAAGGTAAAAAGTGAATTAATATTTTGCCTTTTGTTGGAGGGTTTTTTTCATAAAAATGAAATTGTGGCATTTATCTATTCTAATGAAAACTGATCTAGACATAGGAAAAAAACCCACAAAAAACCCAACAGAAGAGTAAGTTTCTGCTTCCAAATCTTTACATAATTGTCTCATTTTAAAAAACATTTTAAAATGTCCAAAATCTTTCACAACTACATATAAAATCAGAAGCTATGTATTCCTCACAGAACTGAATTTCCACAGATCCTGTGTTGCTGATACTCTTAACTGCCTGTGCAGTAATATCTACTGAGCAGTCATTTAGAAATTAGGTTTAAATCCTGTAAAGGTCATAAGACTAGCAAATCTGATAGCTACGTAAAAAGTAGTGGAAAGACAAACGTACATGTCAGGAGCCAGGCATTGATGAGTCAAGACTGATACTAAGGTTTTACTGGGAAAAGAAAGCTGTATGCCATACACATTTAAAGTGTATCACAGCTGAGATGAAAAGATGATTTTCAAAATTATGTGCTTTTCATAGATCATGTGGTTGGAAAGGCAATAGAAAAGGAGACCAGTAATGGATTTTAGCTCCCTGTGCAAACTGACAGACTTCTGTCAAAATGCAGGCATTACACTCTACTTGTAATACATGAAGGTACTTGACTCCTTGGGTGCCTTCACTTTGTGTTTACAATCAACTTTACTTTCACAGTACAGGCGCTTATGGCCACATAATTAAACATAACATATGGAATCAATGAATTACAGTGGCAGCTCTGTTTTCTGAGGCCATATAAATTCATCACTTGCTTATTCTTCTCTGACCTTGCTTCAGTAAGCAGGTAGGATAAACTCCTTTGACATTTACTCTATGCCAATTTTACTTCCTGAACATCCTCTGCAAAGCAGGAGATTAATTCTTCAGGGTTAAAGTGTGCTGTACAAGAGATCAAGACAATAAGAAACCTCTCAATACGCGTTCTACTATCTACCTAAAAATTAACAGCAAGACCTTCTTCCTGCCAACCTTAGTTGGAGTGACATCTGTCCCTGAAGTATAATGGACACATTTATTATTAACAACTGGACACATCACTGCTTTCTTCACCGGGGCATGTTTGGGGGTGGGAAGAGTGTGACAAGGGTGGGCAATGCCTTTGAAAGGTTGTGCAGTTAGTTATGCACAGACCATTGCAGAGCACTTATCCTAATCCAGAACAAACACTGTGACGTGCATGACTAGAATAAAACGTTCAACAAGAAAAAAGTTAAAAAGATAATTAATAAAAACTGTTCTAACAGAAACAGCAATTGGATGTCACTTTAACATTGTTGAAACTCATCATTTTGCCTTTTTATTGTTGCTTGGGAAGTGCAATAGGTAATAAAATATTATCAAAACAGAGGGAAAAAAACAACACCCACTCTGTCTGATGTTTTGCCATGAGGATCTACTGGCTACCAACACAAAGCTTTACAGGTCACTGTGTTCCATATTTTCCTTGTGAAATGTACTGTGCTGCAGTCAGTTGGGATTATGGCAAGTTACCTGGATGTACAGCTTAACACTTCAAACAGATCATTGACTGTAAGTTATAGCTAAAGCCTATGCCAGAAATATAGATGAATAAATGAAAAGTTTCACAGCTTATTCAATTGAAGGGGTTACATTTTTGCAGGGTCCCTCACATTTTATTCACTGTATTGATGTCACACGGCTCACTAGTCAGAGACAATAATATGGTCTTGCTGGAAAATCAGTCACATAAGCAACACTGGAGTATTTGTTTCTCTGAGGGTAAGTCATTTTACAGCACATGGACACAACATCTGGTTATATTTGATTCCTCGAACAGGCATTCTTGAAGCCTCTTCTATTTTTTGTTCAGCATTTCAGGTTTCCTGATTTTTGAAGAATAATTTTGTAGGTTGACTCTAAACTAGTTAATGGTGTCAGGCTGAACTTGAGTATTTTTAAGGTGGTAACTCCAAAGAGATGTTGGAGGAGGCAGTACAGATAAACACTTTATGTGACAGACAGGCATGAAAGATGAGAAGGAGGCACAGGTGAATCCAGCACTGGTGACATCCTGCATTAAATATGTGAGAGTGGTTCTTCAAAACAGGCATTTATCAGTGTGAGGCTGTGGAGTCTAAGCCCATGCACTACACATGGGGTCAAAACTCTTTATAGCTTGGCTTCCCCTTGAAGGGAGCAAGATGAGTGCACTGCTCTAAATGGAAAGGAGTAACAGCAGGGACCTTGTAAATATCATTAGTACCTTGACAGCTGCAAGCTTGGGAGGGGGAGAAGGTGGGACAACCAGCAAACTGTTTTAGCCAGGGATGATTTAAGTGCTAATTCTTGTCTGGTGTTTTTGTATAGTCACACAAAAGTACATTTCTGCTGCCTTCTCATTCTTAAGGCTCTCATAGACAGTTTTAAGAAAGACCAGACTTGTAGAGGGAGGTAATACTTGCACCTAAACGATTTTCATAGTCAGTAAAAATGGACAAACAGCTGCTCAAGGACTCTGTCAGACCTGAAACAGAAGGGGTGACACTGACTCCAACACAGTTTGGAAACAGTTATTCTGACTTGAGACAAGTTATGGTAATTTTCTCTGTGCTTGAGTAGGCATCGCAATTTGCCATGAAGTGGCAGGCAAAGGTGAGACAGTTTGTCGTCTTTATTCATCAACATGGCACAGAAGCAGAGAAAACTCGTGGCAAAAGCAACAAATACCCACAATTAATTTTACAATGTGCCACCCACAAGGCGATGTTAGCAACAGATGCTCTAGTCTCTGGAAACTTGTTCCTCCTCCTGACTCAACTTTTACAGTTTTGCTGATCTATTTTATTAGGAAGTAAACTGATTCACCAAAACAGGTTTGTGGATTCTTCTTTCAGCCAAGTGCAAAGTGAAAGGAGAACTCAGTCCATTAAATATAATGACACAATAAAAATGTCATTACTGTTCTAAATTAGAAGTTATGAAGGGGGAAAAGACATCAGGTAAAAAAATGTGTAGGCAGGGCTGAGTACAATTTAAGTCCATTTTTAAAACATGTGAGACATAGAAGAAATCATAAAGCTAATGCTTGCCAGGAAAAGGCAATAATGAATGATGTTAGAAACCAAGAGGAAACACCCAATAATTAATCTTTCTGTGGTCCTGGGAAGAAGTATCTGTATGTCATTCTAGATGGAAAGGTACTTTCACTTATTGAGGGTGATGGTGGACTATATATATTAAAATAGCAATAGAATGGTTATGTGTGTACATTTTGTCATCTCCACTGCTCCAAATGGCAGATGATTCCAGATCACTACTGGTTTTATGATTAGGAACACTATTTTAATTTGAAATCCATAGTTCTTTTTAGTGAACTTTAACCTATGTCTTCTTATGCAAGTAATGCCATATAACTCTGCTAGTTCCCAAACTGTATTTGTAAAACTCAATAATATGTCCTTAAGGTATGTCTTCTTGTCCTTCACATATTTATCTTCCTTTATCTTGACAAATCATCCCAGACATTGACAAAAAATTTGCTAAAATAGCTCCTTCAAGAACTTCGCCCTTAGCCTCCTTTAATCTTGCAATTAAACTGCTTGATGTCCAGTCCACAAAGCCTCCACTTCAGTTAGTTCTTGATAATTGTCTAACCTGTGATCTTATTTCCATCTTTTCCAGATTAAAGGTTGTATTTGTGGCACTGTATCATCTTGACTTCTGATAACATCACCAGACCAGCAGATTTTGATGAAGAGGAGATTGCAAGAGCTTGCTCCCTTACAATATTTCCTTTGAATTGTTGGCTGAAATAATAAAAAGCTTAAAGTGAGATATAGTTGAAATTTTATTTTATTTAAGCCATTATGAAATACTAACTTGTGATCTTTTAGCCCATGAAGGTAAATCAGTCAGGATTCGTCCATAAAAGAACAGAACAGAACAGTATCAGTAAAATTTTGAGAAATACACACTAAAAAATCATGATTTTATAAGAAATGTGTTGGTTATGCAAGACCATGGGCATAAATCTGCCCTCTCTCTGATGTATGTGTCCACATTTGTTTAATTAAACAAAAGAAGGCACAATGTGATGTTAGGAAAAAAAAATGAACCAAACCATTTTTTGAAAAGGAAACAGCACTAACTCATCTTTTTAGAGTAGTCACAGACCTCTGTGGTATACTTTAAACATATATTCAGTGACAGAAGATTACTTGAGGAATACTTTGCCAATCAACCACTCTTTGTAGATAACCAGTCTTTACTGGATTGCAGAACTTTTGAATGCAAAAGCCTGTAATTTAAGAGAACCAGGATGGGCTGACTGATGCATCTTTTAAAATGCTAGGCCAAGGTCAGAACCCAGTAACAGGATGTGTGAGGAGCTCACCATGCAGAACTCTCCAGGCTTGGTGAGATGCCGCGAGAGGTCATCGCTTGGGTTATTGATAAGAACGTAGTACAGAGCATCATCATCACTCAGCCAAACACTGCGCTTCTCTGAAACAGTTTCATTTCAAGCTAGAATCCTGAAATCTGCCTACTTGTATCAAGGCACCATTTTCATTCTGGGTATTTTCCATAGACTGAAACAGTCTCATTTCAAGCTAGATACCTGAAATCAGCCTGCTTGTAACAAGGTATCACTTTCATGCTGGGTATTTTCCATAAACTCTCACTTTTCCCTCTCTGCGAGCAAGGGAGTCAAGGTGCCTGTGTAGGGTGGGAAATGGTCCATCTTTAAGCTGCTGTTCATCTCAATTTGCCAGAGCTGAGGCTGAAAGGAATCATTTGGGGGTGGTGTTTCTCTGTGAGGTGACTGTGCTACCCAAACATAGCTGCCTTCATGTTATAGAACACAAGTCCATGAGTCAGGGTGATCCTGGTGAGTAGGGGCTCGCACAGGGGAAAGCTTAGGAAAGACTCTTTTTGTTCCTACTTTTTCAGAACCAATCCAGGGCTAACTGGGGTATGTCTCTAGCCATTCCTCTGTATCACTTTGTTCCACATCTGCTGTGCAGAAATTATGATGTGGGTAGGCTCTGCTCTCATAACACCATGTCCTTTGTGCTCCTATAAAATTGTTCTCTCTAGAATCTTCAATTACAGATCCACATGGTCTTTAAAGTCCCTTTTATTAGGCAATAAAATAAAAAATTTATTAGGATTGTGCTACTGAGGTAGGATTCCCAGAAGATATGTTGTGTGAAACAGATATTAATCAAAGCAATTTCAGCAGTTTCTGGAGGGCAACAGACTATACTTCATCAAGTATTGCTCATACTGGTGCTGGCCTGTGGAAGCTTGCAGCTGTGCTCACAAGGGTGGCTCTTGGAATTTCAGCAGGTAAGGATGCGGTCAGCTGCACGTACAGATAACATGAGAGTTCTCTGATAACAAAATTTCCAGTGAATTTCAGTTTACCAGAGACGTTGTCTTCCCCCCCCACCCCCGAGGAAATGTTACTTGAAGGCTAATTAAAACGCTTTGATTCTTTATTATAAGACTCCTATAAGAAGAAGAACGTGAATCAAGATAGATTTGTGGCTCACTAAATGCCACTGACTTTAAAATGCCCTTTAAAATGTTTCTTTCATTCTGATTTTTCTGCCTGACTCTGCCTTTGTGCATCACTCTCAGACAGAGGATAAGCTTTCTGAAGCATCCATAAGGCACTGTCTTTGATTGTTTGACAATAATTTCAGACATTATTGCCCTGCAACAATTTGTTGTAGTAAAATAAGATAAGAAGCAATAAATTATATTCTTGCAAGTTGTTTTTTCATTGTCACCTTGTATTTCTTCGGCCTGTTGTGCATTTGGACAACAAATATTTACTATTAAAAATGTTTGCCTTTTCAAGCCCCAACAGGACCAAATGATGAGGTTTATGGACTCCTAAAATTGCTGCAAAGAGCCGTGATGTACCTACACTCTTTTTTTGCCTTTTCCTGATTCTTTGCTTCATGAAAGTTACAAAACAAATGCTTTTTCACATCCTTGAGTTTGATTGTTTCATAAGTATTTTAACAATTTGATTTAACTTCAGGTTTAGATAGAATTCTGTTTTCAGTGACTAAAAATGTGTCTCATTCCTTGGCTTCTCAATGATCAAGACCCACACGTCCCAACTGCTACTTTGTATAGTCTTCCTTGACAGCTTGAAGTAAATAAAGTATTCTCAGATTGGAAAAAGGCTGAGTTAACTTGCTGGAATTTTAACTCCCATTGTATATTTAAGGTTTACAATCTAAATCCTCAGACCTTCACCCACATCATGGAGATATGAAACCAGAGAGCATCTTTTCCAGTAGGCAAGTCTCTTGATCACACTTGTCTGTGAGGAAATATTTATGGTTGGGAGGGATTGTAATGTTGTACCCGGGCCCAAACCAGTTGGTCTGGGGAGAAATTAATTTTCTGTATTTCATCAAGGCTCTGCAAAATGCTTTCCAATTTCCAGAAGGTATTTAGGATGGTTTTAGGCTTAACTGCTGATACCATAACAAGAAATACATGGTTAATTATTCTTGCTTAGCTGTTGACATTGGTCGCTCTAATGTCAAGAGTCAAGTCACCCTCTTTGACCATTGTTTTGTAGATTCATCTCTGGGAGGCACAGCTTTGTCATATTTATTTTTATCTGAAAATATTCATAGCCTGGAGCTTAAATATTTGAATCCAGTACTTCTTTTCAAAGAAAAGACTCAGAAGGAGTTATATTGTTTCTGAGGCTGATCCATGCCAAAACTCTGCTGTTTTTTACTTTCATATTCTTTAAAACCAGCAAAACCCAACTTTTATTTTTTTTAGTATCATTTTAACCTCTGAAAATTCCTGACTGATGGCAAATGTAATGCCGCATATTCCACTTCCGAGATTTCAGGCATTCTGAAGCTGTTTTTGTCAGTCTAACTTTCCTCTAAGATATTTGTAAGTAAGTTTTACTGTAGCTGATCTGTATATATTTTTCTCTGATTTCCAGGAAGCATGTCAAGTTAACCTAATCAAATACAAATCTGGATTATTTGCAATAGCACTCTCTGCTAAGAAGGTAGGCTAGAATCTTCAATAGTTATTGCACTCAAATAAACTAAAGTGCTTTTTAACGTGTCTGCAGTGCCCTGTGCTGTTAAGGTAAATGGCTATACAATATCTGCCAGTCTGTGCAGTTTTATCTCCAGTATTGCAGTAACTGAGTTCTTCACAAGCACAGAAGAACACATTGTTGCTCAGAGTACCCTGGAGCTTTGAAGCAGGAACTTCATTATATCTGTGGGGAATGAATGAAGAAGGCAGACTAAGGGCTAAACCATAAAGGCTCTTTAGGCTTGAAATACTGAGATGAAAAAGTTTAGTGGGACTGAGCGTGGGGTATTCTCGTCTCCAGGTCAGTCAGCCCTGGGAAGTTAGGCACTCATGGAACTGATCACAGAAAACCTCTGAAGCTATCAAAGATTTAACTGCAGATGGAGGAGGTCCAATCTAACCATCTCTGTGGGTTCCTGTTCCTGTGAGTATTGATGCTTGATGTGATGAAAATAATAGAAATTATTTGATGGCATTTATCTCAAATATCTAAAAAGTTAGTCTATGTCTAAGTTGTAGGAGCAGAAAACCTGGGTTGAAAGCACACAATTAGAGAGAACAGAGACATAAATTAGGTTTCCTGCATATCACACAGAGATCTACCCTAGCTACAAGAGGGTCATTGTTCTCCACCAGTGCTTGCCTAGTAGTTCTACTTAATAGAACCTTTTTTAAGCATTTCTGAAGTCCTATGGTAGCCCACTGGGATTGTATCAGTGCTTGTACAACTGTAGCTCTGTAGAATCTTAGACATGTGGGATGCTCAGAGACCTAAGGTGTTTGGGGACTGTAAGAAGCCACACAATCAACTGGAAGTATTACTTTTAAAAATATACTTAAGACTCTGAAGTTTTCTCACCAAACTTTTGAAAAGCCTTTAGATTTTTTGAGAATGCATCATATGTTTCCCAAGAGATTTCTTTTAATTTAGTGAGAAAATAAGCATTATGGCAAAAATGTAATATAAACAAATTTCACAAAGTACCCGGCACAAAGCACCAAGTCTACCACTGAACCATGTATCTCAACACCCTGACCATATGTCTTTTAAATACCTTCTGACTTTCCTGGGCAGCCAGTTCCAAAGCTTCACAACTCTTTCTGTAAAGAAGTTTTCCTCATACCCTATTTAAACCTTCTCTGGCACAGCTTGATGCTTTTTCTTCTTGTCCTATCACTTGTTACTTGGAAGAAGAGCCTGACCACCACCTCACAACAACCTCCTTTCAAGTAGTTGTAGAGTGATAAGTTCTCACTTGAGCTTCCTTTCTTCCAGGCTGAAAAATAAGCTTCTGATAAGGCTCGTGCTCCAGCCTCTTCATCAGCTTTGTCGCCTTTCTCTGAACACACTCCAGTTACTCAATGTCTTTCTCGTAGCGAGGGACTCAAAACTGAACACAGGATTCCAGGTGTGGCCTCACCAGTGCCAAGTACGGGGGGGCAATGACTGTCTGATCCTGCTGGCCATACTATTTCTGATACAGGCCAGGATGCCATTGGCCTTCCTGGCCACCTGGGCACACTGCTGGCTCATGTTCAGCTGCTGTTGACCAGCACCTCCAGGTCCTTTTCCACCATGCAACTTTCCAGTTACTAAGTATATGATTTCTAGGATGTACACGATATCACAATTAGCATTTCTGGAGCAAATCTCAACTTATATTTATTTTCTTGCAATGTTTATGCCCACCCATGGTAAAGGGTAATGAGAAGTGATGATATTTCTGAATCAAAAAGAGGATTTAATGTCTTGTGTTCACTTATGAGAAAAGGCAGAATCCACCAGACATACAAATCCTTCAACTTCTTTCCCACCAAAACAGAAAAGCTCTAATTTTTGCCACAGAGGTAAATTATGGCTGCCCTGCACTTAAATATTATTCAAGATGAAATATCTCCTAGAAGAACTATTTTGTGGGAAAGGTACCTTAGTTTCCGAAGAACAGAGAGATAATAATGTGAATGCTATGAAAATACCCAGGACCAAAAAGTTGGTATCCCAGTGAGGATTGACATGAGAAAGATCCATTTCACTTCACTTTAAACACTTGTATTCACATCTCATCCCATAAAGCTCAAAGGAAACATATGAACAGAAACCAGATTACAGATGAAGAAAACAAACCTCACTCCTTCCGGCTTAAGTCTTCTCTGACGAGTCTTGACAGGAATTCCTGGTGCAGCAATTCTCTTATCCTAGCCCTAGCAATTCTCTTGTCGCAGAATCACAGAATCACAGAATCCTATGAGTTGGAAGGGACCCACAAGGATCATCTAGTCCGACTCACCATCTAACTCCCGTACAGAGATCGAATGCACACCCCAGAGTGATAAACCTAGTTCCCTCACAGGCGCACAGGCCACTCCGAGCCAGGAGGGACCCACAGCACCATCCAGCCCAACACCCCCAGCTAGACCATGTCACTAAGCTCCTCATCCAGTCTTCTCTTAAACATCTCCAGGGACGGCGACTCCACCACATCCCTGGGCAGTCCATTCCAATGAGCGATCACTCTCTCTGTGAAAAGCCTCTTGCTAACATTCAGTCTAAGCCTCCTCTGGCGTATCCTTGCCCCTGAAAATAGCTTGGAGCATGAAAATGACAAGAATGGAAAAAGCATTGAAGAAGCCTTTTTGGCCACATGGTTAACCTGTAATAGTGTTGCACTTTATCATTTATTCCTATTTTGTAGTGGTTTCTTCTATTTTTTCAAGCCCTCTAGACTTCCACTTGTGAGAGGCATATGAAAGCACAAAATAAAACTGTCACTAGAGAATTTATAAGACATAACATGGGAGTGAAAAACAAGTTATTTTTTCACCCATACCAATGAGAAACACACAGAGAAACATTTGGTTTCTGCAATTTTCCATGTGAAATCTTTCTAGTGACTTCCAGCGAGATAACAAATTCCAGTGATAACTTCATGTTGAGCTGATTGTGGCTTGTGTGAGATACATCAGTACTGATATATAAACTTTAATTTTACCCCTCTTTTGGGGTGGTTGGTGGATGAAAGTCTCAGCATGACCTGGCAATGTGCGCTTATGGCTCAGAAAGTCAACTATGTCCTGGACTGCACGAAAAGCAATGTGGCCAGGAGGGTGAGGGAAGGGATTCTTCCCTCTACTTTGCTCTTGTGAGGCCCCACCTGTACTGAAACATCCAGCTCTAGGATGATTAACATAGGAAGAACTTGGTCTTACACAAGAGAGTTCAGAAGAGAGCCACAACACTGTTCAGAGGGATGGAGCATCTCTCCATTGAACACAAGCTGAGAGAGATGGGGTTCTTCAGCCTCAAGTAGAGGAGGATCTGGTGAGACTTTATAGCATATTCTAGTATCTGAAGGAGGATACTAGACCTTTCCTGTGAGGGTGGTGAGGCACTGGAACAGGTTGCCCAGAGAAATTGTGGATGCCCCATCACTGGAAATGTTCAAGGTCAGATTAGATGGGGCTTTGAGCAACCTGGCCTAGTGGAAGATGTCCCCCCAGCAGGGCGGGGTTGAAAAATGAAGGTTTGAAACCACTTCCATAAAAGCCATCACTTAAATACATATTTTTACCCTGTGCTGAGAAGAGCTAACTCCCTGCATGTTTATTCCCCAAGCACTGATAACTTTGAGGGTCACTTAGAGAATTTCTTTGAGCATGGTAAAGTCATCCTATGGGTGCCGCTGGGAGCTGATTGGAGAAAGCTTTCTATGACATTTTAAGAAATTGAAGGATTTGAGCTCCAATCAAGAAGGAACCTGCTCCTATTTGTATTTTCTGTCACAATTCAATTTAGCAATTAATCTAGAATTACCTCAAAATGTAACCTGTTTTGTACTCAAAATACAGAAGCTGTGTCTGTTTTTGAAGGGTTAATGAAATTTTTTTCCACAACTTCACTCATTTCACGTCCTGTGGGTCTCAGTCAGTTTTAATAACATCTCAAACCAGGAAAAATTTAAAAAATTTTTTGACTGGAGATATATTTTGCTCTTGGAATTTTGCCCTTCATTTGTGATTTATAGTGATGGATTGGAAAAAAAATATACTTACAATCCTATGAGCCAAACATCTTGGTGACATTTCAAGTCTAGAATATAAATATATTTTCTCAAACATTTTACTCACAGAAGACTGAATTCATAAATCATTTAGTTCACACTAAAATGGGCAAATGGCTCCTTTTCCTGATTTGGATTAACCACAAATTGAAAATTCTGCTCTTTTGGTACTGACAACCATTTAAAAATCCAGTGATTTTTAATCAGAGTATGATGCCCTAATATTTTGGGTGCTATAGACATTCGATTACATTAAAAGTGTATGTTTGTATGTACATGTATTGAAGCATGTCTATTTATACAGAAATGCATGTAAAACTGTCTTTATACAAATACAGACGCATAGGATATGCTACACATTCACATTATACTTATCACAGGATCACAGGATCAGAATCACAGAACATGGTGAGTAGGAAGGGACCCACAAGAATCATCAAGTCCAACCCTTAGCCCTGCAGAAGACCATCCCCAACAGTCACACCGAGTGTCTGAGAGCATATTTTTTGCATATGCAAGTATATAAATATACAAATTTTTTAAGGAGATGAGAAGGTTAAAATGACTGTTTGGAAAAGGGTAATTTTTTTCCAATGAGGAATTTGATCTAGTGTAGTTATATGAAGTTTCTGACTTTTGCTATACAGAAGCAATAGCAAAGAGTTCTAGTGAAGAGGGGAAAATAGTTTTCTTCTTATACAAAGACAAATAATAAACCTTCCCTCTCCCATTTCTGTCTAATTTATCAATTTTCAGGGAAAAACACACTGAGTACTACTAGAGCACTGGCAGGAGGTCAATCCAGTCCCTATCTTTTCTGAGGTCAGAGTCCACGAACTTTTTGTAGAAGTGCAGTGAGTAATAATATGAAGGAAAGTAATGTTATTTTTTTTCCTGGAAATACACTTTCTCCCCTA
Source organism: Pitta sordida (assembly GCA_013390025.1). Classification (NCBI taxonomy): domain Eukaryota; kingdom Metazoa; phylum Chordata; class Aves; order Passeriformes; family Pittidae; genus Pitta; species Pitta sordida. The sequence continues at coordinate 13,837 of WEKX01000888.1, forward strand.
TCCAATAAATAGGTCTAGAACATGGAATTTTGGTGCGGACCTTTAAGTTGCTTGGGAGAGGCCTATTGAGCGGCATCGGAGCTCTGGGCCAGACACCCCTGAGTAGATTCCCACAAGCATAGACTGTACTGCTGGGGGACTTGTTTGGTGGTAAGGACACTGAGATCCATTCCCAATGCACTCCCAATCCAATGTGGGCTCTTTTTGATGCTAGAAATCAGATAGCCATGTCAGCACTCATGACACTAGAAGCTGGTGGCAGCATCATACCATGGGCTACACTCCAAGTAAATAGAGCTTACTATTTCCTTTAAAAGTATAAAGATACCTTTTCTGCCACAGCAATGAAAACCGTCTAATGCCCTTTATTTTCCTCATCACAAAGAACTAGTATCAGATATACACAAATATACACAAATAAACTCTATCTCTAGGCTAGAGAAGCCCCAGCATTGCAGTTTATAGCTGTAGGGGGTGATTTAATGTTTCTTACTGAGCATTGCTCTTGTGCAGAACATACAGCAATTAGACATTCATGCCTTGATTTCCATGATGTAGATTATAGAAGGATTTTTTTGCCCCCAATATTCCATCAAGTGAACTGATGTGGTCATTTTTTTTCAGTGGGAGGACGTATCCTTTCTTATATACTTGTTACATACAACTCTGATCACTTACAACTTGGAAAGAAGCTGTGCAGACCTTTTAGGCATTATTGTCTACCTGTCCCCCATAAAAATCTAGCAAAATATATTTACTCTGCTCTTCTGAATCCTATTTATATGCCACATGATTTCACACCCCTTATTATTTGCAGCTAGATACAAAACTCCTGGAGAAAATAAGTCACAAAGTTTGCTAAAAGGTCATCTGCTTGCCTTTTCCTTTCTGAGCCACAGTATGCAAATTGCAGCAATGGCTTTAGTAAAAATTATTTAGAAAAACAAAAGTGTTAAAATGCCATACAGCAATGAATCACTGCGGGTTTTCCAGGTAACTAACTTATCTTCCAGCACTAATAGAAAACTTGCAGTCAATTTACTCACGTCACTCCTCTGCCTGCCAAGGCTAAAGAGTAAGGGAAGAAAGCGAATAGACACGAAACTGTGTCACTTAATAACTTTTCGGCAGAATAAAACCCAGACACTGAAGTAATTCAACGCTCATGACCCTGCCAGGGCTGTAGACTTGCCAGCCTCAAAAGAAGAAACTAGGCATAAAACTGATAAACATAAGTTACAAAGACGGGGAATATGAAAATGAGATTTCTTATGTACAAATGAAGCAACAGGCAGTCATTTAGCAAATGTAGGATGGCAAGGAGGAGAAATATAAAAACAGTCTGACAGCACCCCATTTTTTAGTGTCCACTATTCCAGCACAACCCAAGGAAATACATGCAGCATGTTCAAGGTGTGTTGTCACCGTGGATTCCTCGGATGCTTCAAGATGGCAGTACAGGTGGCTGGAATGTTTTGTTTTCTATAAATAAAGACAGCTATTCTGAAACAACAGCCACTTGGGAGCCAGTAAGCAGGTCTAGCATGGGAGAGCCAAAAATGTGGAACTACAGGTTATATTATCAATGACTGCTCTGTAAAGTCAGAGCAGTCAGAATTGGGGTGCAAAGAACCAGGTGTTTTGTATGGGCAGAGCTGGAAGGTGCACTGGCCCTGGCACTCATGCTTTCTCCCATCAGGTTAGCACAGATTCATTGTTTGCATGGGGCAGAGGCCAGGGCTGTGTCTGGTCCCAGAGCTGTGTTTGAACTCAGGGGCTGCTGGGACAAATTGCCTGTTCTATCTAATGCCCAAAGAGATCTTTTACTCACAGGCATCTCTCAGAAATTTCTGTTTCCTTTTTTTATGTACAAGGTTGTACAAGGGTCCAACACTGGTTGTTGAAACTGGGAAATATTTGCATTAATGAAAAAAATAGTAAATAAAAACAGAGATCATAGTAAAGTGTCTTCTTTTTAATAAAAAATTAATAGATCTACTACCACTCTAGGAACAAAGGAATGAAGAAATCAAAATGTGTCTCATATTTACCTATAACTGAATAAAGTTGATCTGTGGCCTTTAGAACATAAAAATCCAACTCACTTGGCCTTCTGTTGTAAATCCAGAACAGGTTCTCTGCTTCTCTCTCTCCCTTAGCTTTTCCCATCTCAAGAAAGCTCTGTCAAAGTCCCGCCTCCACCCAGCTATTTCAAAATTAGCACTGAACATTAATCATCACGGATTTATTGGGAAAAAAATGGTATGAGATATGAAACAAGAGAAAAATAACTTGGAGTTGTGTTTCTAGAAACAAATAATATGAAAATAGGTGAAGTAGATTGAGCACAACCTATTTTATGCTTGGAGTGTTAGCCTGAGGAGTGACAATAGATGTATTTTAGGACTTAAAACTTTCTGAGTTCAGGGATTTAAAACATTCATATTGAGTTATATCCGAGGTTTGACTTCTTTCACAGATCTTCATTTTCTTGATACTGTAAAGAATTGGTACCTCTATAAATAATTCTTAAGACAATTTTCTAGGCAGCTTTCTAACACTACTGCATCAGATTAGAATAATATTTTTTTCTAGTATATACAAATGTTACATTCTGCAGTCTTCAGCCCTCCCAAATAGTGATGGCACCCTGTTTATTTGCCCATATTGATTTGTCTCTTCACAGGGCTTGCTTGGCTGCTTGTTCCTTGGTTATTTTCCTTGGCAGGGGAAATAAAATAAACAACTACTGTAAATCAGGTGGTTTTTGATAAAAGAGAAGTGATTAATCACAGATAAAGAAGACATGAATAACAATTAATAAATTTCCCAAATTCTTCATCGAAAAGTGAAATCATGAAATCTCAGATTTCTTGCATACATTCAATTATTGGGATTATAGAATATTTTAGTTTTGAAGAAAGTACAACAGATCATCTAGACCAGCCTCCTGGTCAAAGTTGATCCAAACTCCATTAAAGTGGCTCAAGGCTTTGTCCAGTCAATTTTTTTAAATCTGAAAAGAATAAAACTACACAAATCTCTGTGAGCAGCTTATGCCAGTGTTTGAACATGTCCAGTGGGAAAACACTTTCTGTAATACCTAACTGGATTTACTCTTTTTCACTTTGTGTCCCATTGTTCTTTGGTCTCCTTGTGTGATTTGCTGTCTGTATGCTTAATATTATATACATATGTATTATACATATATGATATGTTTGTATGTATAATATATACATATATGTAGTACATATAAACATAGATATATGAGTATGTACGCAATGTGCGTACTTTTACATGTACATAGGTGTATAGGTATTAAAAAAGTGTGTTTGTTATTATGAGCGTCATATTTGTCAGCACTGCTCAGTGAGGTGAGATGACAGGTTTCGCAGGACTGTGGACAGCCAGTCCATCATCAGGTTTTTAAGCAAAGCCAGGGCTTTACTGCCCCAGCGTGGTGAATCGAGTTCTTGCAAGTGCCTTGAAAATTACAGGTCTTGAATTCAATGATTTTTTTTTCTCACTTTGGTCCTTAAAGCCTTGCCACGCTGATATAAATTCAAACAGTTTTGGTTTAATTTGTAGTTCCAATTTTGAACCTCAAATATGTGTGCTTTTTAACTACGCAGCTCCAAAGGAGTCATACTCTGCTTTTTGTTTAAGAAGTCATACACAGAAAAAGAGACAGTAAATGCCTATAATTAGTTCAACACAGATTATTTAGAACATTCGTTGGTGTCTGTGTTTGTGATTTCATGTGGTTTGGTCAATCAGTCTTCTTGTTCCTTACGGAACCACATGGAGGCACAAGCTCTAGTCACACTGCGTGTTCCCATAGGCCCATGTAACCCAAAGCATGTGTGCTGATAGGCTCTGTGCATCACTGCTGCCCTTAGATGGCTGCAATTCTCGCACCTGTATAACTGATAAGGCCTGATTGCAACTATAATCTATAGCATTATAGACCAACCTATTTGTCCTGATTGGTGTCAAATGGTGGCACTGTGGGCATTACAACAGTGGCCTTGGGCCAGGAGAACATCATATTCCTATGTCAGATCCACACATATTTTAGGTAGGAATAATCTAGAACTTTTGAGGTGCATGTGGGCCCAGCCTCGATGTCTGGCTTTTTCTTCACACCTTTACCCAGACACTCTAAACGGGAGGAATTAAGGCTGATGTTCATGCCCTGCAGGCAGGTTATATGCACATTCCCAGGAAAATGCAGCTCTTGAAGGTAGTGACAGATAGAGACACTAGACTATCAGGGGCAAATGTATTTTATTTTACAGTGATGTCCAGCCAGAACATCCATCACATTCACCTGCTGCTACAGCCTAAGGGTGCAGGCAAAATATGAACGGGGTTATAAGGTTCCAATTTTATAGTGTTGCATCCTGCTGAAGGAGATTTATATATTGCAGTTTTTTGTTTACAGCCACTTATAGTGCTAAAGGTAACTTGTCCCAGCAGAAACTGGGCTTTTAAGGGCCTGTTTGTAATATGTAATCAAATACTTCTATACTTTAAACAAGAAATAAGAATGAGGACAGTGGTTCTGACTTTCAGAATTTAGTTTGCTCTAACAGGTGGATTTTCCTCCCCTTTTTGTAGCAAGATTTCTGGAAAACTGATGCACTACATTCAATTAGCCATGACCTTGATAAAAATACTGCCCAAAGATAAGTAGTTCATATGTAATCTTTACTGAATCAATACATCTATTTCCTGACTGTACTTCTTAATTCTAACCTCTGGACATGGTGTAATAAGTTTATGTTGGTAGGGCCAAGGCACTGTTCTGGGATATTACTGCTTTCATGCTCACTATTAGTGCGAAAAAAGTGTAAGGTCCACTTCACAGGGAAGAAACTCACAGAATTATTAAATGATGCTGACAAACTGAAGCACAAAGACATTTCTCTCTATCAGGAGAGTTCATATGTGCTCCAGCACAAGCCACGTAAAATAGGATTGAATCTTTTACTACCAATGTGATTTGATAGCAACCTGATATTGTACTTTATTTACTCTTCTCCAGAATGATTTGCTCATGTATCTTTTTTAAACTACTTACTGTTTCAGTGATATTTCTCTTTCACAAGTATGTTATGATCCAGCTGCAGAGTCTCAGTTTACCATGAGAAGATGGAGACTAAATAATTGGGCTACAGACAGGACAGACTCAGTGAGTATCTTAACTGGAACTTTCAGAACTGCAGTTCTAAAGAATAATCTCATAGCAGTGTCATGTTTTTTCTCAATTGAAGTTGATTAAACCACCAGAGTGGTTTAATGAGTGGTGTAACTTGTAAAGTTACACAAAATGTTCTGTGAAAGGAAGAAGCAGGGAAATACTCCTTTTGAGAAGGAATTGAAGTTTTTTTCTTTCATAAATTCCTCAAACTATTTATTTGAGCATAGTAACACCACTTACTATCATTCTCCTCTGGCATAAATGAAGAGGCTGAGGAACAGAATTGAATTGGTTTGACAAAGGTCATGGGAAAATAAATTTATTTCTATTTGAGAGTGAGTAGTTTTTCCCTACAAACAAAAAGTTTTTGTACTGGTTGTCATTTTATTTGTGCCCTTTTTGCCCATGTGCAAACCTACTGTAATATACTTGTTGTTTATAAAGCACAATGAAGTATCAAAGTGATATAAAAATGTACATGTATAAAAGTACGTTAAAATATTGCTATTGATTTATCTGCTGCCTTCTGTTCTGCATACTATATGACCTGATCTCTTTAAATTACTTTGATCAACTAAGGGAGCAAAGAATAAATGTGAAGGAGACGAATAACAGAATATTGAAAGGCTTAACACAAAACCAGATGCTACTAAAATACAGTTGCTTGGACAGAGAAAGCACTGAAAGTTTCTACTTTGTGATCCCTATTGAACTGCCATATTGAAGATGATGACAAGAACAGAAAGAGGAACCAGAGAATTGGCTTTTGCAACAATGAAAACAAGAGAACAAATGAAATACTTTGAAGTACCCAAGGTAATACACACCAGGGAAGAACAGTGTATGTGATTCTCTGGCCTTCTAAGTGCATGGAGTTTAATGTACACTCCTGAGCCTTGCTGAATTTCTCTTTTGATATGAGCTCCTGAAACACAAGCAGTTTTCCAAACAAAAACTTTCTGAGTTCTATTTTCTACAAGCAAAATTAAAATTCAAGCAGGAATGTACATGCTTAGAAATATTATTCAGACCAGGCATTTACTAAAAAAAGCATTAAATATTTACATGAAAAATTAGCAATTCACACTTTAAGGACAATTCCTACTATTCTGCAAGAAAGTACAGTTGCACATTATGTGGTTTGCAATGTATTAATCACAATGCTCAGCTGCAAATTTCAAGCTTAAGGGAAATCTCTAAGAAACAAATGAAGAATTTTGTTGGACTAAACTGCATTTTGGGACAGAGTAGTCAAAAGAACATTTTCTTAGTAAATTACATGACACAGCTGCTATAATTGGAGTACTGCCAAGATCCAGCTGTATATTGTAAACTTTGAAGACATCATATTGAAAATATATGTTCACCCAGTGTACTACAACATGAGATATTAATTTCACTGTCATAAAGATCCTGATTTATCAGGAAGAATTTAGTTGCCCTGTGCACTGTAACAAAGTATTTCTTGTGTTTGCAATAGATTTGGTTAATGGGTATTTTAATTTATGCTTACCTATAGTAACACTAATGAAGAAGGTAAAACTTAAATACTGCTACCGAGTAAGGAAGAACCCTATTCATTCATTATCCCTGGGGGATGGGCTAGATTCTTTTGAAGGCAAGCTAGATCCTGCCTCTCTCAATGACTGTCCTCATCAGTTCGAGCACTGACATGCAGATGACCATTTGTGATGGTTCACAGGCCTGCAGTGTGCTGCAATGCTCATCTCTGTCAAGCTGTGACTTCTCACACTTCAATATAATCATCACTAACAGTTACAGTGGATTCTTCAGATTAAGAGGAGAAAAATGGTCACTTCTACTATATGACTCATCTGAGATACTTGTCTACCTTCAGATGACACAAAATAATTCCTTTGGCCACTTCTACGCACTGAATACAAAGGAAGTCTAGACAAGCTTGGATGCAGAAGCCTTCATGGTTGGTATTTAAAATCAGATGAACCTGTAGATCCCACTTCTAAGACCAGTAGGATTTACTGGCTTGACCTGTCACTACTCTAAAATAAGGTGAAATACAGCTGTTCTCCAGAATGTATAAAGCTTTTCCTTAATATTAATACATTATTCCTTTTTATCCAGAAACATGTGAGAAAATCAAGGACAAAGCTTTGTTGATTTGTGGATTTTCTTACTGCATTTTCTTCACTTCAGAATTTTTAAGCCCTTTTATATCTTTTGGTGCAATATATTTGGATGAACAGAAAGAAGAATGTCGAAGAGATACAGTGAGCCCCTGGTTTCCATGCATCCTAGAAGAGAGCATGAAGGCTGCAATTCACAAAGACAGCGAACTCATATATACTCAATTAAGCCTCACTCATCACCCTCCCCCCCTCCCTTGGTATGGGACGCTGCCATGGCTGGGCCAGGCTGCACTACTCGCATCTCTCTTCTGGGCTCCCTCCCTTCGCCGAAGCAGGATGTCACGGGACGGAGCCTGGGCCTGGCCACACCACTTGTGGCCTTCTTCCTGGCTCTCTCCTTTCACCGAAGTGAGATGATATGGAATGGGAAGGGACAGGACCAGGCCGCCTCAGCTATTAAAATTACACTTTTCTTTTTTTGCCTCTCTTTTTTGCCTCTTTTTTTTTTTCCCATTTTCCCTGCCCTTGGTGGCTGGCACCAGCCCCCGCTGCCATCAGGAGTGCAGGGGCAACCAGCTGCCTGCACGATGGGAATGGGGATAAGGTGCCTCCTGCTACTGCTGTCATGCACAGACACACACAATGGCAGCCCTGTCTTGCAGCCTGGTGGAAAACAATTCCAGCTGTGCAAAAACACATTTACATTAAATGCATCCCAGACAGGACCAGGATGGGACAGGCCATGCGGCTCGCAGCTCCCAGTTCCCTCCCCTCACCAGCCTCGGTGGCACCTGGGGGGCTTATTTACATATCATGAGCTCATTTACATATTTATGAGCTGCCTGCCTTTGTGGTGTTTTCTGCGCCTGCGCAGCTGAAAAATGAACTGCAGATTATTGCAATCATGGAGATGCAGACCATGGATAAGGGGGGGGGTCTTCTGTAAAAGATTCTACTCACCTATATCTCCCAGTTCAAGCTTAAGAAATACCCAGGGGAAAAACATATACAGTGAATCCTCTCTGTATCGTGACTTCTCCTTCACGACCTCGCGCATTTGCGATGTGAATGTATCGCAGTTTTGATTCNGGGTGGCACGGGACAGGAGGGACCACGCACATATGCACTGGGGCTGGGGAGAGGGCGGGAGCAGCAGCATGGGGTTTGGTCACGATGGACCTGCGGATTCCCAGGGTTGGGGGGGGGTGTCTCCCGAGTCAGAGTGGGCTCAGAAACGGTTCCCTTTTCTTCCCCGTGCTCAGAGAGTCCGAGGGTAGAAGCAAAAAAGTGCCCCGGAGCCCTGCGGAGTTCCAGGGGGTGGGGCAATCGGCGTGGCCTGCATGCATATTAACGACCTGCAGTTCTTTGCAAGGTTAGGCTTTCGCGACGGCATTGGCCTCTCCCTTTTCTCGCGATGGAGGAGGTATAACTGTATAAATGTAATACTTCCTCATCGCAGGTCTGGTTTAGATGTGGAAGCTGCTATGACAGAAATTTAATTGTTGAGCTCAAAAAATTAAAAAGATTTAAAGAAACTATCTTGTTATCCTAGTAATTCACAAAAATACCTGGGAATACTTCCTCATAAAAGTTAAGTCAATCTTGTTTTATTAGAAACTGAAAGAAGAACTATATAAGATGAAAATTATGTTACCTACTGTAGATTTTCTGAACTGTCTAGCATCAGTCACAGTTGGTCACAGCAGACAAAATAATTGGCCTTGAGTTTAATCAAGTATAAAAAGACCCTTGTTCCTTCTTTGAAACTTTTTTTTGTATTAATGTTGCTAGCAAATGAATGTATTTTACCATATTAGTCTTCCAAGCAAGAAAAGCCAAAGGTTCCAAGTGAAATACTGTGTTTATACAATTCATCACAAAGGTATTTTGAGTCTGATACATATAATTTTTTTAAACAGAATAATATATTTTATATTGTGCTCATTTTAAATACTACATAGCTTGTCACACTATATTTAGCAATAGACCTTTTCAAATATATTTAACAAGTTGTTCCATGAGTAATAACTACATATAAAATATCTTCATTGAATTAAAAAATCCGTATATATTTTCTTCATTAAATGTAATATATACATTATCTTATTGTTTAAAGGTAAGTTAATTTTTGGGCTTAAACAAATTCACAGTGTACATTTTACCTCTGTAATAAAAATCTTCACCTTAAAAGTGCCTGGATCTTAAACTGTGTTTGTGTGTTTCCTTCCAGTGGGTTTATGTAGAGTGAAGGTTTACTTTCACCTAGCTCTACAGCAGATCCAAAATGCACGTTACATTGGCCAAAAATAAAGACTTCTGTTTACCAAAAATGAATAGGGTCTGTCCCTTTTACTTCAAATTCTGATCAACAGATTTTCCAAAGAGCTTGTCATAAGTGGAAGATGTGCTTCGAGCAGCATGGCTTCTAAAGCCATCATTCAGTGGAGCTGAACTAACTACTCACTGCTTCAGAAAACCAGGCACGCAATACTGAAGTAGGAATTCAAAATCAGTGGCCAGTCCTGGCCAAGAGAAATAGCCAAGAACCATCCAGGAGCCAAAAGGCAGTGAAGTTACTGTCACGCTGTCTGACGTCACACCAACAGGCTTCCAGCCTCATGTCACACCCATGATCTACTACTTTTGAAAACCTCACTTTCTTTCTTCTTCCTCTGAGGAAGAAGCCTTATAGGTTTATAACCCTGAGATCATTACACCTGAGCCCCACAGGATACAGATTGTCCCACTGGCTCTCTTGGCTCCACTGGTACCTAAACTAACCAGCCAATCACTTCCCCCAAGCCATGACAATACCCTCAGGGAAGGCTGACTTCAGCCTCTCACCTCCACCTGTCTCCATGTGACTTCAAAACCCATTCTAACATACTATTTTTTTCCCCTGAAAATACACAGTGACTACACCAGCAATTTTTTAAACGGACTGTCAGTAAATTTGCCTGGAAACAGTTTAAGCTCATAAAAAAATAAGCTCCATCTTAAAGGGGAGAGGCAGAAACATTCTGATACATTCCACAATTAATAAATTTCACAAAGCAATTACTGGCATTTTCTTCCTTGTGTCCTAAATATGTGTCTTTCACACGTCTGTTGTACACCTTCATGTCCCTGTTACAATTTTTCACAGCCCTTTCACTAATCTAAACCAAGAATAAAGAGAAGCAAGAGATCTCCAATGTAATGTATAACAGTCACAGAATCAGTGACTCTGAGAAGAGAGAAACCCAAATTACCATAATAACAGAGGGGAAAATTATCTGGAATTTATGCTGTATTTATCTGGAGAGACAAAAACTAGCTGAATGTCCTGCATGGACATATTAGTCACAAAACAAACAGCCGGACACAGCACTAGCTACCTCATCTCCAGTTTAACAGAAAGAGACATAGAAGTATTGCAGTGGGCAGGGTGAAAGTGTTTGGAGGCTTCTGCTGATGACATGAAGATTCTTCATTGAGGGAGTCCTAAAGAATACAGCACAAGAGCTGAGCTTTCTCTAGTGGAAAAAAAGGATGAGGGACACACATCCATAGAATTTATATGTGGGATTTTGTGAATTTTTGGGAAAAAATGCTTTTGTTTGCTACGGATAGATCTGAAGAAAATGTAATGATTTAAATGGGTTTAACTGTGGGGAAACATGGACTCCTTGCATGACGCTTCGATGGGGTTTGCACCTAACATTTTTGTATCTTAAATAAAAATGTTGCATTCAAACCCTCCTACTCTGCAGTTTGGGAGGTCCAGTTCAAGACATAACAGCTGGAGAATTCGGGAATTCTGAAACAGATTAGAATGTCAAGGATTAAATATTATGGATGAAATAAGTTTTTCTTCTGGCCTCAGCAAAAGTCGATGAAAAATACTTCTTTCTTAGTGCACTAACTCCCATTCGAATCTAGGTATCTTTCAGGATAGTATAGTGGTGACAGCAGTAAGCAGAAAAAAGTATAACACAGTGCTATGAGTGTCCTGATATCTACCTCTACAGGGAAACATTCCTAAATTATTTTAATATCCTGCCCATTTTTAAGAAAGGCAGTTAGCTTTTATTTTTAGTTGTGTTGTTGTGGGTTTTTTGATAGTTGGGAATACTAGAGAAATTTAGTAGCTTTTGAGACATATATCTGTAAAAGCGTGGAATTTTTCTCTCTTGCTTCACTAGAATATATGTAATAATGTTTACAAAAGGAAATTTAAAAAAGCCAGTTAATGTAGGAAAATTTTAGATCTATGCTTTTAATCTTTCTTGACTGGACCTACGAAGATTCCACCGGAATTCTGAAAGAGGTACATTTAAACTATCTCAAATAAACTCTTTTTCACCAGGTAAAGAATAAATATCTTTACTGAAGTGGCACCTCCTCCATACTGTAGACCCAGAGAATTTGCCACAGTGCTTTTAGAAGAAAGAATCGGAATAATTTAATTTTTGAATCCTTTGTATAAATGTGAGTTAGACTTGTGAAAAACAGAAATATGGCTTTAAGGGAATTGTCAACATTTGTTGCATTTCAAACATATCGGTTATCTCTTGCTTTCTTCTTCCTTAGAGTTAATTGATAGTTTTTCCCCAAGTTTCCTTATAAGTTCTGCCAGATCTTCAGAATTTTGAGATTTTTCCTCAAGGAGTTCATACCGGAGACTTGAGATGTCCTGTTTAATTTCCTTCAGTTCACCTGTTAAAAGATGTTAAAATATCATACTATTAAAAAACAAAAGAAAAAACAGACTATTATTATTATTATTGTTATATATAACATATAATTTATAATATATATTATCTATATATTAAAAGATAATATAATTATATTATAAACCACAATTATCATATTTTTTCTCTATATTTCTTTGTTGAAACAGAAAAAACATATGTTCTGCTGCCTGTTGGTGAATAGTGACTCAGGGATAGGAATATGAAGATGCAGTTCAGAAATCAAACAAATCTGAAGGCAAAAGTGTGAGAAGCCACATCAGTTCACAAAACTCACATGGTCTATTAAATGGAAGCCGCTGTTCTGCTGCAAGAGAGATCACAGAATCATAGAATCACAGAACCATCTAGGTTGGAAAAGATCTCTAAGATGACCGAATCCAATCATCAACTCAGCACTGCCAATTCCACCACTAAAACATATCCCTAAGCACCATGCCTACATGTCTTTTAAATAATTCCAGTGATGGTGACTCAAACACTTCCTTGGACACTTTGTTCAAATACTTCACCACTTTTCCTAATGTCCAATCTAAACATCTCCCTGAGGTCATTTCCTCTTGTTCCGTAACTTGTTATTTGGGAAACAAGTCCAACCACTACCTGGCTGCAACCTCCTTTCAGGTGGCTCTAGAGAGGTCTCCATTTTTAAGCCTCCTTTTCTCCAGACTAAACTCCAGTCTAAAAAGACTAAATAGCTCTTGTGAGCCATTCCTCACAAGACTTGTGCACCAGACCTTTCCCCAGCTCTGCTGCCCTTTTCTGGACAAGCTCCAGCACCTTAATGTCGTTCTTGTGGTCAAAGGCCCAAAACTGAACACAGAGGATTTGAAGTGCAGCCTCACCAGTACCAAGGACAGGGGCCATTCACTTTACCAGTCCTCCTGGCCACAGTACTACTGGTGCAAACTATAATGACATTGGCCTTCTTGGCCACCTGGGCACACTGCCAGCCTGTGATGCCCAGTACCACCAGGTTCTTTTCTGCAGATCATGCAGATTGGGGTTGTCTGAGTCCTCTTGACCAGCAACAAGGTCTCTCACTGTCCAAAAGAGAGGAGTCCCCTCCCATTCCTGATGCACTTTCTAACATCAGAGAGGGGCAAACAGGCAAGAACATCCATGTGAAGCTGTTTCCATCGAATAAATCACATGCAAAGAAAGCTGAAGCATGTGCATCCCCATATATGAATCCACAATAAGAACACATACCCACACAAATGAGAATTCACATGGGAATGCCTCAAACCAGCTGCTGCATTAAATGCAGCTTAACCACAGGGAATATCTAGGCACCACAGAAACCTTCTAATACCTAAAGGGAGTCTACAAGAGAGCTGAAGATGGACGTTTTACAAGGCCATAGAGAGATAGAACAAGGGGGAATGGCTTCAAACTGAAAGACAGCAGTTTTAGATTTCTATTTCTTGTGAGGGTAGTGAGGCACTGGAACAGGTTGCCCAGAGAAGTTGTGGGTATCCTACTCCTCTAGAGGAGTGTTTAAGTGTTTAAGGTCATGGCAAGGGGGGTTTTGAGCAACCTGGCCTACTGGAAGGTGTCCCTGCACATGGCAAGGGGGCTAGAACCAGATGATTCTTAGGGAACTAGATGATCCTTAAGCTCCCTTCCAAACCAAATGATTCTATGATTCTATTAGTACTAGAAGTAGCAACACTTTTGACAACTTGCCAGATCATGGGTACTTTCTGATAGGAGAGAAAATACTTCGATTTCATGTTAATTTTAAATACAACATTTGTCAACATGTCAAGCATATTAAGTACTTTTGGAACACTTTTTTTTTAAATGGCATAGGTAATCACTTTAGTTTGTATTGTTTCTCTGATTAAACATTAGATTCATCAACATACTCACCTTCATTGACTTCATCGCTTTCCTTGTCTATCTGAGCTTTTAATACATATCTTTTTATGAGACGCTTCATTATTTTCTACAGAGAAGAAAGAAAGAAGAAAGTTTTCTTTGTTGGACTAGTATTGTTATGACAGATCAAAATATGAGCTCTTGTCCTGCTTTGGGCTGGCACAGAGTTCATATTCTCCTAGTAGCTCGTACAGTGTGGGTTTGGGTTTTAGTATGAGATTAATTTTGATAATACACAGATGTTTCAGTTGTTGCTGAAGAATGCTTACCCTGAATCAAGGACTTTTCAGTGTCTTGTGCTCTGCCAGTGAGGAGGTGCACAAGAAGTTGGACAGGACTATGGCTAGGACAGCTGGTCTAAACCGGCCAAAAGGATGTTCCACACCACAGAATGTAATATTCAATACATAAATTTGGGGGAGTTGGCCTTGAAAGGCAGTTCACTGCCTCTCACTCTCTCTCTCATTTTCATTACTATTACCATTATTACAGTTGGTCCTCCTCCACTTCGTGCCCCCCATATTACGGCTTGACAGTGGCATGATTTTTCAGTGATTAGGAGGCTCATTTTGGGATTGGACATGAGCAAAATGACACGCATGTCATTTGAGGACTCAGAAAATTATAGATGTTAGTGAGTTAAATAGAAGCTTAGAGATTCATGGATTTTAGTGAAATAGTGAAATCTTAGTGAATTCTAGAAGGATTTCAGATTTTAAAATCATTCACTTGGCCTGAAAATTAAATATGCAACATTAAGTGAAGAAAGTCTTATTTCCTAGTCATGAAGGGTAAACAAAAGAGGATTCTACTCAAAACATGGGGCAAGAATGCAAAACATTTGAGCTGATTGGTCAAAGGTCTTAAAGCCAAGTTGAAATTTATGACATCATGTTCAAGGGACGCATACTCATGGCATAATTTCCATATGTATGAGGCAACAGTATAAAAACAGGTGGCAAATCTGGGCGGGGGCTTTTGCACCTGACAGGGCAGGGGACACTGCTGCTACTCTTCCTTGGTTCTTGGGACAGAAATAAACTTCTTTTCCCTGCTTGCAAGCAACTACCTTGAGTCCTTACTGAGTTTCCTTAAATCACATGAATATTCAAAGTAGGCAGTCATGAATATGCAAATTCCCCCCCCCCACCAGCCACCCAGGGCAGGCGCGCCGCGGTGTTGATCCAGGGCTGGTGGGCGCATGCCAGTCCTGCAGTGGCACGACTCCAAGCGAGGAGGCTTCGTGCAGTTATGAAAGATTTACACACTCTCAAGTTAGATGCGGTATCTGAGACTTTCTCTGTGGTGTCTGAGACTAGACACCACGTCTACCCTGANAAATAATCTGGCCTTTATTGCTACCAGAAGGTGATAACGACCCTCCTTAGCAGTGCTAATTGCTAAACTCTTTTGTCATCAGTTTGCTTGAATATATTTTAAGCTATGTTTTCCCGATGTTTGGCTTAGAGAAAATGGGACCCACAATTCTAAGAGTCATTTAAGAATCTCAATTGAGACTCATATAATCAAAAAGATACTTTCTAACGTAAATATTCACATAGTTCACCTTTAAATCTCTCTGTGGATAAAAAGAGCAAACCTAAGAGCACAGTTCATCTCAGAAAACTGAAACTGATCAAATAGATTACAACATTGGAATGACAAACCCCTCTACTAACAATAACGGAAACCTAGGCCAGCAAATTTATTGTAAATTTTACCCTTCCAGGAAAAATGAATTCTGCCCCTGATTCTCTTAAATTCCAATTCAAGTTCAAATTACTTGAAAAGGAACAAGGTATCCAAGCATCTTTTCAGATCTGCATCCAAACATCTTTTCAGATCTGCATTTCTGTCTTTGGGTTTAATATTTTCATATGGTGTAGTTCATGACAACAAAATCCTTTTTGTTTTTCACTCTAAGATATAAAACATACACAGATTTATGCATCTACTTGTGTCTCCACAGTAACAGATCCCACCAGAGCTGGTTGTGAAGCGAATCATCCCAGATTAGTGTTCCAGACCATCACTGCAGTCATTCTTGCTAGGTCAGCAGCTGTACTGTTTATTCTAATAATCCAAGAATGTTTTAAATACAAAGCCACACATTTTCATCTTTATGGGCTGAAATTTTAATCTTAATATCTATCACTGCATCATAATGGAATTGGCTATGAAAAATTCAGGGAGTTTTCGGAACAGACTTGTGCAGACGTTGCATAATATAAGAATGGAACAGAGCTGGCCTGCCCAGAGGGAAAAAAAATTTTTCTCCTTTGTGGTCAACAAAGCACGTATACTTGTTTTCTATACTGTTTTTAATGCACTTTGCCTTCTTCTATTGCCCAGGCAGCTCCTGCTTCTTCCTTTCCATCTGCTTTGTAGGATTATGGGAAGGAAAGTAACAGTCTTTGAATCAGAGTAGCTGAGCCTTAGGTGGACTGTGCTGACCCTCTTTATACTTGATTGCACAACGGCTCACTGCAGTTGTTTAGAAAAACCAGATTGTATTGATAGTGTAAAAGCTGAGAGATACTTGCACTGCCTAAGGAATTTGTATACAGATGTGTAGCACACACAATAAGCTGAGCAGCTTCAGCAGATGGAATCGGAAGATTTTGTGGGGTTTTTTGTTTTCTCAAATCACATTGTGCAGCTGAGGACTCAACCTGTGTCTAAAATTAAAAACAGTTCTCGAATACTTTAAAGTATTGCACTACAAGAGTGGCATTTAAGAAATAAAGAGGAGAGGAAAGTACTCTCAGATTGTACTGTAAATACCTAAATCATTTAATTTATTTCTGATTCAAACAAGGGCTGTGAATTTATTACTGATTCATGTTGTTTAGCATAAATTCAAAACTGTCCTCATGAAATCAGTTTGCCAGTTCCACTACTTCTTGATTTTGCTTAAAAATAAACTGTTTTTTACCTGGTATTGTCTTGGAGGATTGTTTAAACTGTTTAAGTGCATTTCATCAGAGCTTCTTATACTTGATTGCTTCCTCTGACCAAGCTGAAACAGAAGGATTAGTTACATTCAAAACAAATAAAAGAACAATACATATATATCCTGTATATATCATTTGACAAAACAGTAACTCAATGTTAAGCTCAGTTTGGGAAGTGTTAAATTACTGTGGCAAAGTCCTCATACAGAATTTCATCACATGCACTGAAACAAAAACTTTCAGCCTCTGATGTAGTGAGAACTGATAGGCTTTCTCCTTTTTTTCCTGTGCCTCTCACCTGCTCCCAACATGCCCAAGGGACAACAGCAGAGTGGCCAAACCACTGTGGGCCTTCCCATGCTTCTCTGGTGCACAGGAGGGGTAATCCAGATGAGGAGAAAGCAGCACTGGTATAGCACAGCTTCATAAGCAATCAATGAGGGAAGGTTAGGACAGGTGTGGGAGAAGCCAAGGAAAGAAAGGTGGCAGCATTATCCCTTTCCTTTTATTCACAGCACTTGCCTGTAACTAATGTGGCCTACAATACCACAAAACACAGAAGGAGTTTGTTTCTCCCCTCACTTGCCCTAATGGCTGAATGTAATTGGTTATGGTTCACGCCAAGGTCAACAAGATTATCAGCTGACATTTTTGAGTTGATCTTCTTTACTACACATTACGAAAAGGCATTAATCCCCAATGAAATGCCATGGATGTAATTTGTAGGCGTCATTATTGATTTATATCTTTGAGAGGAACTAAAGAACAACAAAATGGTGAACCGAGACTCAAGCTGACTGGGCTGCAATAAGAGTGAACAGCAACTGTCAAAACCAATGGTATTACTTTAGACAAATAACGGGGTGTCGTGGTTTGACCCTGGCTGGATGCCAGAGGCCCACCCCAACTTCTCCTGAAGGAGAAAACTAAAAAAACAAACTGGAAAATAAAACTGGAAAATAAAATAAAACTGGTCACAGGCAAAAGAAGCAAGGCAAAACTATAAATAAAGAACATAAAGGGTTTATTTTCTAACTAACAAGCTCAGAACTGCAAGGGAAGCATCATTTAGAAGGCAACCTTCCTCCCCCCACCCCTCCTTCTCTTACAATAGATGTAATATTCCCTTTTCCACCAGGAGAAAAAGGGGGAACACAGGGTAGGGGTAAACCAGGCAGGTTGGTATTTCTGAACAGATCCAGGGTAGGAACCATCTCTCTGCCCTTCCATAAAGTTCTCTCTCTCTCACAAGAGGGAAAGGTCTTTCATGACCCCTCCCAAGTGAGATCTCGACCTGAGGACGACAGTTCTTCTGAAAAATTCTCTGTTGTCCAGAAGTCACAGCCAGGATTGCAGCTTTTAAGTACTNTAAGCCAGCCAGGGAATTTTGAAGCCTGTTTAGCACCATGTGGGACATGCTGGGATATAACTCATTGCGCAGGAAAGCAGGGGAGTGATAGATGCTTACACAGCTGTACACTGGAAATAATCTAAATACGTACTTTTAGATTCTGTTTAGTATTTCACAGAATCATAGAATGCTTTATGTTGGAATGTACATTTAAAGAACACATAGTCCAAGCACTCTGCCATGAGCAGGGACATCTTGCACTAGATCAAGTTTGTATTTTCAAAATTTTTCTTGAAGAAACACCTATTGGTAAAATACATTCATTTGCAATTAATATAAAGCTTAGAATGAACTTGAATTTTTTTCTTTAGGAAGATTCACAAATTATATTCATATCCTTTTAAGAAACATTATCTATTCGACCATGTTTATTTGACTAAGTAAAAATAATGATGGAAGATATATAGTAATATAAGTATAACATAATTAATATTTGTCTCTTGCGTATTCATCTACATTTGGATGGAAATTAAAGGAGTATAAAAAGGGCAAGTTATTGTTGCTTTTTCTTGCTTGAATAAACCTATTTTAAGTGTTTTGAATATATATTAGAAAACATAAGTTTATCTAAATGTTTAAACTTAAACTTAGGTATCTGATTTATAATAAAAAGTATGGTTAGTGAGTTTACACAACTGCTTAATCACTATGTCTTTCAGGATTTTAGAAATATTCATTTTCTCTTGGGCCTCACCTTTACCACTAGATTAAAAGAGAAAAATAATCTTCCTGCAATAATACAGTGGGATAAAAGGAAAAGCTTGCTTTCCCTGCAGTGACAGGGGGAAGCTGCCTTGGGTAATGCTGTGCTAGGCCATGAGCTTGGGCTCCAGTTGTGTGGCCGGTGTCCCAGTACTTGTGGATCTCTGACTTTGCAGATGTGATTATGTTCCTGTTACTAACAAGACCATTCATCATCCTGTTACTTACCAGTTTATATTTAATTTACAAATTAATTTAATTTCATTATGCATTTTTTAGTATATACTATGTATTTAACTATGTATTTTAAAAGTAATCTGTCATCCTTACCAATTACCAGTTCCAAATTTATGTTACATGGATTCACTTCAAAAGTTAATCAAATGCTTAACTACAACTTGATTTTCACTTGAAATAGCAAATCTGGTAATATGAGGCCAAATGAGTTAAGTGAGACACTGCAAACTTCTAAAACTAGGCACACTGTAACATCTTTGTCTTAAATTCTACCCTTCCACACGTTTTTGGACAGAATACTATATTTAGCTACAGAGTGGCAGATAAATCAGAAGTGTGTAACTCCATTAAATCTGCTTACGCGTAACACTTAGAGGACAAAATATCTATTGTGTGCTCCTGAATGACCACCTGGTGGCAGAGATTGCCAAGATTTCATTACAACGTCAAATAACATTCTTAAACTCTCTTTAAACTCTTTAATTTTCATGCCTATGGCTTCTTTCTCTCCCTAAAATTACTACTAGAGTACACCTAACCTGTCACATTGATGACTGACCTAGAAGTTATATTTTTAAGTTAACATCCCCCCCAAAATAACTCTCCTTCAAGAGTGTTGTATGAAACAAGAAACGCAGCATACATGGACCACTGCTCTTAGAAAACACCTCTCTCTTTAAACGTGCTTCTCCTTTCATCATTCTCCAGTATTACTTAAAATTCAATGCAATCAGAATAGTAATGTAATTATCACAGCTGTTTTGTTTAGCAATTTGTTAATGTCTTAAATTCCAGTTTTCAGGAGCATATGATGATTTGGAATGCCATGAAAATGTATACACTTGGACTAGAAGGGAGGCTTTAGCATCGACAGCATCTGGCTTTGTTTCCTGCCAACAATAATCATGGCAGAGCTGGCTCTAGGAGCAGAATTTCCCCCTTCCCATCCTAATTCTTGGCTTTATACTCACCCTGAAGCTGCTCCTGTTTTTGCACTGAGAAGATGCACAATGTATAGCAGAAAGATCCACAGGCTGGGTCTCAAGTGTGCGTTAACATTATTGGACACTGCAATGCAATGTCTTCTATCAGTAAATGTTTACTGCCTTCCAGGTACAACTTGCACCAGAACAATTTTCATCTGAAATCCACTTTAGTACAGTGGTGAATGTCCCCGCCTGTCACGTGGGAGACCTGGCGTTTGATTCCTGCCAGGGAGGCAGTGGTGCTGTTTAAGAGCTGGACTCAACGATCCTTGTGGGTCCCTTCCAACTCAGAATATTCTGTGAAGCTGTGAATCTTCCTAGGCACAATGTGGCAACTAGAATGGTCTGATGACCAAGAGCTTGCAACAGTGAGGAAAGCTACTTGAATAGAGATAAGCCATTCCTGAATTGGCCTCAATGCCCAGATAAGCTACCTTTCACGGTTTACTAGGACCAACACAGCCATCAAGTCTTGTGTCTTGGGTCTGGTCTTGCCAAATCTTTTCTCATCTTTGCACAGGTCATTGCATTTATAGGAGCTCCTTGCACAATCGGATCCTTGCAGCACCAACTCTCTCAGCGGGGAATGAGTCCAAAGTCAAAATCCCAAGAGCCTGAGAATGCCTTTGAGAAGATACCAGCCTCAACAATACTGAATTATCAACAGTGGGTAAAAAAGTAACACAAAACCATTTTAGTTACTTTTTAGAAATGTGCAGGATGGCAGCATCTCACAGGTTCAGATAAAGTCAGCTCCAGAGCATGTGGCAGTCCAAAAAGTAAGTAAAATGTAATCAATATAGTTACCCTGCTGTAAAAGCTGAGGAAGGAATAAATGCAATTCAGATGCTTTATGTTTTCCAATGTAAAAGCTTTAAAAAAATTGATTTGCAGTTTTATAGCTGCTTTGGCTGGGTAGTAAGGACATTTAATTTAGGATTAGTTACACAACAATCTGCAGTGAGTGCAAAGCATTAATATTTGAAGACTAAAAATTAATTCAGAGTTAGGAAAAAATCTGATGAATGATGTTTACATCCTTACATCTTTCCTTCAGAGGGACTGCTGTAAAAGCCGATACACCTGTTACTGTTTTATCTACAACTGGTAATTATTGCACTTTGAATCTTTCTAGCAATCTGAACTGCTAGGTATGAAATACAGCTTCTTCCCTTGGGGTGTCTAAATGAGATTTTGAAGAGTACCTATCCTATAGCACATAAATATCATGCTAAAAAGTCATTAAAACAAGCTTCTAACTTATGTGCTTTTCAAAGAAGTCAAAATTAAGTGAATTAGAAAAGAGCCATTTTTTGTTTCTCATCATCATTAAATTTTAAGTTTATGGGCATCTCGTTAAATGCATGACTTTTCAGTGATGACTTTATCACTCAAAGAGGTTTTAAAATCAAGTTTTACAAATGTCAGAGTCATTCAAAACCTGAGTTAATGAAGTTTCACCTCTGTCAGGTTGTAAATACATTAGGGTTAGATTTGCAAAATAAAATGAAGTGAGACCTGTGAAATGCTAGAAACATTACCAGTAGTGTATGTGAAACATTTGAAGTCAATAACAATCTTGACTTCAGTGACAGTGTTTGTAGTACCTGTGTTTGTTTTCATAAAATATTATAAACTTAACCAGAAGCAGAGGCTTGTGAGAGGCACAGTATTTTTCCCTAAAACTTCATTTTTACCTTCTAGGATTGTAATCAGTTTTTCACTTTTACTCTTCAACTGATAACTGCGATGGAAAATGTGCTTGTCACATTGGTGACAGAAAACTGACAGACACATGTAAATTTTTTACTGGTCCCTAGTCTAATGACTGATGACTCATCACCCATTTTAAAAACGATCCTTCCACATTTAAATTTACAAGGAAGACAATTTTGTTTCTGCTACCACGACAATTTTTTTTCATGTATGTATGCTGCCATATGCTCACCTTTCTACTCACTACATCTGATCAGCTGTATTGAATGGCTCTTCTTCCCTCACATGTCACAGAAGTGCTGGAATACTGCTAGTCTTTAAATTTCCAATATAGCCTAACATTCCATGTTCTCCTAAAGTAATTAATTTGATTCATGCCAATACAGTGCAGGAATAATACAATGACAACAAACTCCTTAAGCAAGCCAAATGAATCAACTCAAGTGCTTTTTATTGCGCTTGTTATAAAACCACTTTACAATAAAAGTAGGCTGCATTTTCAGTAGAAGCATTCTAGAATATTCTTGTACCCATGTTAGTGATGGACTTCAGTATGGATCAAGTAGGATGGGAAATTCAGAAGTAAAACAGGGCAACAACCAAAATGAAGCTGAAATTTGTTTTATCTTGTAAATCAGCAGTCAGTATACGCATGACAAAAGTACCTTGTTCATCTCCGCATCCTCCTGAAAGCTCTTCTTTTGGCACAGAAATGGTTTAGAAATACATTTTTTGATTTTGATTAGGAGATACAGCAAAGATTTTGGGCTTGGCACTAAGTTGAAGGGTACTGGAAGAGTTCTCCCTTCTTCAAAGTAAGAAAACCAAAGTTTAGCCCTTGCAAATTTCCATTCTACATCAGCATCATCCTGCAAAGCAGAAACATAGCTGTTAGTACACTATTAATACCACACTGATTACTAAAAATGCTCTAGCTAAACTTTATCTGTGGTTTGAATGCAATAGGCTGAAGTTAACTTGAAAGAGATCAAGAGCTTGCTTATGATCTATTAAAACCAAATTTCAATTAATAGAATTTTACTTATTAATTCATTTAAAATAATGCAATTTAAGAAAATGGATTTAATTTAAATATTGCTTACTCCAGAGTCAGTGCTAATGGTCTGCAATACAGGATCACAATGACAGTCTGTTAAATACTCTATAGACTCTATTACATGGAATAAAAGACATGAAATATTTTAATAATAATAATAAACATGAAATTAAAAAATAGGTGATTCTTACCTAATGGCTTCCACTTGCGGAAATTCCTGATTAAACCAGGTATGCTACCATCATCATGCTTTATATTTAACAGTTATAATCATCAAAACACTCCCTTTATTCTGCTCTTCAAAATTTCACAGATTCACACAGATTCACAGAATGAGTTGGAAGGGACCCACAAGGATCATCTAGTCCAACTCACCATCTAACACCCGTATATTTAAGAGTCTTTTCTCCAGAAAGGACTGATGTCATGTTCAGGGACATTACTCAGTATTGCTGTGCCTCTTTTTAGAAGCTGTTTGTATCCAGTCACCGTACGTTTGGACAACAGACTGCTTTTAAATGCTCTAAACCTGATAAGTCTGCTCTTTGACTTCCTGAGCCCAAAGAATGCGAACCTCCCTAGAGGATGTGTTGCTCTTGCTCAACCTGGACACAGCTATGCCCCCAAACTAGAGTCCAGAACCTGTGACCAGAGCGATGTCAGACCTGAGACTGCTGCTTTATGGCAAGAGTATCACCTGGGAAGATCTGGGATGGCCTAGCACCTGGAGATCTGCTTCCTTTTTTTTGAAAGAGTGATAATGATTTAGCCCTCTGTTTTCCATGGCATGCAATAGTTCATGCTGATTACATTGTCAAATGAAGTTTTATTCACTGCAGAGGTCTAGAGCAACAGTTGTTTGATGAAAGAACATGGCATGATTGAGACTTGCTTGCAAGGTCAAGGCATAGGAATGAGAACATCCTTGCAGCAAGAGGGATATTTCTCAAATAATTATAGACGAGGCAAGTGAAAGATCCACAAAGTCACACCATATAGCCCCATCCTCTTCAGGAACATAACACCGTTCAGAAACAGTTTCTTATTCTAGTTTGATTCTCACAATTGCAAGCAGGTAACTTGCCAGGTAACTTCCAGGTATTTTATAATAAAAATGTTTAGTGGAATTAATGTTTTCTCTTGATATATTCTAAAAGTGCAAATGTTAATTGTCTTAAATAAGATGTCAATAAGAACATTTTTCAGGAGATTTAGACAATTAGTTGTAACGCTAAATGTGGTGATATTTCATCATAAACCAAATTTTTACCTCGATTTCCTGGAATGAACTGTTGATCATTGCAATAAGCATGTTCAGTAAGACGATGACCATCGTAACATTATAGACTCCATAAAGAACATATCCAATATTTTCAATAAATTTGTGTTTATAATTGATCACAACTGATTTAACTTCTGAGAGTCCAAATATAGCCCAGAACAACGTTTTGAAACTTTCTTCAACACTAAAAGGAGAGATTGAACACATATAAATGTTACTAAAAAGATCTGTATATTCTTGTGGTTTAAATTGGAAGTTACCATTTTTATACAGTGTACAAATTTCTCCATTATCATAATGTGGAACTCTACCACAGGATATTACAAACAGACGGTCTAATTTCATAGGTCCAGGCTGTTTCACAATACAAGATTCCTAATACTTAGGACCAACAATAAAACCATCTGACTCAGTTTAGGAATTATATACCCATCCTTGATAGAATATTACAGTAATTCACTTGTTAACTACTTCAATCTATGTGCTACAGCCTGCTGGTAATGCGAATGTAAATAAAAATAATTAGCCTGTAAATTATTTAAATTGCACCACTACTTCACTTTGCATAAATTATGTCACCATTATTATGACAAATATTCTAAAACTGTGAAGAAGCCAGGACATCTGACAGCAAATCATCAATTTAAAAAAAAAAAAAAAAAGAGTCTCACAGACTATAATCCTCAAGTTTAGCTTTTACTGTTTCAATTCCAGTGTAAATGCTTGGTGTGGGGATACTGATTTTTTTTTCAGGTTAGTTCACTTAAATACATACATTTCCTGTTAATCAGTTTATACATATACATAAGTGTAAGTCCAAACCTCTGAGGTATTTTTTCCTATCTATCTCCGTTTCAAAACATATTTTCCCTTGATTTGATACAGACATCTCAATTCTCCATGCCCAAAACTGTAGTAATTTTGTATTTTGTTGCATTATTAAGGAAAAAAGTTACATTTTAATTAGTTGTACTTACGTTGTGAATGCTTCATTTTGTTTTGCCCCCAGATAGTAGGAATAGAGATTAAACATGCCGATCATGAAAGCTACAAACACCATGATAAATATCACCATGAACTTGAAGATGTCTTTCACAGTTCTGCCAAGTGATATCTGCAGTGGTCCAAAGCTTTCATTAGCTGGTAAGATGTAGGCTATTCGTGAGAAACTTAATACTACTGCAATTGCATACAGCCCTTCAGATATGATCTGAGGATCAGATGGATCCCAGTTTATTCTGGCTAGAAACAAAAGATGAGAATTGTCATTATTTCAAGGTAACTGTACACATCTATAGTGGCTCTTCTAGGAACAGCAGTTGGAACAGCATCTCAGGCACATGGTATGACTCTTGGAGATGTCCTGTGAAGGACATCCTTGGAGGTGTCTTCAAACTCAAGATATTCCATGCTTCTGTGATTTCAAGAAGAAAGATTTAAAAAAGAAAGAAAGATTTTAAAGAAGAAACCCTGGGCAACAAACAGCAACAATCAGTTAAATTTAGCTGACTCAGTTGAGCTGGTTAACTAACTCTAAAACCTTTTCACACTTCACTGACGGTATTGATTAGATCTTCATTGATTATAGAAGTGGGACATAAGATCACTGAGGCAACTTTTTGGTTGTTGAATACCGGCCTATTATAGAATTTAAGTAAAATTTAACTTACAGTGTCAGGTGATGAAAACTGAATAAATTAAATTAGAAATGTCATTTCTTTGAGCTGTAACAAAATGAACTGTTTTTACATAGGGATCGTGATTAAATGGCATTCACACCTCCAAAAATGTGTGAACAATAATATTTCTACATATTTTCCATTTATCTTTTTACTTACTTATAGTGAAATTGTAATGGCCTCTGCCCAGCAAACACCAAACACTCATTTCCATCACCTTTCCTATCATCATTTCTAGTTGTCTCTTCTGTACTCTACTTGTGTGAATGACTTGAATATCTTTTATTAGGGAATGTGACACTGGTGTTTGATATAGGAAACACATTCAACTGCAGAGAAGAACATTCAAGTTCAAACTTGCACTTAAATGAGTATTTACAGAACAGTGTCAGAAGAAGTCGTCCAAACCAATACTCTTCAGAATACTTCCTTGCTGGAAGTTCAGGCATTGTCTCAGTATGTGGCAGGCTTAAGTTATTGTGCTTCAAGCAAAGAGAAGAGGTTAACTTGGGATGTGTTACCTACCTGTCCCAGGACACTTGTCGTCTGTGTTTACTTTGCTGTAAAGGCCCCTCTTTCCAATCTGTACATGTTTGTCTTGGACTGGGGAGCCCAGAACTGGACTTAGCACTCCAGCTATGGCCTCACCGGTGTTGAGCAGAGGGGCAAGATTACCTCCCTCCACTTCCTGTCCATGCTCTGCCTAATGCAGCCCTGGACACCATTGACCTTCGTCACAAGAGCCCATTTCTGGCTCATGTACAATCTGGTGTCCATCAAGTTATGTTTGCTACCCTATGAAATAGGATGACGTTAAATACACACTACTAAAATTATCCATGGCGGCAGTACCATACACAATTGCTCTCCAAGCAGACTTCAGTGTACATACATACACCAAAAAATGGCTCAACTGTGCTTCAGTGTGTGACAGTCACAACTCATATCAATGGAAACTGCCTTGCTAAATGATGCAGTATTGTGCAGCATAAATGAATTACAAGACTTGTGCTTGTCATACCCAGAAACTGTGAACATAAACAACAGTCTCTGTTTGCAAATTCTTCAAGTGTGTGTTTCTGAAAACTGAATTAATATTTAACTAGCTGCTTTTAGGACTTATGTGAAACCTGTAGCTTTCCAGTGAAATTCATTAGACTACAATTCACTGTTTCAGAAAATATGTATTAATTGCTCTGCTTTTCTACAGTCTGGATAATGCAGAGATGCAGCCTTATCAGAAATAGCATCTGAGCCACAGAATAGAGATAGAAACTGATGTAATTCAGTATGCAGAGAAAAATATCAAACAACGGTAAGAGAGATGTGGTGTTGTTGAGAGCCAACATAAATCAGTACAGCTTCCTTTTTTCTCATTCGGGCAAAATAACTTCTCATATATGCCAAGCAAATTTATTAACATTTTTATCTTTTACTGGGAAAGAGGTCGGATTGGAAATATTAAAGTAATATAACAAAGTCTCTGAGCAAATGATATGTAAAAGATATATTAGTTATGTTTGCAAAGCATGTTTAAGAAGTTCCTACATCTCACTGATTAGTTTTGTCCCTACATTACAGTACATTCCATTCACAGTTGCACCAACACAGATTGCTTTGCAAGACAGTATTGGGTAACTGAGCAGATTAAAATAATCCAGAAAGTGGTGGGGTGACAGTAAAGTTATTTTGATCTTAGATCATTTCAGTGCCTGTTGTACAGAATAGTCCCAACAAAGACGTATGAGTGTAGCCAAGGGAACTATGATCAAACAGTAAAATATGAATATGCTGAATATGAACATGAACAGAATATGCTGAGTTGGAAGGGACCCTTCAGGATCATTGAATCCAACTTCTGCCCCATCCAGGACACCCCGAGAATATCACATCATATGCCCGAGAGTGTTGTCCAAATGCTTCTTGAACTCTATCAGGCTTGGTGCTATGACCTCTTCCCTGGGGAGCCTGTTCCAGTGCTCAGTCAGCCCCTATGAGAAAGACCTTTTCCTGATACCTAACCTAAGCCTCCCCTGACTCAGCTTTATGCCATTTCCTTGAGTCTGCCACTGGTCACAAGAGTGAAGAAACCAATGCCTGCCTCTCTCCTTCACAAGGAAGTTGTAACTCCTTGTCGTTACTCCCCTCAGTTTCCTCTTCTCTGTTCTGAACAAACCAAGTGACCTCAGCTGCTCCTCATGCGGTTTCCCCTCCAGACCCTTCACCATTCTCATGGTGCTCCTTTGGACACTCTAGTAGTTTAATGTCTTTTTTATATTGTGCTGCCTAAAACTGCCACAATGCTCACAATTGTAGGGCCGCACCAATGCAGATCAAAGCAGGACAATCACCTACCTTGACTGCCTGGTGATGCTGTATTTAATTGAATCAAGGACAGTTGACCCATATTCAATTTACCATAGGGACATGAAAGTGAAGGAGTGGGAATTTCTTAAGTAGTACATTGTGAAACTATGGTATTGGAGTTTCAGTTTATCTTGGCCCCAGAAGTAGATCTTAATCATGTGCAATCAACTCACCCAAGGTGTAATATTTTATACTGGGCTCCAGTGTTGGACTTGTCAGATCTTTCATATGTGCATCAACGAAGTTCTGGGCTCTGGATGCATGCCAAAATGCCATAAATCTTGCTATGAATGATGCCGCGAAAATTGCTAACATACCAAAATCAAGCATATTCCATAACTCAAAAAGGTATTCCTTTGGACCTTGAGACCAAATTTCTTTACATTCAGACCATATCATGCCTGTATAAGATAGAGCAGAGAAAACAATGTGTTCTTTCATCTTCACACTTTTTTAATTTTATATTTTTATTATATACAGGACATGTTCTTGCTTGCAGTCTAAATAACTTAAAATCAGGGAGAGTTTGAACACAAAATAAAATCCTTGAACCTGCAAATTCATATACATTCCAAGACTTCTTTTCCACGTGAGTAATAATAACAATTTTTCAGACTTTTTTCCTGTACAAGTGAAAAAGCTTTCAAAGAGAAGAATGGGATGTGAGTATAATCATCTGTTACAGACACAGGAGGAGATCGAAAGAGCAGAAATACTCTGGCACGATCATATAGCTGTGACAGAGCTAATAGATGAACTCACATTTTTTTAATTTACAGAGTAACCCTGGGTACTGTCTCTCTTACTGAGCTTGAAAGTAACACTCTGAACTGATACTTCTTTACTAGGACAAAGGTATCTGCTTGATTGCTAATTATTCTTCCTTAGTAATAAAATATAAGTGTACAGTATTAGTTTATGATGTCTTCTTTTAGTGAGTAAACCCTTTTTTTTAAAGATGAAAATTATATCATTATAACCTACATTGCTAGGATTCTAACAACAGTTAATAAAAAGCTGAATGGAATAATGCCACTAGTCTTTGCATTTATCAAATAGTCTGAAGGAAATTTTCATAATTTTCAGATAAGGACAATAATACATAATGTCAATTACAGTAACTAAATTCAAAGTTACATCTGTATAAATACATCTGAATAAATTTTTCACAAATCGTCTTATGCATGACACTGAAATAAATAAAAATAGATTAAGTTAGCAAACTAAAACTTAGAATTAAGAAATTATTATTTACTCCTTTATTAACAGATGAAAATATTGATATTGATAGACTTTGGAAGCCTAAGTGCTATATTTATTCCCATACTACACAATTACATTAATTTATAAGCAGCTTTACAATTAAATAAATAAAATCTGCCAATGTCTTTTAAAGCCACAAGAATCAGTTGGTGTACAAATTTCAATCACTGAGAGATCATAAGAGCAAAATGTTTTAAATGTATAAGCTCTTGAATGGAAAAGGATTTTGCTTAGCTGAAATTTAACTCTCATGTAATACTGACTTAAATTGCAACCAGAATTCAGATTCTTAAGATATTTGGGTATCTAACCCTCACTGGAATAAAAGCTATTAAACTTGTAAACAAGAATCTCACAGCCACAATATTTTGTAGAGCCTGCAGTCAAGTTCTGACGCTGAATAGTACTACATCACCAGCTTAAATACGTCTGCTCAGAGTACTTCCCATACCATTCATTTCATCCCTATGTTGGGATGGAAAAGTCTACTGCTGACTGTTATGAGGACCATATTCTTCTCTTTTGTCAATAATATACATATAATACATATATATAATATATAATACAGTCATACCTTGTGTATTCACAATTCTGGATTCACGTATTCGCAGTTTCTCAGGGTTTGAGTATTTGTAGTTTTTTCCCATGAACAGCATTCATGGATTGGATGATTTGTGGGACCCCCAAGAGACCCATAATCTGCAAATTTCCAGGTATGACTGTATATATATATAAACACTCATAGTTCACAGGTTATTCTGAGTTGGAAGGCACCCACAGGATCATCTAGTCCAACTCCCAAGCAACGCCCACCCAGGGATTCTGCAAGAATACTTGCAAAATAAGAGAATCTTAACAAGAAAGAGACAATTGGACACAACAGAACTTGGCCCATCATGTGGAAATCTCTCCCTCTGGGAGTTGGCACAGCATGACTGAACCCCCCTGGAAACTGGTAAATGCTCTGTTTTGGTAATAATAAAAGTGAACTCATTCATATTCAGATGATATAGATTTCACCTAAGTCCTCAATCAGCATGTTTGTGATCAACTAAGCATGTGTGAGTCTTGCTCACATCCACTGGAAAACACGAGGCCCACTCATGTCAGAATGTAGACAGACGAATAAACTCCTTTTGTTGCAACTTTTACACAAAACATTAATAGCAAAGGATTCAATTGAAATCAAAGGGAAAAAATGTAAGCAAAATGTTTTACCTATTACCCAAGAAATTATGAGCATCTCCATCCATGAGAAACAGGATGTTTTCATCCTAAAGAGCTGTTTTACATTGTCTGTTGTTTCATTAGGTCGGAGTTTGGTGCCATCAAACCTGTCAGCTGCATTCATGACAAGCAGACCAAGAAAAATGGTGAAAGATGCTGCATGGGCTACAAACTTCATAAATGGTCCACGCATTATCCTCCCCAACTGCAACAGAGATCATGAAAGACAAGAATATTGCATATTTTCCAAAATAAAAAAATATATAAAAAGAGCGGTAACACAGAGAAACATATATTTCAATAATACAAAGGAACAAATACTTAGAAAAAAATGTATATTATGACACCATATTGACAGTTGCCTTTTCACTGACAGAATATTAGTGAAACTGAAATTTTAGAAGTCTTTATTTTTAACTTGGTGATTTGAAATAATTCTATAATTTTTCTGGAGCCTCTATTTGAATCAAATATTCGTTAATCACATCCAACAACCAAGAGTTGCTACATGGAACATTCTGTTTATTTACAACGTAGGGAGCCACTGGGAATCATTCACAATAAGTAGCTCAAGGGAACAATTTTAAAGCAGGGTATTTATACAATTTTTAACAAAGAACTCAGCGACACCTCCCAGCTACTCCAACCCCCCTTTTTTACATCATCCCAGGTATTCTCAAGTTTCTTCTAGTGTCTCATTCATGGAGCAATGCTGCCATCTCACGTCTTCTTTCACTTATCAATTGAGGCTGGGTCTCATTACTTCCTCATCATAGTCTTCATTGCCCAACCCTTTGGCTGACCTTTCCATGTCAGCAAACTCTCAAGATAAGTACATCCAAGTTTCATTAACCTTTTACTCCCTACCTTATTGTTTTAACTACCTCCTAAGACTATCTATCTTTGGTTAAACATCAGCTACCACATTCTCTAGCTAAAACAACTCTCTATTGAATTCTATTAATTAGAGGTTTTAGGGTACACTGCTTTCTGCGGGTGCATGGCTCAGCTCTTCTAAAACCTTCATTCTTCTCTAAGTGAAGCATGACTCTAACTAAGCTTAAGAAAATCTTATGGCCCTAGCTTTAAGATTCTTTATACAAGGCATAGTTACTACATGTATATTACCTTGTATGAGGCATAGTTACTAAATACTAAATATCACATGGAAAAATCACTGTCCTTACATCAATGTCTGNTGTTTATTTACAACGTAGGGAGCCACTGGGAATCATTCACAATAAGTAGCTCAAGGGAACAATTTTAAAACAGAGTATTTATACAATTTTTAACAAAGAACTCAGCAACACCTCCCAGCTACTCCAACCCCCCTTTTTTACATCATCCCAGGTATTCTCAAGTTTCTTCTAGTGTCTCATTCATGGAGCAATGCTGCCATCTCACGTCTTCTTTCACTTATCAATTGAGGCTGGGTCTCATTACTTCCTCATCATAGTCTTCATTGCCCAACCCTTTGGCTGACCTTTCCATGTCAGCAAACTCTCAAGATAAGTACATCCAAGTTTCATTAACCTTTTACTCCCTACCTTATTGTTTTAACTACCTCCTAAGACTATCTATCTTTGGTTAAACATCAGCTACCACATTCTCTAGCTAAAACAACTCTCTATTGAATTCTATTGATTTGAGGTTTTAGGGTACACTGCTTTCTGCGGGTGCATGGCTCAGCTCTTCTAAAACCTTCATTCTTCTCTAAGTGAAGCATGACTCTAACTAAGCTTAAGAAAATCTTATGGCCCTAGCTTTAAGATTCTTTATACAAGGCATAGTTACTACATGTATATTACCTTGTATGAGGCATAGTTACTAAATACTAAATATCACATGGAAAAATCACTGTCCTTACATCAATGTCTGTTACAGATAATCAGGAGAACAAATCTATCACAGTTGTTGAATTTCTTACATGCTGATCATCTTTATAAGGGAAGAAACAAAACAAGATTTTGACACATACTAAAAGCACTGAATTACCACCATAAGTAAATTATGACTAAACACTTCTGTTTATGCAGCTTTTCCAACTTATTTTCTTTTTTGAAAAATGTTGTGAGGCCTCAAAATGTTACGATTACAGTTTTGTAGACTGAATTTCCTCTTGACTACTTCAGTGGAAAAGTTCTCAGCTTTGTCATGCCTAAGAACAACTTTAAAATGGTTTAGTGCAATATTTTAAAAACCTCGAAGTTCTTCCTAACTCACACAAGGTTGAATACATATTGGTAAGTAGCTTAAAACTTCAAATACAAAAAAAGGAAAGAAGGGTAGTGGTGGTTGGGGACTCCCTTTTATGGGCAATGGAGGGACCTGTGTGTAGACCAGACCCATCCCATAGGGAGGTCTGCTGCCTCCCAGGTGCTCGGGTTCAGGATATCACCAGGAGGATACCTGAACTCATTAGTCCCACAGATTATTACCCGCTGTTGGTGGCACAAGCTGGTAGGGATGAGGCTACTGAGAAGGGAGTTAGGGCAATTAAAAGAGATTTTAGGGAACTACGTGAACTTATCGACGGAGTAGGCATGCAGGTAGTTTTCTGTTCAATACGTGTAACAGCAGGGATGAACAGTAACATACAGAGGAGAATCCTTTCTATTAATAGGTGGCTTAGAGGCTAGTGTCTACAGAAGAACTTCGGGTTCTTTGATCATGGAATAACCTTTACTGATCATAGGTTGTTAGACTCAGGTGGGATACATCTATCTAAAAAGGGTAAAAGGGTATTAGTCTACAACTTGGCAGTTCTCATTAAGAGGGCTTTAAGCTAGGTTTAAAGGGGGAAGGGGTAGCATGCCAAGCCTCTTCGGATATAGTGAGTGGTGAGCCCACTCTAAAGAAAAATGTATCAACTCAACTGAGGTGTGTATACTTTAACACATGTAGTATGGGCAATAAGCAGGGAGATCTAGAAGCTTTGATATACCAGGAAAGATATGACATAATTGCCATCACGGAAACATGGTGGGATGAGTCATATGACTGGAATGTTGGATGGATATACATTATTCAGGGGAGATAGGAGAGACAGAAGAGGTGGGGGGTGTGGGGGGGTGTGCCCTGTATGTTAGAGAAGCCATGGAACTCTTGGAACTTGAAATCAGGCATGACAGGGTTGAGAGCCTATAGGTTCAGATCACAGGGTTAACCAGCAATATTGACATTGTGACTGGAGTATGCTACAGACCACTGAATCTGGATGATGATGTTGATTGTTTGTTTTACAAACAACTGGAGGACATCTCAAGATCACCCTCCCTAATTCTTGTAGGCGACTTCAATCTCCCAGATATTTTGCTGGGACTTTGGCACAGCAGAGAGGAGGCAGTCCAGAAGGTTCATAGAGTGTATAGAGGATTGCTTCTTGTCACAAGTAGTCTGTGAACCTACCAGGGGAGAGGGTTTTCTTGATCTGATGATCACTAATAAGGAAGATCTGGTGGGGGAAGTGGTCATCGGAGGTTGTCTGGGAGGTAGTGATCATGAAATGATCAAGTTTTCAATAAACAGTGAAATAAGGAGGGGGTCCAGCAAAACATCCAAGCCGGATTTCTGTCGGGAAGATTTTGGTTTCTTCAAGGAACTGATTAGGAAAGTTCCTTGGGAGACAGCTCTTAATAACAAGGGGCCTCAGGACAGCTGGGTATGCTTCAACAATGAACTCTTGAAGGCTCAGAAATAGGCTGCCCCTGTGTGTCGTAAAACGAGTTGTAGCAAAAAAAGACCAGTCTGGATGAGTAAGGAAATTCTGAAAGAACTGAGAGAGAAGAGGAGGGTCTATCAACTTTGGAAGAAGGGTGAGGTTGATCAGGTTGTGTTCCATGACATTGTTAGGTCATGTAGGAGGAAAATTAGAGAGGCAAAAGCCCAGATTGAACTTAAGCTGGCCACTTGTGTGAGGGACAATCAGAAGAGCTTTTACAAATATATCAATGGAAAAAAGAGGGGTAGCAGCAACCTCCACTCCCTCCTGGATATGGAGGGAAATTTGGTAACTAGGGATGAGGATATGTCAGAGGTACTTAATGTCTCCTTTGCTTCTGTCTTTAACAGTAGGGTAGATTGCCTTCATGATGATTGGTTACCTGAGACTGTAGACTGGGCAAGGGTACACTGTAAATTCAGGGGGCAGTTGTTAGAGACTTGCTGATTCATTTGGATCACCATTGGTCCGTGGGACTGGATGGGATTCACCCCAGGGTGATGCGAGAACTGGCAGATGAGCTTGCTAAACCACTCTCCACCATTTATCAGCAGCCTTGGACCACGGGTGAGGTCCCGGATGACTGGAAGATGGCAAATGTGACCCGTATACATAAGAAGGGATGGAAGGACAATCCAGGAAACTACTGATCTGTTAGTCTCACCTTAGTTCCAGGTAAAGTTATGGAAAAGATAGTGCTGAGCACTATCATGCAACACCTGCAGGATGGCCAAGAGAACAAGTCCATCAGCATGGATTTAGGAGGGGTAGGTCTTGCTCGACCAACCTGATCTCCTTTTATGACCAGGCAACTTGCCTGGTGGATGAGAGGAAGGCTGTGGATGTAGTGTATCTGGATTTCAGTAAAGATTTTGACACCGTCTCTCATGATATACTCCTGGGGAAGACGGCAGCAAGGGGCTTAGAATATTCTGTGTTGGGTCAGGAACTCAGTGGTAGTTAATGGTGTCACATCCAGTTGGTGACCAGTTACTAGTGGTGTCCCCCAGGGGTTGGTTTTGGGTCCAGTCCTGTTTAATAACTTTATTGATGATATTGATGATGGGATTGAGTCCATTATGAGTGCCCTGCAGAGGGATTTGGACAGATTGGAAAAATGGGCAGATTCCAGTAGGATGAGTTTTAACAAGTCTAAATGTCAGGTTCTGCACTTTGGTTATAACAACCCCAAGCAAAGCTATCTGGACTTTTCTATAAGCTAGAATCCCATTCATACACTGTGCATTTTGACATAATAAATTCCCACCCACTGCACAGACCAAAGACATGATCTTCTAAATGCTCTTAATATCTCTGTGTTTTGCATGATATATGATTTTCTTTTGGGTTTTTCCTGGATTCTGATCCCCTCATACTATGTTATTTGGCTGCCACGGAGTTTTGGATAGTGCTTTACATGTTGGTTTGGGTTAGGACAAGATATAAAATATTTACACGGTGGACATTTTGACATGTACTTGTCTGCACATAGGGTCACCTGAAATTGATGGGATCTGGAGTCAGATCACATTATTTCCCTCTCGTAACTCTGCAGAAACAATCAGTACTGTAATGTTATTAAGTATGGCATTGATAAATTATAAGACAGGACTTCAGGTAGCACAGCTCTGCCCCTCCACTCCGGGCCACCCCGGCCCTGCTCTGCCCCTCCACTCCGAGCCACGCCAGTCCTGCTCTGCCCCTCCACTCTGGGCTGTGCTGGCCCTGACTGTCCGTCCACTCCGAGCCACACCAATCCTGCTCTGCCCCTCCGCTTTGGGCTGCACCAGCCCTCCCTTCGGCTCTTCTCCGGGCCAAGGCATCTCCCCCTTTCCCCTTGGGGCCGCCAGGACAGCAGCATGGGCGGCTCCACACACCAGTGTTCCCAGCTGAGAAGAAAAGGGTTTTTTCCTGGCTGCAGACTCCGGGAAGAGCCGACACGAACATCAATGCACAGCAAGGCAGTGCCAAAACAGCGCCTGGAGGCTGGGGGAGCCGCACAAGCATGTGGGGCAAATTTGCATATTAATGAGCTGCCAATCAACACAGAAGGTGGGCTACGCAGGACCCAATTAAGACTGCGATACCGTGGCATAGGAGACCTGACTGTATAACTGACTTTTATTGTCCAGACTGAAAGAAACAAAAAAATATGGCAAACAAAAAAGGCCCACCTTTCTCCTCTCAGAGAATAATTAAAAAAAACCATACAAAGACCTCAGTCCTCTCTTTCAACCTTCTTCTGAAATCACTGTGTGTGCACAGGATTCAATCTGCTAGAATTATGGATGTTTTACTGCAACATGGTGAATAATTCCTATAGGACACCAGTTTTCCCTCTAACATACTTTCAAGGGAAATTTTCCATCAGTGTCCATTCAAAATGGATAGTGATCAATTGAAATAGAGATTCAACACAAGTTCAGTGAGGTCAAAGATTGTAATCCATCTTTATTGGAAAGGTTTTCCATACCACATATATATCATCCAAACCAGATATAATGGTAGCATCCAAATCCAGACAGTGCATTGCAAATCAGTGCAGGGGAGGTTGTATAACTGCTTTGAAATTCTCACGAAATACGATGAATCTTAGCACTGTCTTCACAAGTCAACACAGTTAACTTGATTTCTGGTACTCATATTTTGGTGACTTTTATCTATTTATTTTTAATCATGAAAATTAAAACTGCTTGGAATCAACCCCAAGTTTGAACTTAGTCCAGCTCTGAAACAATGGGAAAAAAGTATCCTAAAGAGGCAAGAACTAAACGAAAACCAAACTGTTTCATTGTTTCTAAAGCAGGATTTCTACAAGGCAATTCTTGCTTCGTCATTGTAAATTAGTTTAATATATATTGCATTTAACACAAGACATGCAACCTTGCAGCCATTCCATTCTAACTTGTCTTTAAAATAATTGGTATTATTTAAGCATCTCTTTATCAGACAAGAATCTATGTACAGATGACACAGGAGTTAAGAAATGCCATTATGCAATTTCACAGACTGACCTTACTGCAAGGAGCAATCCAGTAAGCCATTGAAAGGAAGGGCAGTCCTACTGCAACAGCAAGAACAACCAGAAACTTCACAGCCATGGTCTGCTGCCGTAAACCCGACAAATTCTCATACCAAATTGAAAGAAGTTGCTGCTGGCAGTTTGGATGTGCTACAAACTGTAATAAAGAAAAAGAGCACAAAACTAATATTGCTATCAAAATATCCTTTATTATAATACAGCTATATGAAGCACATTAAGAATGCTGGAATAACAACAACTCGGCTTATATTCAAAAGAGCATTAAAAAGGGCATAAGAAAAAACTATTTTGTCAAGCCAAATCTCCTACCAAAAAGGCATGCTGCCATCAGCAACAACAATTCAATTTAAAATAAATACTTTCATTTAAAAAAATCTATTATTTATTGACACATTATTCCATCACAAACTATTAATTTCATGTAAAGTTACTTAAACATAAAATTTATCTGGACAAACTCTCTATATTTCTGACATTTATAATTTTGATTGTATTGCTTCAGAAATTCCAAAACTTAGTCTCTTATGAAAAGAATGTTATAACTTCTTCCATTATGAAAGAAAGAATATGTCCTATTTTCACTTGCTAATATGGAGAATACAATTTTTCTCAGCTGGCATAAGAAAACAGCTGTTGCTTCTGCAGGAATCAGACAATCACTGTTTATATTTATTTCTGGAATCTTTTGGACAAACTCTGCAACACTGAGAAATCTGCCCTATAACCTCTGAACAGTATAAGAAGGATCTTACAAAGGTAGATATGCACTAATAGTAGACTCTTTTGCACGGTAAAATTTTATATCCAGACCTGTAAGTAGAATTAAAAATTTAACTGAATCTAGTTTTGGTTTTTTCCCAGAATCTTTCTCTATACTCAGATGATGACTGGCTGAAGGTACAAGAAATGTCTTGATTGAGATAACAGAAAGTGTTGCAAGAAAGTTTACATTCAAGGAAGGATTAAGACTCAAATACTACAAAGGACAAATTCAATATGATACGTTCTCTTCAACAGTTGTTTCAGCTCTCTTTAGTGACAATTACTTGCCAAGTGTCTTGCAGGTTTGTGTGTTTTCTTTTCTTTCCTTCATGAACACATAAATTTACTACACTTCACATATAAATTTTTCAGGTGTCCTCCATAACGTGAATTCAATTTCTGTAAGAAAGGCTCTACTTTAGGGTAACACTCATTTGAAGTATTCTCCTAATCTGTATCTTGATCTTTGGTTTCATAAGCTTCATCACACAAATCATTTCTCCCTGGTTCACACACATCACCTAGAATTTTAAAACCTGTATTATCCAAGACAAGCTTCCTGGGTTATTCAAGGGTCTTTGCACAGTTACTAACTCAATCGGTTTCACTGAGTGCTTTTCAGATGAAGACCAGAGCACCAAACTGACAGCAAAAATGAAAGCAAGACAAAGAAGGCATGGTAACTCCTGTGTTTGACATTGCCTGAAGCCTCCTTTCTCTTGACGTGAGAAACATAGTACTAATATTCTTAGACTGTTTCTCTTGATACCTCCATATAGACATATCTACAGTTTCTGTGACACACACACTTTCAGTATCTTTTCTCAACTTCCTGAGAAAGAGATAACAGGACGACACAAACATGCATATGTATTAGTTATGTAGTGCACAAGACTGATGTGCTATTCTCTAGCTTTTATTAAATCTTACATTTTTCCAGGCTTCAGAAGCAGTGCAACTTTCTTCCATCTTTTTTTTTCTTTAAAAATAGATTAAAAATAAAACCAAATAAATGTCTAAAAATTTTGCATATAGCTACATATTAGTTTAGAGTAATTTGTCTCATACTCACTGTGACCAGCTTTCACCATGAATGTAT
The DNA here is from genome assembly GCA_013390025.1 of Pitta sordida. NCBI lineage: Eukaryota > Metazoa > Chordata > Aves > Passeriformes > Pittidae > Pitta > Pitta sordida. The sequence goes on from WEKX01000888.1 coordinate 53,271, forward strand.
GCTTCTTGCTTATGCTGCAAGCTATTTGTGGCAAGAATTCTTTTGTTCTTAAAAAACACTGTGCAAAAGAGCCCAAATGTTCATTTAAGTGTCATAGGCTACCAAAACATAAACATTTAATAATAGCATGATTTAATACCACTATCATGACATGTCTGTTTGATCAACATAATTGCTTACTTTTTTAACTTCATATTTAATGGCAAGTTTTAAGCGGCTAAGGCTGGGGCGACCATGTTCTCCATTACTGGGATTCATTTCTACATCACCATTCAAAATAGCTTCCACTTCTTCTGTATTTCTGCATAAATCAAGGAGTCCGACTACAAAATCTTTGCATTGCATAGACAGTTTCTTGTAATCATTCTAGAAAACAAAAGAAAGACACTTGCTGTTTAGATCCACCATGACAGAAATAGTTCTAGATCCCAGCCACTCTTCTGCACATCTGCATTATCAATGTTTTCATCTGAGTCACTTCTATAGACTTGCTTTCAAGGCAATTGAAGTAAAAAACCCTCCACTTTCAGAAATGTTGTATGACACATTTTAATAGCCAGTTCAAACTGAGATGAATAGCACAGGGGAAATTTTTCTATTCCCTGTCATTCAAAGAAGTCTAGACAGCTCACATGTAGAAAATTGCACTGTGGAGATTTCAGCTGGGCAAGATGACTATCCTATACAGAACACATCTAACAAATTTCCAACCTTCTTGAGAATTGCATAAATATATTGCATTTTCTTAGGCCTTGCCTTATTCTTGTAAACTTTATCTTTCTCATTTTCCAACATCTACTCTAGTTTGCAAACACCAGATTTGATTGCCTTTCTCCAGTGACATTGTCAGCAGCTAGTGTAGTAATACCCCATCTCTAACTGCAACTCAGCTCTCTAGCTTGAATACCTCACAACAGACTTCATCATGTGAGCCAAAGTGTTGCACTGCAACTGCAGGTTCTGTTGTTTATTGATTTTACTACCAAGTGCTCTTCTCAGTCACTGGTTTCCAAAAGGTGTAAGACAAAACATAAAAAGGTATTTTGATCATTGCAATCCACAGTTCATTAACCACTAATGCAGCTGTGTTTGAGTCACAAAAGATGAATATATCTAGACAAACAGGGAGTTGGATAAGATATAGATGTATATCTAAAGCATTACTCATGCATGTGTCAACAACCTCCGCTATCTTTGTGATCTCTGGTAACTTTAATATCTTAAAAAGATGAAATTAATGTAAAATTTTTCCTAAACAATAGAATAAAAAAAAATTCTCCAACCACCTCACACCATCTAAGACTGCTCATGTAGTCTCTATTGCATGTTCAAAGTAACTTTCTACAAATCTTTTTATTACAGTGACACATTTGCCCCTCTTCCAGTCTGTTCTTCATAGCATCCCCCCTTCTCCCACTTTTAGTCTCTGTCTAGCACTTTTTAAAATTAATTTCTTAATATTAATTTCCATTTAATACATCTAATGCTTCATCCTAGAAGATAAATCATTATGTTGAGTATACAGGATACTCTAATTTATTTGCGAGGGGTGTACTTCATGCATCTTTGTGCTTTATTAACCACAACACCACAATAACAGTTTATTATTTGGATATATTAAATGGTTGCATCCCGGTTTTGCACTTCACTTTGCTTAGTTAGATGCAAACATTTACAGACAAATAGTTACAGACAGTATTGTACATTACATAAAATTGCTAGTGATTTATTTTTTAAATAATGTAACATAGCAAGATAGCTCAGATCGGTCATAAAAGAGAAAGGCACTTCAATGTCATTTATCCACAAAGTCAATAGAAAATAAATACTAAAACTAACCATATCCTGACATGCTGTATAATTTGTTTTCACTCTCTTCAAAAGAATAACAGAAGAACTTAACCAAAATCCTGACTTTTTGGCACTACAGAAAGACATATTTTGAGAGTAATATATCATCCTCCATTTGGCTTTTACTGTTGTGGCAGAAGCTAAGGTTCAGTATTACAAAATTTTAGTACACGGATGGCATCTTCAAAATGAAAGGAAAAGTAGCTATTTTAGATTCACAGACAAAGGAAAAACATAGAGGTGACTATATACCCTTGATTAAGTACCAACTGTTCCAAACTGGTATCTGCCCCTTGAAAGTCAAATGAAAACATGAATAATTTTAAATAAATATATGAACAAAAATATTTGGCCCTCATAATAACTATTTTAAAATACCGTAATACATTGGTAAGTGCACATTTTCTGGTGGGAGACATGTATATTCATCCACACTCACACACACTCTCCATCAGTATTTTTCAGTTCAAGAGACTGAGATCTGACGTAGAGTTTCAAAACAGTTTGTGAGGAGACCATTATTCCACAGGAGAGTCCAATGCTTTCGGACAGTCTCATAACAGAAAACATATATGATAATGTATTCTAATTAATAATGTTTGGGTTTTTTTCTGAGTATAGTCTTATTTACCAAAATGAATACTGATTGGCACTTTTATGTAGAGCTAGATCCCCTATTCACAATTTGCCAAATTATCCCTTCTGAATTTAGGTCTGTACGCAGTACCACAGTATGTATTAGCACCCTGTAAATTCATCCATAAACTTCATCAGTTTGTTTTCTCATTTGCAAATGCAATAAAACAGCTTCTCCTCCCATGATATACTGCCACAGCTGTGATCAGCAGTAATAGCAGAGCTGAAACGTCCTCAGCAGTTAGGCTGAGGCAAACAATCTTTGGGGAATGAGCACTGCCCATCACTGCCTCCACCTCAGCTGCAGCACAGGCAGAGTCAGCTGAAGGCAGAGCATGTCCCTGCTTCAGTTCACAGCTTGCTGTCTTGAGACCTATTCCCTCATAAAGAATTCATCTTTTCAGGGAAGATTATGGAGGACAGATAGGATGATAATGTCTTTAACTGCTACAGGAAGATTTGTCAGGGTCTGAAATTTGTTTCTAAGAAATCAAGTGTGTTAACTGGCAGAGATTACTGCATGGGCTGTCTTTTGACCCTTCTCTCCTTGGTCCAATTAAATGCGTAATGACAGCAAAAATCATTGATACACTCTTCAGTGTCTCTCTGTCACACATGCACAGAATCACAGAATATTCTGAGTTGGAAGGGACCCACAAGGATCATCGAGTCCAACTCTTAACACTGTCTCCCTGGCAGGAATCGAACCCGAGTCTCCCCCTTCTCCAGAGTCTCCTACCACTAATGTGAGCCAATCCGACAATTTGTTTGGCCTAACTTATTTTTGAAAATAGACAAAGGCATGGATAATTCCACGAGTTCTCCTTTACCACACATTGTAAACAATGAATCAAAAAAAAAGCATACTTGGGAGACTTGAGAAAGGAGTTAGAAATTAAATTACAGTCGGAAGCTCCAAAAAGAATGAGGCCTTAATTCTTCAATAAAGAATGTGTATTTTATTTTATGCATATGACAACATTGAATAAGGCCTTCTCAGTTTAGGGCAAAACAATTTGGCAAATTTCACCACACCGAGGATGAGAGAGAGGGCAGCACTAGCTGGTGCCACACTGCAAAAGGAAGGTGATGATTTGGAGTGAGCATTGTAGGGGATGAGGAACTGGCTGAACAAGATGTTGGTGGCCAGGAGAGCAGGAAAGTATCACCACAACTATTTCTTCCAGAAGAAAGGCTCCTTCTTCACCAGTCACAGGCTCCTGCTGTCCCCCCCATACTGTGCCTGGGATGAGAATGCTCTCAGGATGCAGGTTGATACGGAACCCCACATACAGGATGGAGCAGTGCTCTAGACCATGTTGTGGCCCTGCTTAGTAGAACTGCAGAAGCCAAGATCAGGAACATGGATACTGCTGTTTATCAGACGGGGCTCTGAGTAAACTAGTCTAGTGGAATTAGAATTTAGGATCTAGTGGATTCAGAATCTCCAAGTGCTTTGTGAATGGAAGTGGAATGTAATGTGTGATTAAAGCATCTTAGTAGGTAGCTAAACACATTGTTTCCTTTATCGAGGTGGTCCTTACTCCTTCAGTTCTCCAGTCTCTCTCTTCTAACAGGTGATGTTACATTTTCTGTAAGAAAGTTAACACTAGATGTAGTGAAGACTGCAATCCAATTTCCATAACAGGGGTTACATACATAAATGAAATAAAGCAGAAAATCAGACTTTTGAGATGATAAATTGAATTTTGCCTCCCATCAGAAAAGTAAACTCAGATGACATTATTAAGGGCATTAATTTACAGCAATCAGTAGCATGTCTATATTTAACTTAAAAATACATGTTCCATTCCATCCCATTAAACAATAAATCAGTCTGTTTCTGCTCTAGTGGCATTGGACTTTGCACTAAATGCTAATCTTGTCCATTTTGAACTGCAGAGCCACAGCTGTCCCTCTCAAAGCTCCAGGTCACATCTCCTCAGGACATTTTTCATGTATCATCTACATCTTTATGGACATAACAGAGATATTAGCTCTAGGGTGACCAAACAATCACAGTGACAGAAAATATGAGCACAATCTTCAAAAGTAAAAACATTCTATTTAATATGAAACCTTGTAAAGCTGCGCACTTAGCTATGTTCTGCACCTGGGTCAGAGCAATCCCAAGCACAAATATAGGCTGGTTGGAGAATGGATCAAGAATAATCCTGGGGAGAAGGACTAGGGGTGTCTCTGGAAGAAAAGCTCAACATTAGCCAGCAACGTGTGCTTGTAGCCCAGAGAGCCAAACATATCCTGGGCTGTATCAAGAGCACTGTGGACAGCAAGTCAAGGAAAGTGATTCAGCCCCTTTACTCTGCTCTTACAAGACACAATCTGAAGTGCTCTTTCCAGCTCTGGGGTCCCCAACAGAAGAAAAATGTGGACCTGTTGAAGTGAATCCAGAGAATAGCTGGAACACCTCTCCTATGAAGACAGGCTGAGAGAGTTGGATCTGTTCAGCCTGGGGAAGACTCTGGGGAGACCTATACCACCTTTCAGTGCCTGAAGTGTGCTTACGAAAAGGTGGAGAAGGACTTTTCACAAGGGCTTGTAGTGATAGGACAAGGGGGAATGGCCTTAAACTGAAGCAGAAGAATTTTTTAGGAAAAAATTCTTTACTATAAGGGTGGTGAGGCCCTGGAAAAGGTTCTCCAGAAAGGATTCCCCACCCCTGGAGAAGTTCAAGACCAAGTTAGATGGGGCTCTGAGTAACCTAGTCTAGTGGAAGGTTCCCTGCCCCTGGCAGGGTGGTTAGAACTAGATGATCTTTAAGGTCCCCTCCAACCCAAACCATTCTATGATTCTATGAAAAACTAAATTAAATGGTGTTCAGAAAATCCTGAAGACTTCAGGATTACTCAGGAAGCCTGAATTAGCTGTTTGTTCAGTACAGAATATTCTTACTGTGCTTTACACATCCATCCAATTAGTCTTCCACCAGAAGTAATTTTCTAAATTTTTCTGGTTTTACTGTTAATAAAGAATTTTCCTCCAAAACGCTTTTAAAAATTATAGCAGCAACAAAATGCAAAAGGCTTGTAATGCTAGATGACACCACTATAGTGGTTTGTAGAAAGAAAACGAGTTTATTCCAGAGAATAGTGGTTTCCACTCATTATGGCATTTCCTGTTCTATGTGAACCGCAGTTTCATGGTCAGTGTTCTCTCTAATGTTAAGAGAGATAAGAAATCTATTAGAAAGTCATAAAACAATCAGCATCACAATTTAGCACTGACCCTTTCTATTGCCTCTGAGGAAGACCTGTGCCACTGGTTGCTGTAGGCACCCACCTGAAAGTTACCTTGTAACAATACCCCATCAGCACTATAGAAGAGGCAACTTTTAAAACAGTGTGTCACCAGAAAGTTCAATTTCCATTTAGGTAAGGTTTCAAATACTTCAAACAGCCCAGGCAAACCCTAGGTGGAGCTAAAGATTTGCCATGCCCAGCTAATCTATGCACTAAAAATATACGCACTTGTTTTGACTACACTAACTTGTGTAACACATTTTTATGAAACCTGCATTTTTATGCAGCAACTATACTACACAGGTAATGTAGCAAACTCCTGAAATAAAGTAAGGGTAACAATTTTTAGATTAATTGCTGCAAGCAGGGACATGAGTTTCCAGGAGCACAAGCTAGTCTACACTCAGTAAAGCTGAGCGTGTAACTTTTACACACTTGTACTGCGCCAATGAACCCAAGACATGTATTTTGCAGCCAAGTCCCTAACCTGTTGTCCAGGGTCAATTAAGTATGAATTAAATTTAGAAATACTTGAATAATATATATATGGAGAGAAATAAGAACTTTACTGGGAGAAAGGAAAAAAATGTAATATAACAAATATATATATATATGTTTGAACAACAACAATAACAGCATAAAAAAAACCCACAATGGAACAATGACAACTGTAGACAAGTGGGAAAATAAACAAGCACGACGGGGGTTCCTAGTTCAAGGGAAAAACCAGGGCACCTCCAGGATTCCAGGGGCAGGGGAATAGAGTTCAGAGTAGGCAAAGCCAGTGATCCTTTCCTGAAATGTCCAAGGGGCTGCAGGGAGATCCAGCAGTTGGCAGGAGAAAAGCTGTGCTGAGATGAGGAGTCAAAGGTCCACGTGGTTCTGGGCAAAACGGCGGTGGTAGAGATCAAAGGTGAAAACGAGACATCCTCAGTCCAGAAGGTCCACGAACTTCCTCCTCTGAGCCCAGGAGCTGTAGTTATAGGGCCTCAGGCCCCTCCCACATCACATGCCTTGTGGGCATGTCTTCACATGCCATTGGCAGTCACTCAGCCTGCCCTGACCCTCAGGCCCCTCCCCTAGTCACATGCCTTGCCGAGAGGGGAGGGAAAGGGAGATAAGAAGAGAAACCTATTGTCTGTTCCAGTAAAAAGGAGAAAAGTTTTACAATAGAACAAAAAGGCTTTCCCCATGACACTTGTCCTGATATTGTAAATGCTAATTATTTATCAATAGTATAAATGTTAACTCTCATCAATGAACATATAAATGCACACCATGGTCATTAATATTTATCCAGATCCAACACGGGATTTTAATACCTATAAAAACATTCCCAGAAGGTCTTAGGTTGCTGTCTCCTGGTGAAACCTCAAATTAAAGGAGAGTTAAATTTCTGTGTTGCCTTGTGTTCCTGCTCCTCACTGTCCCTACTTACCTCCACTCTACTCAAAGAGTATCTATGTTCCCAACAGAGACTTGATGATTAATGCCCAGCAATGTGGAGCTGCTTAGTCTCTCATGCTGGTTCCTGTTTAAGCTGAGAGGCAATACCTCAAAATCTCTGCTAAAATTCTTTATACAACACTTCACGGGATGTTAAGCTCTAATTTTAGAGGAAACAACTGAAACAAAAGAGGAACTAGAAACGCACAAGTCCTTAAGAAGGACTTCAGGCTGCCAGCACCAGAAAAAGAGGACATGGCCTTATGCTATGCCAGGGGAGGTTTAGACTGGATGTTAGGAAGAGCTTTTTCACAGAAAGAGTGAACTCTCAGTGGAATGGTCTGCCCAGGGAGGTGGTGGAGTCACCATCCCTGGAGGTGTTTAAGAAAAAACTGGATGAGCAACTCATTGGCATGGTTTAGATAATGGGATGATGGGATAGGGAGTTAGGTTATATTAAAAAAAAAAAAAAAAAAAAAAGATGATTACATGACCCTGAGATTAGCTCAGATAGATAAAACATGGTGTTCATGGCACCAGGGTTGTGGGTTCAATCCCTGTATGGGCATTTGTTTGGGAGTTGGATCCTTGTGGATCCCTTCCAACTCAGAATATTCTGTGATTCTGTGACCTCCTTACAACACTTTAGAGCAGGCTGCTGAAGCTTGCTCTGTGTTCTCCATTCCCTGCCTGCTGGCATCAGGGACAAACAGTGAGCTCCTAGTTCATCTCACTGACTGTGCACTGCAGCATACATTTGAAAGACATTTCTTGCTGGCTGTTCCAGATGATGATTTTATTTATCTTTATTATAATCTTAGCTTGCGTCACTCCAACTGTGGTAAAAGGACCTATACAGCTCCTACAAATCAGACATACTATTTATCTCAACATAGCTGTGCGCTTAATAGGCTACATTTATGGTGTATCAAAAATGGTTGTCTGTTCTGTTCTAAATTTACTCCTCTTTAAGATAATCAACTCTCTTTGTTCCCATCAGCAGCTGCTAAAGAGAAAGAGACGAGTATGTGGTTTAAATATACTTTTCTTAACTCTATATGAAAGCAGTGGATGAAATCTCAGTCCACTGAGGTCCTAAGGATTTCTGTCAGGGACTTGATGGGGTGGATAAGCATCCTCTTCAGTAAGCTGACAAGGTCTTCTCAGGATTTTTTCTTAATGATATAAAATGAAAATTCTCCTCTGCTCCAATTTCTGATGTTTAGCTCTTGTTTTTATCACCTTACACACTACTTCTCCTTATTTTCCCTCTCCAAGAAATATTTCCACTTCTTACAACAGACTGGTGCCAGAAAGATACACCTGTGAACACAACTTAAGAGTAATTCATTCAGAACTGCAGCATCTCAGCTGAGGCTGGCTGAGTAGACACAAGGTTCACAGCCTTGTGAACTGTGACACTGCTATGATGAACATGAAATACTGATCATGACAATTTCAAACGGTTCACAGAATCACAGAGAATATTCTGAGTTGGAAGGGACCCACACAGGTGTTGGATCATCGAGTCCAACACCTAAGAGAATGCCCACACAGGGACTGAACCTACAACCCTGCTGCCATGAACACCATGTTTTATCAATGAGCAAACCTCAGGGTCATGTCATCATCTTTTTTTTTTTTTTTCTTAATATAACCTAACTCCCTATCCCATCATCTAGACAATGTCAATGAGTTCCTCATCCAGTCTTTTCTTAAACACCTCCAGCGATGGCGATTCCACCACCTCTCTGGGCAGACCATTCCACTGAGAGATCACTCTCTCTGTGAAAAAGCTCTTCCTAACATCCAGTCTAAACCTCCGCTGGTGTAGCTTAAGTTCCTAACACAATGTTGGAAATTGTTCTATTACTGCTTTGGAGTTGGTTTGATCTCCTGATAGAGAAGCCTACATACCTTACTCCATCACTGTAGCATCTGCCATAAGCCAAACCCAGTCTAATTTTGATTTTAGCTAACCTAAGTCAAAATTTGCAATGGCAATGTTTGCACAAAGCCCGGCTTTGCATTTACTGAGAGAAAAAAGGTTGCATTCTTACTGTCTTAACAACAAAGAACTGTGGGAAATATTTTTGTAGATTTTGCACCATTGTATCTACATAACTGAAAAATCAAAGAACACTCATGCTTCAAGTCTCAACTATATACTTTTTTTTCAAAATCATACATTTGTGACATATTAAAAGTTCTGTACAACACTAAAAAAGTCTTTCACTTCAGAATATTCACATATAACTAAATGCAAGCAAGTAAAAAAGAAGAAGAGGTTACTAGAAACACCAGGAAAAAAAAAAAAAAAAAGACCAGGACATTAAAAGAGGAGAAGGACATTTATTTAGAGCCCTCTTTGCAAAACATTGTCAGGAGTGAGAAAGCTTACAGTTCAACTATGAGAAAATAATGAGTGAGCCATAAACAGAATCATGCAACTTGCCTTGCCAAGCACGGCCAAACAGTGCCACTTTAGTCTCCGCTTTCCCCTGCCCTAAGACAGCTTCAGTCATGGACCTGAAAGGCAACCTTTACTATCCTGCCTGATAGGAAGTAGAAAATTAGTTCACTGGCCCGTTCTACACAAGCAGCTTGAATTGCAACCAGCATACAGATATTCCCAAAGGTTTAAACCTTTCATTCATTAAGCAATTGTATCTCTTCACGAATTATCCTGCCCAATTTATGAAGATGATGCTGTTCTCTTACTGTGCAAGGAATGTGAGAAAAGCCTTTGATCATACTTTGCAATTCTGTGCCTGTCAGAATCAGTATTCCTCTACTCACCTTGAACTCTTTTTCAATGTTGGCAAGCACAGCCAGCTCATTGCTGAGCTCTAAGGCAGTCATTACAGGGTCTTCACTGGACAAAGACAGATAAGCAGGGCTGGCTAGACCTTTGTACGCATTGATTCTGGATCTAGAATGGCTGAAAGAGTCATGCTTTTGTTTTTGATTGCACTCACTGCACTTGCAGAAATAGTCATGTGGCCTATCGATCCGGGCTCCTTTCCTGAGCAGAGTATGGACGATCTCATACTCGTGGCAGTGAGCAGCCAGAATGATTGGTGTAACATCATGGGAAAACCGTGTGCCATCTTCATCATATGCATAGAAGTCATCGTGCTGGAGCTCTGACTGGCTAGGGCTCAATGCAAGCCTCTTGCCCTCAGCAAATGCGGGATGGTTTAGGATCGCTTCCACTATCCGAACATAACCTTTGCTAATAGCCAAAAGCAAGGCATCCCCCACCCGAGACAGATTCTCCTTCTTTAGCAGAAGTTCTGTGATCTCCAGGTGCTCATTGGCAACTGCCAGCTGCAAAGCATTCTGTCCCATGTAGTCCACACAGTTCACGTTCAGTGAGGGACATTCTTCCAGCATTTTGCGAACCACTGGAATATTTCCATATTCTGCTGCATCCAAAAAGCGTTCCTCCTCAAGAGAAAGACTTGTTGAGTGGTCATTAAACATATATGCTGGCCCTCGACTGGCCTGCCTCCTCCCCTTCTCCCGGAGAATGGTCTGTCTTCGTAGTGCTAGTCTGTTCTCGTTGCCTCGGCTGTGTGGAAATAGAAGAACTATCAGTTCAGTTTTACACAAGGGTATATCCACTTTAAACAATAATTCGTAAAAGTATTTTAATTCTTTATACTCTGCGTATTTTTAATGGAGCAGGAGACTGAAAACTGACTTTGATGCGATTTGTAACCACAGTTACTACACAGTCCTGGAATCAGTAGCCAGCTACATTTTATTTCAACAAGAAGAAAAAGCCCTAATCAATCATCATTTAAGACTTTTTTCCTTATTTTGTCCTCACAGCTCAGAGTGAAAACAAGCCACAGGGTGAAAGGAGTGAACAGTCATGGGATGAGGAATTGCTCAGAACAGCAGGGCAGATAAACATGGAAATCCTCTAAATTCCCTTCTGCTTCAGAAAAGCATGCAGGCTGACTTCATTTGCTTTTGTTATTCTTACTCCCATCTCTACTTCAGCAACTATCTAACTTACACTTTGGCTCTGGTTTCTACTCTTAAACATGCTGATGTTTTCCTGACATCTGTAATTGAATACACAGTCATAAATTGAATCAGGAAAAGATAAAAGCATACAACTACACTCTATGAGATCTTACTCCCCATCTCCACCATCCTTTTCACTATTACAGCTCATAACTTTGATATCCTATTTATTCCTTCACTCAGTGGCTTGCCAACAAATCCTGCCAGTCCTTGATTCATGATAGCTCTGAAATGTCATCCTGTCTGCTACGACTGAAATCCTCAGGCATTCCTAACCTTTTATAGTAATTAATTGCTTCATTAATAATTAATAATATAATGATTGTAACATAAAGTGAACTACCTATATCAAAGTTAAGTTTATTCAGGAATACTATAAAAGATGTTACATTCTCTTTAACAAGAAGAAAATCTAGTTCACCACTGTTATTATTTCAGTCAACTAAGACCCCAATCCTCAATAGAAATTCAATTGTGAATAATTTTCTCTTTCAGAATTATTCTGCTAAACAACATAATATTCACTACAACTTCATCTTTTCTCTTACTGAATGGTAGCTTAATGATTCTTTACATACATACGCTCAAACACACTTCACTATATTCAGTATTTCCCACAAAATACTAATAATGAGCAATATGTTATTCATTAAATACTTACTAATTACTATGAATTTAAATGTCTAGATTTAATTTTAGTACAAATTTCCTTTTTTTCCTCTTGCCTCTTCAGTTCCAGAGACACAGTCTTCTGCAGCATTGGAAATGCTTCAAATTGCCAAAGTCTTAAATATAAAAGGACAATTTTTCTGCGAGATAGTAATAGGTATAGAATGTGTAATACATATATAATCCCCCAACTGACAACAGTAACATTGTTCAATGTGCAGAGCGTACTAATACTGTTCTACAATACCAAGTTTACAGCCTTCATTTGGACTATGTCTATCATTTCACAATAGGGAACAATGCTAGATTACATCTTCTACTCCTCAAGATCTCTGCAAAGGTTATCTCAGTTATTGTGGGTTCAGAGCACATGAGAGGGAGCATGGATATATGCTAATGTCTTATAGATTAATATATGACTGGTTGAAATTTTTCTATGCATATTTCCAGGTATTTTAAAAAATATGTACATATTTGTTGAAAAGACAGCCATTGGAGAGGTTTCATAGAAAACATGGAACTTGAAAGAATGAAAATTTTACTGGCATTCATGACAGTATTGATGCCAAAACCCCAAAGTCACTATACAGAATCCAGTCTGTTGAAATATCTACAATTGTTTGACTGGAAATCTGTGTGCTAAATTAGAACAGGGATGAAATGCTGTGAAAGGAGATCATAGCAGAGAAAGCAGACACCAGAGCTTACAGTTTTAAAAGTTATACCTTAAAGGTTCTAAACATTTTTTTCCACATGGAATATGAGAGTGCACTGATGAGATGAAATCAACCAGGAGTCAGGAAACAGAAAGAAGCTGTAATGGGTTTCACCCTGGTTGGATGCCAGGGGCCCGAATGGTTGCTCAGTCCCGATAATAAGACGATACACAAAGGGTGGGTTGGAATAAAGCAGTTTAATATAGCACAAATGAAGCAAAGAAATAGCCTGCGCAGAAGCAAAGCAAAAGAACTAATCTCTACTTCCCCATCCGCAGAAGTATCCACATCCAGGGAAGCAGGGCCCTACGCGACTAGGGAAGAACAATGAATGCCCCCTGTCCTTGCTCCCTTCCTCAGCTTTTATATCTGAACTGACGTCATATGGTATGGAACATCCCTTTGGTCAGTCTGGGTCAGCTGGCCTGCTCGTGTGCCCTCCCAGAATCTCATGCTCAGCTAGGGCGAAGGGGCGGTGTGCCCAGCTATGGTCAAAACACTTGTCTGTTATCAAAACCCTTCCAAAGCACAGCATTGCGAGGACTGCTGTGGGCTCAGACAGACCCAATACAGAAGTTAAAGGCATATAGGTGTGGGGAGAAGGGAAATGTAAAGCACAATTTTAGAACCTTACAAGTTTCAAGATCCATGCACTGAACAAACAACTCGTAAAAGATGACCATAGCAACACCACAGTTACAACTTCCTTAACTTCTGTAAAAGTCAGTGCTCAAAAAATAAAGGACTTAACTACCCTAATTAAGTTAATCCTACAGGCAGGGGTTTTAACCGGCCTGCATGTTTCCTGAGGTTAATTAGCTTCCTAGTAAAAAGAGACTCGATGTAACAGTCAAAAAGGTTTCAGAAAAAAACATTAAGTTGATGCTGATCAACTGATCAGAACTGATTTTCATCCACGAGCAGGTTAACTAAGAGTCACACAAGTCTGTGTTCCCAGTCCAATTAATGAAATTAAATTTCAAATTCTACTATATCCTGATCAATACTGAATCGATGCAGCAGTAAGCCCCTCCTACAGTTCTTTGCTCAATAAACGCCATTTTAAGTGCTAAAACTTTCTCAGTGTTTTACAGCTGTCTCAACAAGCAGCAGAAGCAAGCAACGAGTAAAGTAACCAGTGTCTATCATGTACTGATCTTTAATCCACTTCTTTTATTTAGCAGAGGAAAGCCTTGGAAAGATTTGAATGTTAATTCAAATCACACCTGTGTTAACATGTCAGCTTATCAGCTGGTACAAATGTCCTTCTCTGTACTTCTGCTCCCATCATGGTTACAGCAATTTCTGTCTCCATGACCTCTTCAGAGTACAAGATGTGATGACTGTATTCCAACACAAAGCAACGCAGTATCTCTCACCTTAGAAATTCCCAGAGTATTCAGGCTTTCTCTACCTTATCTCACTTCAACTCATTTTAAAGACCCAAACCACCATGTTTTAGGAAATATTTGCTGTTTTGCTTCAGCTGGTATCATGGGTCTCTCTCCCTCCCTCAGTTTCTCTCCCATTCCTACCACATGTGCTGTGACTACATGAAAGCTCTCCCTGCTAATATCTACTATCCAAAAAGCCATCCTGCAACTCTTACATTACATGGTAACTGTTCACAAAGATTAAGTTTAGTTTACTGAGGTTAATCTCTTGACCTCCTACAGTCAGAAAAGGCAAACTGAGATGCCATTATGTAAGACCACGATTCAGAGCAGAAACTCCATCTCTTTGTACAGAAGTTACCACCTACAGGAGGGTTAGCACCATCAACTTAACACTAGCTATGTTATGCTTATGTTACCCTCAGATAAACAGCCTAAATGCCTCACATCTGCTCAGCACATAATAACACAACTATACTGTTTATCCTTATTCTGATTCTTGCCTATGGCAGAAGCACTGAGATAATACACATGCATGCAAAGATGGAGTTAGGACAGCTAAAGTTCAGCTGGAATAAAACCCATTAAAGGGTATGAAGAGGATCAAAAAAAGGTTTTCTGAAAGCACACTAGAAGCAAATGGAAGACTAACAAAATTCATGTGTACCCACCATTTGTAAAGCCCAGAACTTGCTTGTTGAGTTTCTTAAAGGGGGCTTAGGTACTTCCTGAGGAAGGTGCACGGGAGAATGCAGCAGAGTTCTCAGGAGGTTAAACAACAAACTTTTACTCACAAACTTCTGAAAATTAGGGTACTTGGCAGATCATAAAGCAACATTCAATCAAAATAAAGCACTTCACAAAGCATTAACTTAGCAAACTCAAATCCATCCGATTTTAATCCGATTTTGAGAAGAGGAAATTATAAGATAGATAGATAGATAGATAGATAGATAGATAGATAGATAGATAGACAGACAAATAGATAAAGAGGGGGGGGGGAAAGGAGAGAAAAAGAGAGAAAAGAAAGATATAGCTATCACCTTGTTTCCAGTGTGGTCTCAGCTGCTATAAAATTAGGGACATGACTACATGTCCCAATTGCTTTTATCTGCCCTGGTCTTTAGGGGCCCTCCCTCCAGGTGGGTTTTTTAGTGGGCTAGGGGCTAATAGCCACTCCTGACTGGACGAGAGGCTCCAGGAGCAGAGTGTGGAGCAGTGCACCTACACAGAACCTGCCCTGTCATCCCACACAAACTATAGCTGTTTTGAATCAGTAATAATTTTCTCCAGTCTCTCAGACTGTTCAACTGAATTTTGTGCTTAAAACTGAAGAAAAAGACTGAGTACCTCAGCCTGGTGTGTGTCCTTTGTCACTAGATCCACCAGCATAACCAGCCTTTGGCGGTTAACTGACCCAATACACAGCCAAAAACTGCGGTTTATTAAACACTATCTTGTTCATTTTTCACATAATGGAAACACACTATTATTTCTATTCTAGCAATAAATTCAGTATGATTTATCAAAATAAAGAGTAATCATTGCTAATGAAGACAACTTAGAATTAGCTGCTTCTTCGTCTTGTAGCAGTTCCTCTTTCCTTGCCTACATTTATAAGAAAATCATTGCTTAAGTACATTTCTGTATTGGGTCTGTCTGAGCTGACGGCAGGGGTAAACCCACTACAATTCCTTAGATAGCTTATCCTCTGGATTAGAACCTATTACAGAAAGAAATAGAAGATTTTTGCATTGTTTGATGGACTGTAATGCACGTCTGATGTGGACCTCTAGAATCTCAGTCTAATCCATTCTCCTTGCATCAATGTATTTTATATGTATGAAATAAATCTCCTGGTTGCCCATTTGCAATTACAGTTAATTAAAGTTAAGAATCTGTAATGGAAACTGGTTCTTGCAGCACAAGACTATAAAGATATTAATTGTAATAAAGAAAGCTAAATTTTCTATTTTATTATTTCTGCTTAATTAGACACAGAAAGTAAATATGAATTCAGGAGTTTAAGTAAAGTTTGATTGCCTCTAAGAGCAGGCAAAGGACTTTGACAATCTAGAAGATTATGTTCAGTCCTGTTATGTTCTGATGCTCTTACATTTCCGTCATCACTGCTACAGTCCTTCCAGTCCATTTTTTATTAAAAATATGCTCATGTTCGCATCTATTGTCACAGATGCTGGCCACATAATTCTTAAAGCCACTTGAAACCTCATCCTTCCCAGACTATAACTGTTGGTTGGAAAAGACTACTAATGCACTTATGGGCAAATGCAGACTAAATGACCATACTTACTACTACTTAGTACTGAAGAGCCAGTATGACCAAGCCTGAAATACTGTCATAATTTTGGATATCACATTACAGGAAGTTCTACAAAATAAGAAATTAAATGCAAAAGAGCAGCAGAGGTCACACAGTCTGCAATGTATTTTCTACTTTAAGAATAATAAGATTCATTCTGTGAATTATATAGGATGGTACTCATCTCACTTCCACCACAGGATCAGTGGAATTCTGGCATAAATTAGTAATTTTGATCTTCTCTGTATATAAAGGAGAGACACCTCTCCTACCTATGTTTTTTATGGAGCACTTCTATTTTCCATTGTTTGAAAAAGAAGGTGAGCTTGAGGTCTCCTTTAATGTATCGAATTTAGCAGAAATAGACCACAGAAAGATGATGGAGTCAAGTCCCTTGAAAGTACAGATCACACCTCAAACACTTCCCACTAAAATATTGGACTGTCTTAAAGGAAATTGTTGTCTTGCTGAAATCTTATTTTCTCTCATTAATCCCAATGAAAGACTAATCTGGAATTTGATTGTTCTAGTATTCAGAAACATTAATCTGGTTTTCAGCCTAAATTTAAAAATCACCAATTTAGACGTATTTCTTTCAGATTAAGTAGCACTTTCCCTTGACAGTGGTTACCTGCAACACACACATACTAATTATACCCCCTTCTCAACCTCTATTTTGCTGAGCTCAGTTAAGCTCATCTCATTTCCTGCTACATCCATTCAGTTAAATCTGCCAAAAAACAAAAACCTGCTTGAGTACAGCTTCCTAAACTTAAAATACAGTAATCTCTTGTGTCAGCATTTGCAGTAAAATGATTAACCACCCTTTTGTATGTAGTACATTTTAAGCTATCTCTCTGGTGCATTTACATCCAAGAAATCATTCAGGCACTATAGGTTCCTCTGTGAGACAGAGATGTCTTCTGCCTTGACTAGCTTTCCTAAATCATGTGTCAGACAGTGAGTCTTGGATTTATGAGCTGAAAGAACTGTGCTGAAAAATCTGATTTCAATCCTCAACTCCCTTTGAGGACACAGGCTGTCATTACAAAGAGCTGTGGAGCTTGGAAAGTTTGGACATGGAAAACAAGTGTGAGCACAGCACTATAACCCATAGCAAAAAGCTGTTTAGGAGAGTCTGCAACAGTTGCTAGAACTATTGGGACAAGATAGACAACTCCTTTTCTTCTTTTAGTCAAATAGAAGAGTTTATTACACTCTAAACATACCACGTCTAAGCTTACTCTGTCAAGGAACTTGAATCACAGAATATCCCGAGTTGGAAGGGATCCACAAGGATCATCAAGTCCAACTCCTAAGTGAATGGCCATGCAGGGATCGAACCATAACCCTGGTGCCATGAGCACCATCTTTTATCTATCTGAGCTAATCATAATTTCTTTTTTTGTTGTTGTTTTGTTTTATTTGTTTATAACCAACTCCCCATCCCATCATCCCATTATCTAGACCATGTTGATGAGTTACTCATCAAGTCTTTTTATAAACACCTCCAGGTATGGCAACTCCACCACCTCCCTGGGCAGGAGGTGAAAAACTGTGAGCAGGCTGGAAGTAACAAACCAAAACCATCTCTGGACATTTACAACAAAATTTACAAATAAGCAGTTGCAGTGACCTGTTAGAAAAACCCATCATGCGTATTCCTTAAGCATTTAACTTTGTAGCAGACAAAAAGTATGAGTAATTTTACTCCGGTACGTTTTTTATCAGAAGATGCACATTTAACACAAAGTATGAAATATGTCATCTTCAAGATTTTTATTTGAAATTTTGGTGGAAACAGATGTGTGTTCTGTGACTGCCCTGGAGGCTCTTCTGAGAACTGGACTGTCAAAGCATTTTGTTTGCAGACTGCTGAGAAGTGTTTTCTGCAAGCTGATTGATTATGTTGTGCAAATGCTTCTGTAAAGCAGTTAAAAACAATTATGTTTTAGAGAGTATTTCATCAATCACAGTTTGTGAATCTGAAAGGGTAATGGTCTGACAAACATTTTCTTCAGGAAATAAAAGATTTTTCTCTCTCCTCAAAAATAGTTTAGTGGCTGTCTAATGGTTGATGCAGGAAAGCACCCAACATAAGGCAAACTACCACTTCCCAGGCTCGTTTCATTCATCATTCATTCACTCTAATTTTTACCCTGTTCTTACACTTGAGTAATAAAACCAGTGGCTTATTATTGAAAAAGAAGCTGCCAACCAAGTGAGAATGACCAGTAAACAGAAATATTTAGGGAAATGATTAGGAAAAGAGTGTCCGGAGAAAAATGGCCCAAGGAGGAAAGGTAACCTGGAAAACTGTAACTGAGTCTGCTTAAAGGAGATTTATCAGAGGCAACAAATAAAAGAGCACTCTGATTGTTTGAAGCTTTTAAACAGGGAAGAGAGATTTAAATTCTTTCCTAAAAATAAAAAAGAGACAAGAGAGTGCTTTACCAGCCCGGATGCTTTTATGCACCATACTTGCAAGGCAAAGAAAACAGAGCAGATTAAACAGTATAGGATGGCAAAGCAAGGCAGATGACATGAAGAAATGGGTTGAGACTGCT
Organism: Pitta sordida; assembly: GCA_013390025.1. NCBI lineage: Eukaryota > Metazoa > Chordata > Aves > Passeriformes > Pittidae > Pitta > Pitta sordida. The sequence continues at coordinate 72,171 of WEKX01000888.1, forward strand.
TACTATGGAGTGTCAAATTATATCTTTTTATTTTATCATCCTTTTCTCTGAGGATTAATATAATTTTAAGATTTAAATACTACTATCAAACTGGTTCTTACAGAGCTGAAGAACCTGAACACATGCATAATTTCATGTTGGCTGCTGAAAACGCTTGAGAATAACCTTAAATATAATTTTTGAAGCTTAATTTTAATATCAGTACTGAAAAACTGAACTCCTATTTTCCAGTAGTTGATCATGCTCAGAACTGTGTCTAGCTATGTCTGCAAAGCTAACTCCTTTCTATCTCCTACCTGCTTAAACATTTTTCCTCAACTGTAAAAAAAGAGTGGATGCATTTACCTTTTAAAATACACTTTAATTCAAGTGTAATTGCTTGTTTTTACATCTTATTTGATCAATGTGCAGCTCTGAGGTTGTTTAAAGATAGGAAGCATCTTTTTTTTCTGGACTGGTTCTTTCAGAAGGTGGCAAAGAATACAGTCTTACCTCAACTATCCACGTATAATAATTTGCTGCTCCAACTATTCGCGAAAAATTAATTAATCAATCAGTTATTTATAAACATTTCCAGTCAGCATATAGTCCCACATTGCTTACATGTTCTCCAGGAAGTTCCTTTTGGTACCTACAGCATAACTTTTGTTACATGCTCTGCCCTTCTGGAGACAGAACATCTGAAGTTTACTGGTTTCAGAACAGTAAAACAAAGATCAAGAAGTCTTAATCATTCAAATTAAAGCTACTATTTTATCTACAATACCGAGGAAAGAAAGGGAAAATTAGAAGCAAATAAAATACAAAGTATGACTTTAATATAAATTAACAGTTGGCTACTTTGCTAATTTGTAGTTTTTATATGGAACACCTAACATACATCACAATTTCACACTCATGTGTTTATAGAGGTATCCCAATTACAGTGTATTCCAAGGGTTATGTTAAATTCTCTACTCCTATAGTCTTATGCAAAGTCATTTTGAGATGAAGTAAATCACAGAATCACAAAATTATCTAGGTTGGAAAAGACATTTGAGGTCATCAAGTTCAACCTATTACCTAGCACCATCTCATCAACTAAACTATGGCACTAAGTGCCACATCCAGGGCTTTTTTAAACACTTCCAGGGACAGTGACTCCACCACCTCCCTGAGCAGCCCTTTCCAATGGCCAATCATTCTTTCTGTGAATAACTTTTTCTTAATGTCTAGCCTAAACTTCCCCTGGTGCAGGTTAAGACTGTCCTCTCATTCTGTCACGGTTGCCTCCTTTCAGGCAGTTGGTCTGCAGCAAGGTCTCCCCTGAGCCTCCTCCTCTCCAGTCTAAACCCCAGCTCCCTCAGCCACTCTTCACTGGGCTTGTGTTCCAGACCCTTCACCAGCCTTGTTGCCCTTCTCTGGACATGGTCAAGCATCTCAACATCTTTCCTAAATTGAGGGTCACAGAACTGGACACACCACTCAAGGTGTGTCCTAACAAGTGCTGAATACAAGGGGACAATCACTTCCCTTGTCTTGCTGACCACACTGTTCCTGATACAGGCCAGGATGTCATTTGCCTTCTTGGCCACCTGGGCACACTGCTGACTCATGTTCAGTTTCCTGTCAGTCAGAACCCCCAGGTCCCTTTCTACCTGACTGCTCTCCAGTCACTCTGTCCGCAGGCTGTAGCACTGCAGGGGGTTGTTGTGGCCAAAGCGTAGGAACTGGCACTTGGAGTTGCTCAATCTCATACTGTTGGATTCAGGCCATCTATCCAGCCTGTCCAGGTCCCTTTGCAGAGCCCTCCTACCCTCTAAGAAACTGACACTTGCTCCAAAATTGGTGTCATCTGCAAACCTGCTAATGGTGGACTCAATCCCCTCATCCAGATTATCAACAAAGATATTAAACAGAAATAGTAATTCTTCAATTCTGCTCATATCTACATACATGGCTTTGGAGTTGGGGTTTAAACAATTTGTACAGGCTTATCTGAGCTTGTATGTTCGTGAAATTTGATGTCCCATGCCTTGTTCACCTCAGTCACCTGGCAATGTGTAACTTTGTCACTGCAGCTGATGGTTCTTTTTGAGGTTACTTCTGTTAGTCCTGGAACTATTTCCCCTCTTGTAAACTCAGTTTTCTGGTCAAGTACTTGCTGTGCACTTTAAGCCATGTCTTTTACAGAGCTACTAATACTGTACAGTATAGATGCCGTGCAAACAAGTCTGCTGTGTTGCAATTTCTGGTGAGTTTTACTGACTTTCATTACTCACCTCATTATGAGATGACTATCAGGAAGACTACCATAGATAACAATTGCTAGCTGACTGGTTGTCCCAAGCAAGCTTCTCCTTTCTGTATTAATAAGCTACTGCAATCTAATAATTCAAGGCCTGACTTTGTCTGACGGCAATTTAGGATCCACTTGTTTACCAAGATATGGGCCCCCTGAAAAGGTACATCTAATTCATGTTAGATTCTCCACTGGAATTTCCATAGATCTCCATCACCATTACCACCATAAGACTATTCTCCATGAATTGTAGACTAAATCACTAAAGTTAACAGGTCATGCTTTTAAAATGAAGCTAAAACATTGCTCAGTTAGAAGGATCACAATCAATATAACGGCTGTAACACAAACACAGCTGGTTGTCTATGACAAACATGCCTCTATAAACAGAACATTATTACATTAGTAATGAAGTAGCAGACATCGACACCACAGTCCTTGTTATTTTCTCAGAGTTTCTTAGGAACAAAGTGACAAGAACTTCAAATAAAAGGAAAACCCATTGCTCTTATAGATCAGTGTAATGTTATGCTACTGTGCAACACGTGCTTTAGTGCTGTGTCCCACTGGTTATAAATAAAAGCACTTAAAATAGAGTGTGGATGCTTGCACCAATACTATGAAAGCAAACTACTATTATATACAAGCAACGTGATGCCAATACTCCACTGCTGGAAACTTCAACATTCTTAAAAGGGAACTGTCCTTCAAACAACAAATTACAGATAAAGTTCCATGTTTTATTTCTCTAAATCAAAACTTGTTACACAAAATGTTGATCCCATAGTCATGGAGGGACAAATGCAATTTCTTTTTTCTTTCCTTTCAAAAGGATTAAAATTAATTTCTGGTCAACTAAACAGGTTAATTCCTATACTGTCATAATTCACATGATGCAGCAGCTTTGCTAATTGCTTAGTAAAATAGGTCAGGATGTTGGTTCATGTGCATTCTTGTAGAAACACTTGCAACACTCTGCTCTGCTTTGGCTTCTTATTGCTATTGCCACACTGTGCCATTCCTTACTCTGACAGAAGTACTGGGGCATCTCTATCTGGACCCTAATCAAGGAGCTTGCCTAAGCAAAAATTAGCATTTCTAAAGTAACACCCTCAAACAAACAAACAAACAATTTTTAGAACTGCTTACTCCAAGTCCAGATCTCCAACCTATCATACAGATGCAAACGCTTGTGCTGGCCCATGGTAGGAGGTAGTGTGATGACAGGAATCAGTGCCAGGGAGCAAGGAGAGAGGGAGACGACTTTTCACAGTATCACAGTATAGATAAAGCTGGAAAGAACCTTGAAGATCATCTAGTCCAACCTATAATCCAACTAACCTATCCTCTACATCTAGATCATATCATTCAACACCTCATCCAGCCTACCCTTAAACACCTCCAGGGTTGGCAACTCAACCACCTCTGTGGGCAACCCATTCCAAATCCAGATCACTCTTTCAGTAAAAAAACTTTTCCTAATATCAAGTCTAAACTTTCCCTGCTGAAGCTTAAGACTGTGACCTCTCGTCCTGTCCCCAGAGACCAAGGAGAAAAGATCAGCCCCCGCCTGACTACAACCTCCTTTTAGATAGTTACACACAGCAATAAGGTCACCCCTGAGCCTTCTCTTTTCTAGGCTAAACAGACCCAGATCCTACAGCCTCTCCTCATAGGGCTTATCTTCTAGCCCCTTTACCATCCTAGTTGCCCTTCTCTGAACNTATCATGGGAGACTGTGTCAAATGCTTTACTAAATTCCAGATACACCACATCCACAGCCTTCCTCTCACCCACCAGGCGAGTTACTTGATCATAAAAAGAGATCATGTTGGTCAAGCAAGACCTACCCCTTCTAAACCCATGCTGGCTGGGCCTAATCTCTTGTCCATCCTGTAGGTGTTGCATGACAGCGCTCAGCACTATCTGTTCCATAATTTTGCCTGGGACTGAGGTGAGGCTAACCTGGAAGCCCGAAAGACTCCTAGTTCGGCAGTGCCCACGCCGTGCCTCCTTTCTGTGATTCAAAGGGCTACTGGGCTCTGAAACCCAGTGGCTGTTAAAGTCACCACAAAGTGTACAGAAATCTATAGACTAATGCTACTTAACAAACATCTACTGAAATACATATCTGTACCACAAAGACTGTCTACCAATTTGATTAGTACAACTCCTTATTTTCCTTATGCCCTCTCTTTGTCTATTGAATCACCATATTGTATTGTTCCTTACTTGGAACAAGAGGCTATGATGCAAAAACACATTCTTTTTCTATCAATATTTTGTATTCACTTATCAACTTATCCATGATGATAATGAAGCGATTAGACAGAATATATAGAAGACAGGTGGAGAGCAGAATAAACAATGTAATTTCATGTGGATTTTCTTTATCAGACTGTTTTGTGCTTGCTCATGTCAAAACCATATACACAGAACCTGTGTGCACTATGAATATTTAAATCAGTATTAGTGTTCCTTCAGCTGAAAAACATGAAAAAGCAACCCCGGAAAGCAAATACATCTCTAGTATAAGTGAATCCTAAACAGAAAACAGGCTAAAACCTATGGGTCAAGAAGAGTCAGGTTATTTTCACAGCATTTAATGCTTTACTGTCTGCTCATTGTCCATAGTTCACAAATGGGATGCTTGCAGTTAGTACCCTGCTCTGATTGTCTGCCTCAAGGGCGTCTCATGCACAGCTCTCGTGCTAAAATCTGAGTCATCATAAGATAACTCCTGAATCACTACTGAGAATCGAAGTGATCAGTCAGAAGCTTATAAAGAGCAAAGCCCCATTTACACACACACACATCCCTGGATGGGGGTTCGCTTGGGAGTTGGACTAGATGATCCTATGGGTCCTTTCCAACTCAGAATAACCTGTGAACCTGTGAACCTTTTCTTTAGAGAGCATATGCTGATGAACTGACAGAAAAATACATTTAAAATTAGCCAGCAATGCAACATCATGCTTCTATAGTTTGCTTTTTAAATTATTATTATTTCTGCCATGCTCTCTTTGAGTTTGATCACACACAGACATGTTTTTAAATAGCACTTGGAGAGGGAGCTGATGACTTATACTGCCTGTTCTTCCTTCTTTTTTTTCCCAGGAACATGTACAAGTACAAGAGCCTGTAACTCTTCCCTACAAAAGAAAAAAAGGGAACAGCCTACTTGTTAATTTACTTATTAGCAGGTAAGCAGTCCAAAGTAAGCCAAAGGAGATGCAATATTACTGTGCAGCTAGTATGTGGAACTTGCCACACAATGCTAAAGGTGTTAAAAGCTAACAATAGGTTGAAGGGGCAACTAGATACATTTAGTGAACAGAAATTCACTGCTGGGATTAAATACCAAGTTTCTGAAGTCTCTGAGCAGTAAACTGCAGGAAGCCAGGGAATCATGGTTTCTTATCTTCACTGGTCTCATATTCTTTTATAGATATTTCTTTTGGCTCCTGTTGGAGACAGGATATTGTGAGGTCTGTAATTTACCCTTTTAACATATATTTTTATATGTAGAATCATACACATATCTTATAATATATATAATTATATTTAGGTGTCTGACTAAACAGGTTTTCTTGAACCACAGGTAGAACTGAGGAGAATTACTAGTTGTTTTTTTGAGTCCTTTATACTGGGCAGAGGTACTCCCATACCTGTAGCTGTTTGCATAGCCTACAGCAGATTCCAACAGCTAATGTTATAGTCCATTCTGATCCCCATGGCAGCAGTAAGCACTGCATTGGGTTTCTGTAGCAAGGTTTTAGCAGTGGGGAGACAGAGGGGTTAAGGGTTGGTTTCTGTAAGAAGTTGACAGAAGCATCCCTTATGTGGCATTCAGCCAATGCCAGCCAGCTCCAAGCTGGCCAAAGTAGAGCCCATCAGCGATGGTGACAGTAATTGCCAAGTGATCTCCCTGCCTTATCAACCTATGAGCTTCTTGTTTTGTTTTCTCTCTCTAATCCAACTGAGGAGGGAAGTGATAGAGTGGCTTTGGTGAGCACCTGCCATTCAGTCAGGGTCAACTGGGCACGAGCATAACGCAGTGGCATATTCTCTAGGGTTCTGAGGCTGTTGAACTCGCCTTGAGAGGTGGTAGCATTCCTTTTTGTGCTTCATAAACAAGAAAAGCACAGGAACCTATTCAAAAGACTGTTTCTTTTCTCATTCTCTGACCATGACTTGAATAGCTTTGGAGCTAAGCCAGCAAATTTAATATTTGTATCACACAGATGTATGTTGCAATAATGTAGCTTAAATTAATTTTTGTGTTAACATTTTGTTGCATCAATTTTAGCATGGATAAAGAGTATTAAATTAGGCAATAGGAAAGTATATCTATATACCAGAGACAAAATTACATTTGTGTTGCTCTTGGGAGTAAAGCCACAATGTTTCAGAGAGACATGGAATCTGATTTAATATAGTGGTAATTTAGAGTTAATGGATTCATGTTTATAAAAATCACTTCACGCCTGAGAGAAAAAATACATGCAAGAGGTTAGTGCAAATAAACATGAGGATTAGAAACTGTCTTGAGTTGCAATTTTTGTTGAGAATTTGAAGAACTCAAGTGTTCAGGCAGCTGCTCTTGATTTAGGTTCCTCTCCAATAAATATCAATGTCTGAAATTAAACAACAGCTTTAAAAGACACTAATATCCGAGTATCAAAAAGAGGCAGCATCAACCATTACTTGATTAGCTCTGTAGCAGTTCATTCTTCATCACCAAATTCCCGGGTCGAAATGTCAAAGCTCAATGGCATGAGCTCTCAATGCTGCATTAAGAGCCTATAAACTCTACAGAAACATTGATGAACTATGCCATCATCTGTCATCCTCAAAATCCCACTCCCCTTGTCTTTGCAAAGCCTTATACAACTACGGCTCACAGCTAGTGTGAGGTTTACACTGGTGTAAAGCTCATGATTCTGATGATCAAATTCTACCTCCAAGAGTAACTAGCTGTAAAAAATACAGCTGAGGAAAGTCTTCTCCTGTATTCTTCTTCAACCCTAGTTTGAGTCTTTAGTCCTTTAAACAGCACAGTCAGTATCTTACCCTCTTCTGAACAGTACACACCATAATGTATGAAACGTAGTTGGCATAGCATACATTGACCTTTAGAGGGGAAAAAATACAAGATGCAACTATGTGGGGTTTCAGTGAGGTACATTTGATCCAATTTAATAGTGCTTTACTACTTGTAAAGCTTAACGCTGCAGGGACCAGGTGGTATTAAAATAAAGGCAGGAAACCTTAGATATCTAATTTAAGGTAACTGAACGGTTCATATTTCATGGAGCTACAGTTTCAGGCTGTCTGCAGTCAGAGAAGTGGTGCTATCTGTACTCACTAGCTCATATTCCCCAAAGAAAAATAAGGGCTGAAGAGATAGGACCCTTGAGTACTGTTATGCATTTGTGAGCTCCAGCAAAATCCCAGCTGTGGAACTGCAAGGACTGTGACTCCAGGTGGCCACAGATGAACACTGTGGATAGGTGTAGCATGGAGGAGACTGCCTAAATCTCCTTACCCATTAAACAATGGGTAAGCCTAACTTAGCAGCCTTTAGTAACAGCACTTCATGCAGTACGCTGTTTTGCTTGCAAAACTAGGCAGAACTGTGGGACCGCAGAGGTACAAAAAAGGCCCTGGTTGAATATTGTTGACCAAAAAAATGGAAAGAAGAAAGGAAACTTGAGCAATGTTGGGAAAGGATATATTTAAATCATGCCTGAGACATGAAGTGATGTCCTATTACAGTTCTGAGGCATTAGCCTTCTGATAGCAGTGTAACTGCAACCCAAACCCGTTAAAAATTTAATATCACTTCAGCCTGTAATGCTGCCATATTCAGAAGACATTTTAAACGCAAAGAAAATTCACACACTTGCTAGCATTGCTCCTCTTCTGTTTATTTTAAGTGTGCCTTTTTACCATAGTTCTTTTTCATTCTGCTGGGGTTTTTTTCATAAACTGAACTTTGATTACTAACATACATGATAATTAACTTCATTTGCAAAATGCTTCTTCCCAAGCACTTCCTTAATTCTTTATTTTTAGGCCAACACATATTAGAGAAAATACTGTCACCTACTTTATCCATATTCAAAACCTGCCAGTAGATATTAAAAATTGCTTAAGAATAACCATGTACAATTAAATTAAAATAATGATAAAAAATTAAAAATAATGCATTATTCTTCCCAATACTTTGAGTTCTGGTTTTGTGTGTAACATTAAAGGTATTTAAGGAAGGTTTGAGCCTAGAAAATAGCTGTTAATAACAATCAGTCAAACCAGAACATGCAGAAAAGGACACGAATTAGAATTTCCCCAGGCAATATACACAGAGGGAAAAGTTGCACAAACATTACATGGAGACACACCAGATTCTGGCAGACAGACAACAATCTACCAGGTAATCATGGCTCAAAATCCTGTAATTGTAAGAAATAAATGTAGAGATTTTATCCCTAAACTCCAACAATCGAAAACAGATTATATTTTCAGGGCAAAAAGTGATCATCTACCATTTCTATTTCTGATTCTTTAAAATACAGAGGGTATGTTTACCTTCCCAAAGCACATGGTAGAATTTTTTTCCTGATGTAGGACAGTGCTTGTCTCTGCTCTCTGTGCTATTACCATTCTTCAACTATCTTCCACCCCTGAGACAGACTATAAGAAAACATCCCTTCTGGTACATCCCTTCTGGTAGAAATAGGCTGCTGCATTACTCCAACCTTAGCTCCTTTTCATTAAGAAGAGATCCATCTATGGCTGTTCCTTGGCTCCTGGAAATGAACCAATATCCTATTTCACCTTTCCCTCAACACCATCTTACCACAGCTCATCATCTCCAGCAAGGGATCTTGTCAAGTTATTCTAGAAAACATAAATGTATTGCCTCCAAGGCATATAATTTATGTCTTGCAATATTTTTATGGTGTTTAGAAAGGACTTCAGAAGACTAACAAGGTTGGCTCCCTTGTTTTCAAACTGTCATAGTTATTGACAGAAAAGTAATTTATTTTCAGGGATTCTACAATTTTTCAAGTAATAGAAACTTCACAGTATCCATATAACAAAAAATGTATCAAATTAAAATATTATAATTATGCATAGTGTATATGGCTGCTTTTCCACAAACCATTGTTTCCCTTAAAACAATCTAGCAATAGAATGAAAGACGGCCATTGATGTATAAGACCACAAAAAACACAGGAGGAACATAAGCTGTATATCTAGATGGATATGCCATATAGACCTTGGATTCATGTTCCACTTCCAAGAATGTCAAATTGTGATTCACATATTTATAGCAAACAGTACTAAACCTGTATAATGACCAGGTCATCAACTGACCATTTTTAAGTAATAATATGGGTATTATATTGAGCCCAGACAATCATTACTTATTCTGCACAATACAAAAGGGGAATAATTTTTCTTCATTAGACTTACTAATCACCTAAAAAAATACATCCACTCCCTATTCCTTGTAATTTTCTTGCTCTTTTTTTTTTGGCTGAGCCTTCACAATTACCAGGGATGCAGAGGAATCAGAACATGATGTCCCTAGTTGCATTTTCCTGATGCAAATTCCTGATTTTATCTCCCATCATCCTGAATATACTCCACAAACATTCCATTGTTATAGAGATGAAGACTGAAAAGAATCGGTTTGAAATTGGCTCTGCAAGTAAGAGGAGCACTGAAGTACTTCAGGCTTAAACTGTATTTGAGAACAGCAAAACCACAGCTATCTCTATCTCTGCTCTGCTTAAAATGAGATTTCTCTCTGTATTGCATTAAAAATCTCTCAATACAACCTTGAAATCTCTCTTAAAAACTCTCCCTAAAATCTATGTGAGTCTTGATTTTTCTGAAATAAATAAAAAAGTGAACTTATGCTTTAGCCCGTTTTGGTGAAAATAAATTCACAACGGCAGCAAAAATATAACAGACAGGGATGAACTAAAGTAACCATGTTCACAGGTTATTCTGAGTTGGAAGGGACCCACAAGGATCATCTAGTCCAACTCCCAAGCGACTCCCACACAGGGATCGCACCCCCAACCCCAGAGCCATGAGCATCATACTCTGTCCATCTGAACCTCCCATTGTCTAGACCATGTCACCAAGTTCCTCGTTCACACAAGCTGTCATCAAAAAGGGGTTTGAGTATTTAGAAATCTTCTGTAAAAGAGCACCACAGGCCCAAGTCACTCTACTTGGAAGCCCTGTGCTGTGTCAGAAGTCAGTGGAGCAGCCACTATCCCTCCTTGCTGAGTGCTGAGCTTTGACTTGCATTGGTTCACAGGTTACTCCAAGTTGGAAGGGATCCACAAGAATCATCTAGTCCAACTCCCAAGCGAACGGCTATCCAGGGATCGAACCCACAACCCTGGAGCCATGGGCACCACACTCCATCCACCCAAGGATCCCATTGTCAAGGCCATGGGTCATGGGGAGAGGCCTTTTGTTCTATTGTAAAACTTTTCTCCTTTTTACTGGAACAGACAATAGGTATCTCTTCTTATCTCCCTTTCCCTCCCCTGAAAGGAATGTGGCATGGAGGACCCTGTGTCTTATCTTATCTCCCCTACCTGGCAAGGCATATGGTAGGGGAGGGACATGTGACTAGGGGAAGGGCCTGAGGGCANGTCCCTGGGCTGACCATTCCACTGGGAAATCACTCTCTCTGTGAAAAACCTCTTCCTAACATCCAGCCTAAACCTCCCCTCGTATAGCCTAAGGCTGTGTCCTCTCGTTCTGGTGCCACCAGCCTGAGAGAAGAGATTCACACCCACCTGACTGCAACCTCCCCTCAGGTAGTTGTAAACAGCAATGAGGTCACCTCTGAGTCTCCTCTTCTCCAGACTGAACAACCCCAGCTCCCATAACCGCTCCCCATAGGGCTTGTCCTCCAGTCCTTTCACCATTCTTGTCGTACTTCTCTGGACCCTCTCAAGTAGTTCAACATCCTTCTCAAACTGGGGAGCCCAAAACTGGACACCATTTTACAGCAAGGGTACAAGTAAGCATATTATGAAAATACAGAGCTCATATGATCATTAATGACTTTTCCTCTCTGTTGGCTTCATTTTGAGAGGTTTCAGAGAACATTCTCTCATAAGAATGCTTTGTAATCTCATTTCCAAAGTAACCAGCTCAGTTTTTGGCTTTGCTCAAAAACGGACAAAATTCAAACTGTCTGGCCCTAGGCATGGCCACTCCTGCTCAGATGACCTGCCTTGCCAAGACCTCTGGCAGCAGCCACTTACCCAGGCCCTACAATGCCCAGGGTGAGTTAGAGCAGTGAAGACATAGCCCTCTGTACAGACTTGAAATTTTCTTTAGCAACATACTTCTACTTTTATTATCCTGCAGGTGTCTTTAGTATTGCCTAGCTTCAGAGAGTAAAAACTGGTTGTGTAGTGCAGCCATGTGTGACCATCTGTCAACACAACCCAGGGCAACCCCACAAGACTCTGCTTAAACTTCTCTAAATATCTTGTCAACTTGTTCATTAGAGGGCACTGTAGGCTCCTTACTAAAACTAACATATACACATATTTTGCATACACACAGGAAATTTCTGTTCACCAGTTGAATCCATTTCATTCCTTTAACACCTTTATTTGAACCTTTTATCTTTTAGACAAGTAAAATGATCAAGGAAGGGATGCGTATGCCTCTGTACATCAACAGGGTGTGCAGAAATCAGGACGTGATTTGTCTAAGGACAATTTGTGTTGTCTAAGGAACAAGTACTGTAAATGTACCTAATGCTGAAGCCCAGACACTGGGCAGTAACTTGGGAGAAATATCAAAATATGTCATCAAATTCAAGTCAACAACTTTAGCGAGCTTGGTATGATCAAGTCTATAACTTTCCACATTTTATTTCTGAATCAGTGTTTTGATCTTATTGTTTGGGGTTTTTTCATTACAACAAAGAGCACCAAGATGCTCACCACTTCTTTTGATTTTCATTCTTAAATGTTCTTTAATAGAATTTAGTAAACTCACCACTTTCCTTTGAATGGCTGCAGAATTTCTGAGAGTGTTTGGATGCCAGAAACTCTGCCGAGAAGGACAAAATTAGCCTTTGGTCCTCATACTTTTACACATATTTCAACACACCTCAGCAGGACACACCAGGCATTTCCAAATACTCCCTGAAAAGACTCAGAATGGTGACTCATTCACATTTCTACTGCTAATAAGATGTGGAGGAAGCTCTTTTGTCAAGCTCTTTTGTCTCCTGCTGTGCATAGTGTATGTCACTACAACAGATTTTTCTGACTTTAGCTGCACAAGTAATACACTAGTTAGAAACATACTGTATGTCAGTACAGAGTAGCTTTCTCTAAAAAATTCAGGCATTAGTCATTTAGCACAGTAGAAAACAATTTGACGCTTTTAATGGATCACAGCCATGATCACACCAGAACTGACTTGGAAAGTGAGATAATATCTAATCATATCCATTATGTGTGATACAATCAGACACAGTTGATTTGACTAAATATAGACATACACAATGCAGACATCTGCAACTGAGCTCAGCACCTCAAACCTCCAACACTGCTGATGGACAGAAATAAGTCCTTCCACAGCACAATTCAATGACCCCAAGTAAACTTCTAAAATTAATTGAACATTAGAAGTCCCTATTTATCACCACTAATTGTAAAAAAGCTAAGCACACCTTGTTGAGATGTAGATACCTAGACATATATCACTATTATCTGAGAAGATTAAGCCTTTTTCATGTTTTGATTCAAGTCTACACTAATTGAACCAAGATATCCCCTCTGTTACCAAAACTTAACTTGCCAACATCCTTAAATCATTCTGACTATAACATTGCCTCTGATACCCGAAGTATACTAGTTTTTCAAACTGTGCCCCTTTATCTGTAAAGCAGAATGCAGAGAATTATACTTGAAGTTGTACCAGAAATTAGAATTAATGCATGGATCCTAGAGGTTTACGTAAGAATGAATGTCCTCTTAAAAACACAGTTTCCTGACATTCAATCTAAGCTCTTGCAAAAGGTCAAATAATGCTGTGAAAATTCCCCAGGCAGTTGCATTTGTGGCAGCATAAGCTAGATAAAAGCTAGATAAAACCAAACATCTCCTTGGATCTGATCCAAGTGTTACAGTGTGATAACTGGTCTGGACCTTTAATGGTCAGAAAGGGTCTGAAAAGTCCCATGATGAGACAAAATCATACTATCTGTTTGGAAGAGATGAGTCACTATTAAAACATGCCACTATCTAGTTATCACACTGTATGAAAACATCAATATTAGAAAAACAAGCCAAACAAATTAACAAACACCCACAAAACCCCAAGAGCGATATAACTCTTACTCCATCTAAGACAACAGAACTTCTGCTCTGTACTTCAATGAGAGTGTGATTTTACTGTATGACTTGGCTGTATGTCACGCATGGCAAAACGATAACTCTTAAAAGACAAATGTATTCTGCTTTGGTGCACTATCTAAAATATTAGTCAATCTGTGGACATACAGACAAATTTTGCACATCATATTTTTGATTCAGGTGTGTACTCGACTTTAACCTTATAATCACAACAGAAGTGTTCACTGATGGGATTCCAGACACAGAAGACAAAGTTCATTAATTTCTCTCGCTTTCAGCTCACCACTCTGTTTTGTTCATTCACACTTGATCTCATATGTGAAGTGCAGTGAGTTACTGGATCACAGGGAAGGCAAATGCTGCCTTTGACACTCTGGGTCCTGAAGAGAATGATAGGCTTCAAGTTTCTGCACTACAATTGGTTTCCCAGGAAGATACAGACTCCTCCTTCTAAATGCAGGAAACAAGAGTTGAAATAATTGTTTTATGCTCATAATAGGATACATTATGTAAGATTACAGAGAAAGAGAATGCTAGGGGCTTTCTGTTGTGTGCTACATTGTCCTGGTCCTGTCCTTCATTGCCTTCCAGCAAGCAGACTCATTTTCTTTCTTTAAAAGCCTTAAGACATGGGAGGGAAAGTTGAAGAAAATGATGAGTTCTTGTGTGTTTTTCTGACATGAAGTTATGGGTATTGTTGGGACACACATCTGGGAACTGGTATAGAATCTGCACTAAAAAGTGAGGTGTGCTGGGGCCACTGAAGTGAGCCTGTGCTGAACGGCCCTTGACCCTTTATTAAACTCTGTTATTTATGAAAACAGGGTGGCAGCACACAGACTAGCTAACGGAAATTTTCTATGGCCTGGGTTAACTCCTGAGCAGTGCATGGGAATATTTGATAGTGCTAGCTGGTTTAGCCCAAAAACATACCAGGGACCATGCTAACAATTTAGCTACACAGATGACCAAGTTCTTGCTGCCCAGGAACATTCCCTGGCACTTACTCATTTATTAGTGCAGATATAGCCTAAAGACTCTAGCAATTGAGCAGAAATCTGCTGGGAGAGATGGTATCCAGACACGTAAGAAAACACAGTACCTTTGTGATCAACTGGTCAACAAAGAATTAAATTATAAATTTTGTTTAAATTCCTAGTACCTACTGATTCTGTTTGCAGGGGTTTTGTGAAATTCCTGGGTACTCACAAAAAGTTGAAAAAGGCACACTGAGTTCTTAAAGAAAAATGTGGAGAGAGCAGATGCCCAAGAATAACCCTAATAAAGCTCCTATGTTTCCAAAACAAATAATAAACCTTGCATATCCCAGGAAACATGACTAGCTGAATGATAAGATTTCCCTCCCTCCATGTATTTCCAAGGTCAAGCGATGAAAAAAAAAAACAAAGAGAAAGAAAGAATGCTCTGCAGTTATTGATGGATTCAAAGGGAGAGGAAGACAAAAAGGACTCAGGTCTCCCAGACATTACAAATGTATAAAGTTCTTAAAACCAAAAAAGTACTTTGTACAAGAAGCAACAGGTTTTCTTCCCAATCTTCCTTAATTGATTTTTAATCAATTCAGATTTACATCTATTAGAATAAAAATAGCCATCTGGTTTTTTTCTGGACATGCTATATGCACTGTAAAAAATATAAATATTATTTTACAATTAGAAGACGGGGAGGGATCTGCACGCATAGTTATGTGAAAGTTGCAGAATCTGTAAACAGAAGGGAGTTTGAAGAATGGAAAATTAAAACAATTGAGAGAAACTGAAGCTTCAACAATATCTCTGACACTAAAAATGTTATATGACAGGTTAAGATATTTTCAAGAAAATGAAACAAAGTGAGGAAAAGTGACTCAAAATGGACAGCACAGCAATTTCATCATAACTAACGACCATATCAGGATCATTTGCATCTTATGAATCCTTCTATGTAGGTAATTTGCAATCTTTTGCCTGCTTGTGAAGGTAAGTACTGAGACCAGTGGAAAAACAGAGCAGTAGAAAGAAAGGATTTCAAAATGTTCATAAATACAAAATGAAAACAAAACTACCAAAAAAGGAATGCTTTGGATCTTGACAGGCTAGAGAAATGGGCAGATTCTAATGGCATGAGATTTAACAAGTCCAAATGCTGGGCTCTTCACCTTGGACATAAAAACCCCATGCATTGCTATCAGCTGGAGGATGAGTGGCTGTATAGCGGTGAAATAAAGAGGGATTTGGGAGTAATGATTGACAGAAAACTTAATATGAGCCAGCAGTGTGCCCAGGTGGCTAAGAGGGCCAATGGCATCCTGGCCTGTATCAGGAATAGTGTGGACAGTAGGACTAGGGAAGTTATTCTTCCCCTATACTCGGTACAGGCCAGACCACATCTTGAGTAGTGTGTCCAGTTCTAGGGTCCCCAGTTGAAGAAAGATTAACTGCTTGAGAGGGTCCAGAGAAGGGTGACAAGGATGGTGAAAGGGCTGGAGAACAAGTCCTGTGGGGAGCGACTGCGGGAGCTGGGGTTGTTCAGCCTGGAGAAGAGGAGGCTCAGAGGTGACCTCATTGCTGTTTACAACTACCTGAAGGGAGGTTGTAGTCGGATGGGTGCAGATCTCTCAGGCTGCCAGCACCAGAAGAAGAGGACACGCCAGGGGAGGTTTAGACCAGATATTAGGAAGAGCTTTTTCACAGAAAGAGTGATCCCTCATTGAAACGGTCTGCCCAGAGAGCCGCCATCCCTGGAGGTGTTTAAGAAAAGACTGGATGGGGAACGAATTGACATGGCCTAGATAATGGGATGATAGGATAGCAAGTTAGGTTATATATATAAAAAAAAAAATTATGATGACATAACCCTGCAATTAGCAGCAGGGTTATGGGTTCAATCCCTGTATGGGCATTCACTTGGGAGGTGGACTAGAAGATCCTTGTGGGTTCCTTCCAACTCAGAATATTCTGTGATTATCTTGAGGGGGCAAAAGATAAAATCAATAAGTAAATTGATAAGTAACAGTTCACTGTCTTGATTACAGCAAAGGTAATCTTAGAAGTAGAATAGATCATACAGCACTCATCACTGCATATTCTCCTTTTCCCTCATGTAGTAGAAAAACCTACATTACTGGGCATAAAAATGACACTCTGACACCTACATAATCTCTGTCTGCAGGTGAGCTTTGTCTGTGCTGACTTACTAAACTGTCCTGATGTGAACCTCCACCAGCTGCAAAGCTGAGTAATCACAGCTAACCCACAAGTTCAGTCTGAGCCATCTGCCTTCCAGGTGAGTGCATAACTCAAATGCTGCACTACCCCAATGGCACTTACAAGCAAACAGCAAGTTCAGGCCAAGGTGGCATCCACATGTGAAGGTCTGTGCATATGTATCCACACAGAGGTTCTCTGTAAGCTATTTATATAATGCATGTGAAATAACTAATCTTGTGGGCAGCAAACATACTAAGTGCATACATGCCGACAGTATCCATGGAATTAAAAAGAGAAGGCAAAGGAATTTCTGATGAATGCAGAGCAAGAGACTACTAGAAGTTTTAAAGTTAGATCCTTGAAGTTCAATTAAGTATAACATTTTTAGTTAGGCAATGATCTTTCCCACATTTTTAACAGCATAGGGGATTTGAATTTGTTATACAGGAGTATAAGTCCTTGTCTCCCGTCACCATATCATCTCATTGGTGCTATGTAATCCTCAGGGAATAATTCTGAGGTTCAAGAAACCTGACTTCACTTTTCAGGTGTGAATTTACTGGAGGAGGAAAAGATTCTTCACTTTCTCCTTGCCTTGTTCTCATACTTCATTGAAATGTTGCTTATTCTTAAGTTACTAAGAAATACTGGACATACATATTCAGCCTTATGTAATAAAAGTTATTGATATGAAAGGAGGAATACCAAACAACTTTGTGATGGGAATTCTTTATACTTATCTGGTGAAACCAGTCCTAAGGCAGTCAACTGCAAACCTCTATGAAAACTACAAACTACTTTTGAAATCTGTGGTTTAAAATAAAGAAAACTTTAAAAATTGAACCGAAGTATTAAATAAAGTATTTGAAAATCCCTTCTACAGGGTTTGAGAGAAGGGTTTAAGTGGCTTCTCATGTTGAAGGTAATACTGATAAAATGTGAGGATCTTTCTATTATTCATCTAGCAAGTTCTTCTATCTTCGAGGATCAATTAAACTTCAGGCTTTTGATCTTTGTTTCTGTAACTATTTGCAAACTTTAGCTATGTCCTCTCTTCATGTCTCCTTGCAGAATACTTTCTTGTTTACTTGTTTTAAACAAGGGGAATATAAATATCACACATAACAGTACGAAAACGATCTGTGTTTAACAATTAAATTTCCCAAGAGAAACTTCTGCACAGCACAAAGAAACATTTATCACAGAATCACAGAATCACAGAAAATTATGAGTTGGAAGGGACCCACAAGGATCATCTAGTCCAACTCACCATCTAATACCCGTACAGCGACCAAGAGCACATCCCAGAGTATAATAACAACCTAGATGCCTCACAGTCTAGCAGGCCACTTAACCTGTGGAGGATAACTCTTTCAGTCATGATCTGGCTGCTACTTAAAACCATCAGGAAATCTCGTTCCATGATCCTTTACACAGAAGCTACTTTTCTTTTCTGCAAACTCTGCGATTACAAAGGTAATGAAGAAGCTGTGAGAATATGAACAGTGGGACTGTGCTGCAGAGACAGAGTTCACAATGCACAAAGCCAGACTAGAGCTTCCATGATGGGGAGCAACAAGCTAATGCGTCCGTAGGGTTCCCACAATGCCCCAGCACTCTGGTAAACATGAGCAACAACTGACTGCAGCATTGGAGCAAACATGGGCCAGTACAGATATCTCAAGGATACAGCTACACATCTGTAGCAATGTTGACTGATGCTGAGATAGTGATTCTTCAGGAGTCAGCTCTGACCTGTCCTGGGTCAAAGAGCTCCACTTCAGTACAAGTCACAGCACCTCCATCCAGAATGAGATGTCAACCACTGTAGAACTACAACAATACACAGATTCAAATTTCAGCACTACAAATGCAAAAACTTCATAGTTTGAATAAACTCACAGATATGAAGTACCATATAGGGTACTGTTTAAAAGTGCTGTAAGAGGAGTTCATGGAAGCAAAAAATTCACTAGAAACACTGCAAACAGTATTATTTTTTTTAATTATTAATACTCCGGTGCTCGTGCCCGTGCTGGCAGCCCCCACGCTGGCAGCCCCCGCGGGGCTGCCGGTGCGGGGCCGGGACACCCAGGTGCGAGTGCTGGGGTCAGGTAGAGGGAGAAGCGTTGCGTTTGGGCTGTGGGCACATGGTTGCAGCAGCCCGGAGGTGCCCGTGGATTCTCGGGGGGGGGAAGGGGTGTCTTCCGAGTCAGAGGGGGCTCAGAAATGGTTCCCTTTGCTCCCCCATGCTCAGAGAGCCCGAGGGGAGAAGCAGAAAATTGTCCGCAGCGCTCTGGAGTGCTGGGGGGTGCGGCAATGGGTGTGGCTTGTATGCATATTAATGACCTGCACTTCTTTGCAAGTTTAGCTTTTCGCAAGGCCTGTGGCCTGACCCGTTCCTCGTGAAGGATGGGTTATAACTGTACTATCTAGAACACTCAAGAGTAACTTCTCAATGAAATACTATTATAGGATAAATTTGTAAGAGTTCCCCTGGACATTTTTTATTTTTTGTTACTGTGACACATTGTCGTGGTTTGACCCTGGCTGGATGCCAGAGACCCACCCCAACTTCTCGTGAAGGAGAAAACTAAAAAAAAAACCAAACTGGAAAATAAAACTGGAAAATAAAATAAAACTGGTCACAGGCAAAAGAAGCAAGGCAAAACTATAAATAAAGAACATAAAGGGTTTATTTTCTAACTAACAAGCTCGGAACTGCAAGGGAAGCATCATTTAGAAGGCAACCTTTCTCCCCCCACCCCTCCTTCTCTTACAATAGATGTAATATTCCCTTTTCCACCAGGAGAAAAAGGGGGAACATAGGGTAGGGGTAAACCAGGCAGGTTGGTATTTCTGACCAGATCCAGGGTAGGAACCATCTCTCTGCCCTTCCATAAAGTTCTCTCTCTCTCTCGAGAGGGAAAGGTCTTTCATGACCCCTCCCAAGTGAGATCTCGACCTGAGGACGACAGTTCTTCTGAAAAATTCTCTGTTGTCCAGAAGTCACAGCCAGGATTGCAGCTTTTAAGTACTGGTTTTTATCTGCTTCATAATAAGCCCACCCAAAAGTACACAGGTTCAGATCCTACCACAAGGCACAAAAAGTCTGTCCAAGGATCTCTGCCGAGCTCTCAGCTAGCTCCAGGCTTCTGTTTCTGGGCTTCAAAACCATCAGCAGTTTGTCCAGCGTTACCTCTCCATCTTCAGTCTTAATGCTTAGACGGATTCTGCGGTCCTGGTTCTCTCTCTTTGGTCCATAGTTTTTCACCATGGTCAGTCCAATTCACAAGCAGCAGCGGGATGCCTGGAAGAACATCTCTACCCCTTCTCTCATGGGCCTGGGGGCCTTCAAATCTCTCAGCCTCCCGACGCAGGTTCTGAGCTGGCACGCTACATCTTACTACTGAACTTTTTTTTTCTTCTCTCCCAAGTATGTTATTTGCAGAGACGCCTGCCTTTATCTCTAACCTTGAAGGCCATGGCAGCACGGAGAGCTCAGGCCAGAACTGAGCTGTTAACCCCCTCGCTACCAGAGCAGCAGAAAACCCCCTAAACCATAACACACATTTTTATTAGAAAAATTCGAGAACACATTTAAACCTCTACTGTACAGCTATAAATACATTCCCTTACTGTGAATTGTCAGAGAAGATTCTTTTCAATGGTCACATAGTAGCTATAATATGTAGCTAAATTTAACTGTCATAGAAGATTTATTTATTTAGAGTAAGTCAAAACTCAGCATAGAGAAAACTCCAGTTACAGCTCCCTCCGAACCTGCATATGAGTTTCTTTCCTATAAAGCCAAATGGAGACAGGAGGGGAGTGGAGAAGATGGAAGATGGAAAAGGAACCTATGATCATGTAAGGGCATGTGTCAGCTGCAGGGCTTTGGAAATGTACATGGACCAGTTTAGACAGAGCTAAAAAGCATCCGCTATTCCTTCAGGTGTTCCTTCTTCACTCAGAATGGAGCAAACTGAAGTCCAATGGGAAACTCTTGGAGTAAGGAAAACTAGTATAGCAACAGAGGTATGGGGGAGAGGAATAAGACAAACCACTTGTCTCTTACTATCAACAACCTCTCTATTTACAGATCAGGACTGGCTGAGTGTTTAGGGGAACACATATAGACACACACTTAAATTTCTCTGTCATTTGTTCTGTGTCTTTCCCTGGTTTAGAGCTAAAGAAGATCTTCTTTTACAGAATAAATAAATGTGTCCTTTTAATTGGCACTAATTGGTAAAGCCTATTTCACAATTTTAGACAACTGCTTCCACAGCAGGGCTGTGAGACTAATCACAGCTATGTCTACACTTGTTAAAATTAATATTTCAGGTCACTAATGACAGCTGGCATCCAGTAGCTCACAACTACGACCACTGTGCTCAGTTCCAGTACACTCTCTCCCTGTTGAAAACAGGGAGGTTGCATGAAAGCCAACAACTGGGAACAGGTCCAGCAACACTCCTAATTCCTAAACCATGAAGGAAATTATCTGTGACACTGCTGATGGATTAGACAAAAAGCACACCAGGGAACTTGCCAACTTGTTACTCAAAGTCCAAGAATTGCTTAAAGACACAAGAGCCATGTCAACATGTCAACAACAGCCTTGTCAGTAGGGACTGTGAGGAAACCTTGAAAGAAGGCAGCAAGACTAACAGCAAGATTAGTCTTGGACTTCAGGAGAGCAAACATGACCTTATTCAGAGACCTACTTGGCAGCATCCTTTAAGAGGGAAAAAAAGTCAAGGAAAACTTAGGCTTTGGGATGCTCTCCTTAAAAGTATGAAAACATCCTTTCATGATATGCCAAAAGTCAAACAAGAATCGTAGAAGGCTAGCATGGATGAACAAGAATGTCTTGATTGAGCACAGGTGTAAAAGATACCATGGTGCAAAAAGGCAGCTAAAAAGAACACAGGTCCAGTACTCAGTGGGACAGTGAAACTAGTGTCATGAGTAAGCCTGAAGTCCTTGGTGTTTTCTTCTTTACCTTCATGGACAAAGTTTGTCATCAAGTCCCTGAGCCAACTATCAAAGTCTGGGGGAGCAAAACATTATCCACACTACCAGAAGGTTAAGTTGGGCCAATTAGATATATGTAAATACAGTTGATCATGTAAGACACATGCAAAGTTGCTGAGGGACCTTGCCATTGCAAGATTGCCAAAACCTTGGAAAGATAGCTGATGACAATCAGGAAAAGGTCCTGATTCTTGATATCTAGAAAAGGCAAATGTTGCATCCATTTGCAAAGAATATCTTCCCTGGAGGTAGGCTATGCAGAGCTGTAAGTGAATTAGTCCAACCTCAGTACCTCAGCAAGTCTGTGGCAAATTCTCCTGAAAAAGGTCTTTGTGGAAAGGTAAAAGGACTTTGTAGAAAGGTAAAAAGTCTTTGTAGAAAGCTCAAGTGAAGATCTTAATGCTTTCTACAAAGACCTACTGGAAGGATATGAAGACAGCTGAGCATGACTCATCTCAGAAGTGCACAGTAAAAGAACAAGATGTACAGCAGAAGTTGAAACACAGGAAATTCAGACCTGGTTTAAAGAAAAAAATTTTTCCTGTGGCACAAACGGACAAAATAATTTGTGGCATCTCCACTGCTGGAGACTGAAATTGTTCAAACTCAAGTGAACAATACCATGTACAACATGATCTCGTTTGACCTTCAGGGTTTTAGTCAAAATTACCTAACAGGTTTCTTTCAGACACCACTCTTCTATGATTTGGTGACTCTATGAACAATTTAATACTATAGACAATTGCATTTCAGTATTCAGAAACGTTTCCAAAAGCTGTTCCATTTAAAAGTAGCCTCCCTTTCCACACAGAAAATAAATAAATATTTTAGAAACAAAGAAACATAAGAAATGGGAACTGTTTCTGAAAGGCAACTTCTTTTGCAAATAACTGAATACGGACCAAATCATCACCAGCAAATGTGTGGAAATAAATCTTTAAAAGTCAAGAAAAGAACTTTTGATAAAAGATTGAGGAAACTGAGATTGTTTATTCTTAACCTGGGAAGAACTCTACTATACAAAAAGAAGTTTTCAGGTATGCAATGCTTCAAAGATGAAAGGAAAAACTATTTTGCTGAACTGGGAAAGGAGTTGCGTTATGAAAAACTGTAGAAGTTAAACTTCTGGAAACTAGAATCCAACAACTGCCTTCCATCAAAACAATGTCTTCAATTACAACAATATTTCCTAACTTAACAAATAAACACCAATATAATAGTACGTATATCAAATGCTTTATTGAATTCTAGCACATTAACTCTATTGTCCTTCTTAGTCAGATACAATTAATCTTGTAGTAGCTGGCAATGCATTACCATTCATTTTGTCTAATTATTCTTTTTTTCAATTTTTTGTCTAACACTATGTGTTCAGATCTTAAAATGGGATTGGTACATCTACCATTCACCAGTCGTGAAATATGACCCCTATTTGATAGATCTATTAAAAACTGAAATGGCAAAGAAAATCACAGAATCACAGAATATTATGAGTTGGAAGGGACCCACAAGGATCATCTAGTCCAACTCACCACCTAACACCTGTACAGAGACCGAAAGCACATCCCAGAGCGGTAACACAAACCTAGATCCCTCACAGTCTAGCAGGCCACTCCGAGCCGGAAGGGACCCAGGATCATCCAGCCCTATACCCCCTAGCTAGACCATGTCACNCCCCACATATTCATGGCTGGCATATCCGCATATCCAAGTAACGGCGGTTGGATTTTCAGTGAGATGTGAGACCGCGCACGTGCGTAGAATGTCCTGGACCCCAGACTTCACGGCCGCGAAGCACCAAAGAGTGCTTCCTCTGCTTTAATGAAGTGCTACAGTGCGAGCCACACTCCCAGGACCACCCCTCCAGACCTTATTAGTGGAGGGTGCATGGCTACAGATGGGGAGTAGTTGAATATTCACGGGTTTGGTATCTTCACGGATTTCATAATTCACGGGACCTGCCCAGACCCGACCCCCAGCGAATTCTGGGGGAGCACTGTATTGTTTGCCTTAGAAACTGAAATGTTCTGTTACCCTTTGAAAAAACTACTTTAATATTTCCCCTATTGCTTTTTAAATTTGCTTTGAAGCAACTCTATAAACATGAAATTTCATTTTAAGAGACAGTCTTTCTTCTGAGCGTGAATGAATATCTGATTGAAATGTAGCTTAATTTTTATTGGTCATATTTTGTAAATGTCTCATCATTGAACACAATTAGGATGTTCAAGCTTGTTTCAAGGTGTAAGTTTCTAATTTTAATGGGTTCCCTAGTTAGGTGTTCTACATGACCCTTTTACATTTCAATGTCCACATAAGAACATATTACAGAGTCTTTGTATTGTGAAATGGGAATACAATTACAGAAGTTCAGATATTCCACTTAATTTGTCTAAAAGATTAAACTAAAGTAATACACCACCACTGAGATATGCTGTGCTCTGTATTTCTATGCAGTTATCGAAATAAAATACCCATAGTAAGTACAACATAGAAAGGAACATTGTAACTAACAGAACCAGAAACCCCTGGGGTACGCTCACCTATTTGGCACTATTGTAGACATCTTAGAATTTTACATTCAGGTTAATGTAAAATATATACTAAGAATTATTCTTTCCCTCTATTGCTTTTAAAGGGGCCTTAGGGTAACTTCAGTGGTCTAATTAATTATCTCAACGATCAAGTATATAATTTATATTATGTATAATATACTGCAACCTGTGAGTTTAAGGAACTTGGCAACAAAAATTATGTCCAAATCAGAGAACTGCTCTGAAACTCCCCAAAATATCAACTGCATTTCCAACACTTTCCAGGGAGCTGTTTATATAAATAGTGTACCTGACATTTTAACTGAGGACCAAACGAACCTTTTGTCTAAATATTATACTGGGCATATGCAGAGCCTGGGTCTTCCCAACATAACTAAAATGAACAGAGTCAGTCTTGTGAATGAGAAGGATAATCTATTTTAATTGAAAGTTGCCCCAATTTTCATGCAGTGCACAGTAAATATTGTAAACTTTAAACAAATGTCAAATAGGGAAAGATTCTTTCATAAAGCATATAATTAATTATTCCATTTCTAACTCTTGTGGCAAGTGAGTTGATGCCTTCAGGCCTTAAACAGGAATTTTGGTCATACTGAAATGTACATTTTAGAGCAAAGAAAGCATAGATAATATCTACCTCACTAAACCCACCCTAGGACGAGGATGTCAAAGAGTATACATTTGCTCTGAGTTGAAAAACTTCACCTACTGCAGAAAAACAAATAATGACCAAAAATCAAAATTAGATCAATGCATAGTACAGAAATCTCTAATGAAAATGATATATCTTGAAATGTAACTTCAAAATAGAGAATGTTTCTGTGTTGTTCACACTTTAAGGTCACCATTACATTTCCTTGAAGTTATTACACTTGTAATTGAAAAAGTATAGCTGAGTGCTAAGTTGCTGCCAGACCAGTAGTTACAATTTCAGATTCATGATATTTTTTGACAGAATGCATATCAAGAACATACTGCCATGATCACATACAGACAACTTTATCAAACTTTGACGTTCACATGAGGAAATTCATTAAAAAGTCATACAGAGATCTTGTAAATCCAGTGGTCATTTATTTTCACAGTAGTTTTAAGTGCCCGACAGTAAGTTTCTCATTCTAGAAATGGTGTTACAAAATGAACATCCATAATCAGAAATATTTATCTTCATAATTTTAAAATAAATCTGCTGTTTGGCGGGCTTTGCATGTATGAAAAAATGGCTTTTTAAATTCTGAAGTTGGTCCTCAAATAAAATGTTTTTCAGTGCTGCCCATCTATATAAACCTTGTCAAACACTGGTCTCTTCTCAGTCAATGCCATAAATAAGGGTGATCTCCAGATGGTGTAAACTGTTACAAAACCACTGATCTCTTCCCAGTTATCTTGATAGGCAAAAATGGCCCCTTACCACCATAGTATTTATCTCTCTCACTTTATTCCATTTATTACATTGCCTGCATCATTTTCCTGAAGAACTGTTTTTATAAGTTTATAGGAACTCTGCAGATAAACACAGAGGCCTGAACTGTCACTAAAGGCAAGTGGATGACAATAAAGGGGGTTTTTTGCAGTTTTGCAAATTAGAAATCATCCAGTCATACTTAACTACTAAAAATGCAACTTATTAAAGTTCTCAAATCAAAACACAACACCCCTCACAACACACACACAAAAGGCAGTTTAATCAGCAAGAATTTATGTCATCCAGATAATTGAGAATTCACACAAGCTTTCAGCCTGCACAAGAAAAAGCCAACCATTAAAGCACTGGAAAAGTGCAGAAAACATATCACAATTTTTATAACTAGAAATGAAAGTACAGCAGTACCCAGTCAAATCCAGTTCACCTTCAATAAGCAAGCTGCAGAGATACAAGATGGCTAAATTAAGGTGAAACTTACTCTTTTATAAAAAACAAATTTCAAGGCTACTTTGGGAGAACTATAAAACTACAACATTGGTGTTCCAGCTTCACTGTCATCTCTAAGAGTAGCTGAAATTCTGGCAGTAGATACTTCAACAACTTGGCTACTGCCAAGATACACTATATGTTTTAAATACTTTCTCAGATATATCTACATTTGCTTTTTAGTGCCTAAGTACTCCCATTTGTTCTTTGAAATTGATTGAGGGGCTGATTTTTTTCCTACACTCAGCAGCTCTTATTCTCAATTTCCTGTTCAACCAGTCATGAAACATTGTGATTCTCCACTATTCAGTGCTGACATGTTCAAATCATCTCAGGTAGCAAAAAGAAGGTATCAATGTTAAATTAATTCTAATACTTTACAGACAATAAAATCTCCTAGCAAATGAAAGTCCTGCTATTCATCTCTGCCAAATCATCTGTCAATCCTTGCTGATGCAAATCAACCTGTGTTTTTAACCCCATTAAATCTGCAAAACTGACAAGTGCTTTAAAGTCTTATAACATGCTTTATAAAAACCACACACAGAAACAGATTAGCCACAGTGGGAGCAGTGAGCGCCTGGCTCAGCTCCGCCACGCCACAGGCAGCTGCCCTGAGCTGAGCCGAGCTGGGCTGAGCCAAGGTGGGGGGAAGCAGAGCCACCACCGCGCCGGGGGAGAAGAGGTAGAGCTGTTGCCACTATGGTTGTGCGTGTTGATTTGCATATTCATGAGTGCCTAATTGAATATTCATGCGTGCCAGGTCACGCATGTGCGGTTGCAAAAAGGGTCCTCCTTAATCGGTGAAAAATCACGCCGCTAAGATGTGAAGGTGCAATATGGGGGGGCAAGAAGTGGAAGAGGGCCAACTGTATTTTAAACTATACTTTAAGGTCTGTATAATAAATACATTACACATGTGAAACTAGAAAAATATTTGTGTAGCAGCACAGTACAGTGAACCCCCACTGCATCGCGACTTCTCCATTATGACCCCGCCCATTTGCAAAGTAAATTTTTCGCAATTATGATTCAGTCGTTTGCAAGTCAAGCCGCCCGACACATGCGCAATTGACTCTGCTCTGCCAAGGAGTGGTGCTGCGGTGCCTGTGGGGAGGGACTCACCCCGCCCTGCGGGGAGGGGGCTTGCAATGGCGGCACTGTGTGCCCGTCCCTGAATGGGGAAACTGCCTCACGAAATGAGGCAAGCTGTGTGCTGGGAGGGGGCTTCTGTTCCCCCGCCCTCTGGGGCCCTACGGGCAGCGCTGCCCCTCTCTCACGGGACCGGTGGTTGTTAAAGGAAAAGAAACTCCCATACCAACCTGACCCCTCCACCTCCCCACCCTGTGGGCTTCTCCGGGCTGCTGCGGTCGCTCCCACTGACCAAATTGTTATTGTGCCCGCACTGGCAGCCCCACGCGCGGCAGCTCGAGCGTGCAGCGGTGAGCGCACAGCGCAGCGGTGGCTCGGGCGTGCGGCGCGGCAGGGTTGGAGTGCACGGTTTACTGCAGCTCGCAGTNCTATACTTTAAGGTCTGTATAATAAATACATTACACATGTGAAACTAGAAAAATATTTGTGTAGCAGCACAGTACAGTGAACCCCCACTGCATCGCGACTTCTCCATTATGACCCCGCCCATTTGCAAAGTAAATTTTTCGCAATTATGATTCAGTCGTTTGCAAGTCAAGCCGCCCGACACATGCGCAATTGACTCTGCTCTGCCAAGGAGTGGTGCTGCGGTGCCTGTGGGGAGGGACTCACCCCGCCCTGC